>VFLP01000080.1:0-167165 GCA_007182795.1 Xylaria flabelliformis | reverse complement strand
AAAATTAAAAAAAACTATATTTAAAACTTTAATATCTTTAATTATTTTATATATTTTTAAAGGTTATGTTTTATTATAATAAAAAATCTAATAAAGTTATATAGTTTATAATTTTAATAATTAAATATTTTTTTATATAAGTTATTTATTTATATAATTAAAAAAAATTATTTATAAATTATTTTAATGTTTAAGCTTTTTATTTATTTTATTAACTTTTTAAACTTTAAATAAAAAGCTTTTTATTTTTTTATAAATCTTTACTTTTTATTAAAAATCTTTATTTTATATATAAATAATAAATCTTATATAAAATATAAGATTATTTATTTTATAAGATAATAAACCTTTTTTTTTATAAAAAAAATAACTTTTATATATATTAAAATATTTATTTTTATTTTTAACTTTTATGTATTTTATAAAATATTAAAACCTTTAACTTAATAATATTACTTTTTAAAAATAAAAAATTTTAAGTATATTTAAAAGTTTTAACTTTTACTTTATTTCTTTAAATTTTTATCTTTAATAAAAAAATATAATTTTTATTTTAAACTTTATATTTTATTATTTAATATTAAATTTTATAAACTTTTTAATAAATTTATTTTTTAATTTTATATTATATTAAATAAATAATATTATAAGTTAATATATTTATTAAACATTTTAAACTTATAACCCTTTTTATTAATTTATATAATTATAAATATATTTAATTTAAATTATATAAATTAGTTTAATTTTATAAAAATTAAACTTAATTATATATAAAAGCTTTAAATTTAATATTAAATCTTATATATAAGTTTAAATATAATTAATTAAAATTTTAATAAGCTTTAATTTATTAAGTTTATAATTTAATAAGTTAAATTTAATTAATTATAACTTTATACTTTTAATATAAATTTAAAGTTTAACTTTTTTTAATATTAAAAAATAATTATAATATTAAATACTTTATTATACTTTAATGTTTTAACTTTTATACCTTTAATTTTTAATAAATATAAATATATAAAACTAAATAAATTATTATTAGTTTTAAAGTTAAATATATTTTATTTAAAATATAATTAAAAAATAAAATAGTTTTATTTTATTTTTATAAAGTTTTAAAGAGTTTATTATTAACTTTTTAAGCTTTATATCTTTTTTATTACCTTGCTTTTATACTTCTTATAAAGGGGTTAGTTTATAGTTATAGTTATAGGTTTCTTATCCCCCCCTTACCTTTGGGGCACCCTTCTCGGCCTCTTAATATTGAAATGAACAATATTTAGGACAGGAGCTTGGGTAGGTTATTCGAGCACTGGTTTAAGGTGGTCTGCTAGAACAGCGCAACAGCCACGAACTGAAAGCGCACCGCCAGGCCTCGACTAATCGCTCATGCTCCCCTAATATTTGCGTCCAAGCCAATTGCCACAAGTTGTTGAGTAAATAAATGCTTGTAAAGATTCGCGCGAACTACATGATGTGTTGTACGACTCAACTGGGTTAGTGGCACAAACGAGCCGGCTGTTTAGGGTTGCATCACAGCTTATACAGGACCTGAGGAACTCTAGCTGATATCTAGAGTGTGCAAGATGATAAAGAAATTGCTAGATGTTAGCCGTTAACGCAAGAGCTGCAGGGTGGCCACAGCGCGTGTCATGTACTCGCGATGCCTACAGCTAGATATCGCTCCCCTTGACGAGCTGAGAAATAACAGCTCGTACGCAAGTATTACACAGTTCTCTCTCTCAAGTTTCGCAAGCACGTAGCAAGACTACAGCTACAACTCAATCTCTCTTTCGGGCGCGGTAAGCATGTAGCAAGGCTACGGCTACAGCTTAATCTCTCTCTTAAGCGCGGTTAACTCTAGCCCTCGGCTAAATAACAGCTCAATCTCTCTCTTAAGTGCGATTATGCTAGCCTCTTGCTAGGTCGCGGCTCTTACACTCTCTCGGGCCTAGCCCTTAACTAAGCTAACTTGCAACCATAACACGGTTAGTACAAAGGTTGGGGACTGGTAAAACTCACCCCCTTCAGGTATCTTTTCGACAGGGGGAGTTGTAGCTAAACCGCCTACGGTAAAGCTCTGCTGGTACGTGCACGCAAAACGTATCTTGCCCTTAGGTACTTCGATAAAATGCCCCCCTGCGATAGCCCTGTCTAATAGCCTTGTCTAGCGCGGGTACTCAAGGGGGAGTCTTACAAGGGGGGTAACCAGTAAAAGAATCAATCTGTCAAAAGGAAGGGTGCCCGGAGTGAATAGAAAGACCTGCTTGCAGCTAGGAAGGTAGTTAGGGCTCAATAAAGTGATCAATTGATTCCTGAACCTCCCAAATCCAAGTGGGGTTGGTTCAGTCACTTATATATGCAGAATCTACTAGTTCTACACTATAAGGTAGCCGTGAACTAGTTCCCTGACACCTCACCTCTCTCTATCGCGTTTTACGGCTACGAGAAGTCATCTCCGCAAAAAATTGCATGCAGGTTTCAAGCTGCTCGTCTGCTAACTTTGTCTCATCAATCAGCTTACTACGAAGTGACATTGTTTTTCGTATATCATCTTCATCCGTAAACTTCAAAGATGTCATAGATTCCGTTTCCCACACTTTGAGTAAGAGATCCTCACGCCTCCGACGCAGACCAGCGCTCAACTCATCTATAGATACCAATTTCTTGGTGAAGTCTTCTAGGAGGTCTGCAGTCTCTCGAAGCTGGTCTGGAAGGTAGGTGCGATAATGCATGACATCTATGAGATCGCCGTCCCAATTACGATGTGGAGCTAGACTGTCGACTGTACCGCCAGGCAACCAAGCATTAAATCCACATTCCTCGATCATGGATTGGGCTAATACGGTGACGAGAATCTCCGACAAGGGTAGCTGCTCTGGTTCCCAAGTACGTATCGCGTGAGAGATACGCACGAAGGGTAACAGGCCCATATCTTTGATGCAGCTCATTGTCAACCACCAGGTGTAATTGGATTGCTCGTATGTTGAGTGATGATGATGAGACGCCGACCTGTCCCTTATATCCTTTATCGCGCAACCCACGTACGACATTCCTTGTATGGGATGAGCATTGGGATCCAATTGAATCGTAGAAGCATGGCGTGATCTAAAGACCTTCACTAGATCACGCATCTTCTCATATGCCCTATCAGTACTTACTAAAACAGTAGTACCAAGACTCGCCCGTTTGTGGGCAAAGAAACGGTCGATCCGATTTGCCCACTTGAGCAAATCCTTCATGCGACGCGTCTGCAGCTGCGCTTGGACTTGGCTCGCGTCACGAGCTTCGAGATAGTCCTCGACCTTTTCGGCGAGCGTTTGGTACTCGATCCCAGACAACCCCCTACCACCTCGGCCATCTATCGTAATCGTAGCGATATACGTACCCGGGCCGTTCCTCTTATATGGGTTACCTCTTAATGCCTCGGCCGACGCACCACGTTCTGGAGCGATATGCCAGCCTATCGTACCCATCACTATAGCCCGTATATGTTTACGGGGTATGCTGTGAATCAACATTTCTAACTGATCCGTGTCTTTCAGGATCTTGTTTGCGATTGTTGCGTTTATCCAGCTATCTGGAGGATGTGATGGAAGTAGAGCGCACTCGGCCCGCTTTACAATCATCCGGGCAATGAATTGAAGGGGCATTTTGTGAAGAGCTTGCAATGTCTGCCGCTGCCCATCCGTGATCCAAGGCACATCAACAGTGGGTTGAAAGTCTGGATACTCTGGAAACTTGATAACCGACTGACCAACGGTTGCAGTCGGCACGACTTGACCTAACTGCGCCATTTTCAATCTATGTTATAGCGATTTGGCTTACAACTACATAGAATGATTTGAATATTCCAAGTTCTCGCAAGTCTTCATAACAATACGACTGAACCGACGGTGGAAGTAGGAGGAAGCAAAGGCAGAGGAAATTACTGTGAACATTTATGACTCAGAGAATTGCGAACGCGAGATTCCCGAGGAAGGAACTCAATGGCTGAGATGGACCTGCCCATGCATATGTGCTATTAATAAAGTCAATTCAGGCGTTAAAGCAAGATGAATTGACCAGCTACGAATTTAATACTGCATGAAAATACCGTAGTAATGTTTTTTTTTAATTGGCATTAATTGAACGTCAATTATATTCGATATTTTCCTAATATGTTACTTTCCTACGACGGCAGTTACCAACGACTGTCATGATCACTAGTCTGTGTAACCACATGGTTCTTTCCCGACTATTACTAACGAACAAATCTCCCACTCTCCTAGGAACATCAATTCAATTGCCCGACTCACGAAAATCCATTTCCGCGAGTTCTCAGTAGTTCAAGTTTTCGAAGATGTCGCATTCTACGTCTTTGCATGACCTGCGAACGCAATTGGAGGAGGGAGTTATGGGCCTCAGCCTTGTAAAAGGCCGTCTGAATATGATACTGGATTGGATCGAAGTGAATCTCTCCGATCCCAGGCAATTACCAGTTATTGTGTTCAAACTAGCTGGCGAGGTTGACGCACTTTCTGGCGAGACTCAGAAGTGTGCTAAACTACACGAAGATCTCGACCGATTGAATAATGAGCTGAATAGAAGGCAGAGATCTCTAGATCAACAGCTCCAAAATGTAGCTAGTATACAGGGGCAAGTCAAGGATGGCATAAAGAGCTATCATGGCAAGCTTGAAGTCAGTCTTAAAGACCTTGGCAAGAAGCTCGATAGCCAGAATCTTCAGCTTAAGGGTCTTGATCCCATTGACAAGAAGCTGATGGGTTGTCAGCAACATGTTGAAGGTACTTTGGAAGACTTCAACAAGAAGCTCGACGTCATCAAAGCTGAAATGTCCAATTCAAGACAATCTATCGAGTCTACTATACAATCCGAATTTCAATCGGTTGACATTCATGCTACTCAAAAGGCGATCCTCAATAACCTCGTCGAAATGAAAGATCATCTTCAATTATCTGATCAAATTACGTCCAAATCTAGCAATGACGCAAGTTCAAGTTCAGACGGAAATAAGACTGGGCTTTTGATCTCCGGAGTCGAACCCGTGTGGCAAGCTTCCCTTGGAGTTATTCAAGAAGCTCTAAACGTATATCTAGAAGATGAAGAGGGGTTAAAGCACGTGAAAAGAACAAGACGCCTGCTGATTAACTGCCTCGGATATAAACACAAAAGTCCAGAGGTATTCCTCGATTACTTAAATGACGATCATCATAAGCAGCAATGGATTTGTATTGCTACGTTATGTAATGGAAGAGGATTCTTTTACCCCAAGCAGGACGATGGCTACTGTAGCGATTGCTCCAAAATGGGATCAACAGCTTGCATTCAAGTAAAGAAAGAAAAACCACGTCAAGCATTTCTTCGAGTGGCACGATGGGACGAGTGACCTATTGTCACACGGACCAGCCTTGGGTATGGTAATGCAACTACCCGTATACCAGGGTCTGGTCGGCGGTATCGTCTTAGTTGAAGATATGTCTAGATTGCCTACAGTGTACTGCAAGTAATTTACAGAGATTATGGCGGGGTAATTGCGGCTAATCTTATGTTGGTTTGTTTATTACTTGATTAGTTACTTAGTTCGTTGGCTGGTTGATTACTTCTAAACGCGAGTCTACTTGCGCAACGCTTCTTCTAACTTCTCCACAACCACAACAGCAACACAAAAACGAACCTTTTTTGCATTCACCAAGCTACCGGTATCAAAATCGTCGTTTACTGTTGTCTTTGTGCGTTTACGTGCTTTCTTTACTTATTTTATCATCAAGCTAAAATGAGTAACCAATCCACGATGGAGGTTTTTGAGTTTGGTCGGGCTTGTGTGATGATCACAAACCGCATGAGGGAGGCCGGCAAAGACCCGGTGAGGGATTGGAAGAGGTGGTTTCCAAGGATTATAGATCAGGAAATCGAAAAGTCGGAGGAGATGTACCCAATTCTCGGGTTGAGGACGTTTACAGCAGTGCAGCAAAGCATCTGCAAAAGAGTCTGGTTCTTTTTCTGTGAGTTTCTTTCATTACATTTTCTCATCCTAGCGCGAAAATCGCTAATCTATGCACGTTCCAGTCAAGAATGAGCCGCTCCCATGGGCTGAGGTTAACCCCGACAGACCCTCGTTTGGCCAAGAAGAGGAAATGGAGATCAGCCTGATGAGGGAGGCGCTGAAGGTATCACTTACCGATACCAAAGCTGCCATCGCCATATTTGGGAGGAATTCGATGGGCACGAGTAAGACTGGCTCAGAAAAACCAGTCAGTGAGGTTCAACCTACCGTTGAGACTCCTACGGTGTCCAAGGCTCCCCCGCCCCCAAAGCCCGATCCCATCCCGCCCCCCGTGCCCACCATTTCGGCCGTGCCAACTCCGAAGCCCAAGCAGCCGACTTCAAAGCCTGAGCAGCCGAAACCGAAGCCCGCGCAACCCACCAAGCCCGCCGGTCCTAATCCCGATTACAAGCCAAGCTTTGGGGCCGCTGGTTTTGTCCCTGGGGGTGTCTCTCAATTCCATAGGATGATGCGCCCAGACGCTGGAACATCGGACCGCAGGTGGGAGAACGCGGCACCGCCGCAACCATCAGACAGGCCCGAAGGTTGGACAACAGGACCAGATCCCATAAAATCCAACGACGGGGTTGATGAGGCCAAGGAGAGGCTTAAGGGGCTCCAAGTCGAGGATCCGGTCTTCGAGGCCGCTATGGCAAAGATGGTGGCTCGGATAAATGAGCTGGAAACTCAGCTGAACGCTGAGAAGGCTCAGTTTCCACGGCTCCCCTCGGCACCACTGCCTGACTTGGGTTCCTGTCATCAAATGGGTCCCTTGGTTGGGTTTGTGGGCTCCGGGCCAGCCGCTACACCCACAAAAAAATGTCCCTTCGACTCGTGGTTAGACGACGATGGAAAACCTATCGCATGTCTGCCAGGTTGTGGACCAGGCGAGATTCCCTTGCCTGATAATATGGATCCAAAGGTCTACCTTTTGCCGATCAAGACGGATCTCGAGGCATGGCTCAACGTTGATCTTTATTTTGAGACTAAGAACAACAAGGCGTCACCCAACAAGATCCAGATCTTACCAGGCAAGTCTCGCGGTCAGCCCCGTCCTGCCGAAGTCGATTCGGAATACGGGCTCCGTGCCTTCAATATCCTGTTTCGGTGGACTCAGCAAATGATTGACGAGGGTGAAATGAAACCCATCATTCCATTTGTCAAAGAGTATCTGACTATGGAGAGCCAATTCTTCGGAACACGCCAAAAGGTCGCCGTGACTCTTCAGCCCATTGGTCGGATGGCAAGGTATCCGCGGAAGCTAAAAGTCATCAGTGCGGACGCCATGAAGCAGGGTACTTCGAAACAATCCAGTACTGCTAGGTCGAACGTGCCGAAAGGCCCTGCTCCCGACAAGAACAAGACTGGAGATACGAAACCCAAGCCTCCGGCTACAAAGGGCAAGGGCGAACCCAAGCCGCCGAAGCCATATGGCAAAACAATGGGCCCGGAAAAGGGAGGCAAGCATGACGTAAGTCGCGACTGGTAGTCACCTCGACGTCACAAACGCTGACTTGTGCGATAAGGGGTCCGTCTCCGCGCCTGCCTGGATGAATGTGGTCGCGTATAAAGACTGCTTCGAGGCAGTTATCAACAAAGGCGGAAAGATGACCGAGCTCTGTACTCCTATTGAGCTGACAAATCTTCGTGACTTGTTCTGTTCTCTCGTTCCCCGAAAGGAGGTTGACGGACAGCCAACTGGAAGACAATTCGTGGAGCACCTTGACAACAAGGTTTTCACCCCGTTTACGTTGTTGTTCGAGAGGAATTCCGTCGAGGAATACAGTGGTCTGTGGACTGAAACTACCTTCTTTGCCGAGGATTTGTTGAAAGAGGCCGCCAAGGTATTTGGCCACGAGCCCCAGTTCTGCCTTGAAGAGGACTGGAACAGAATCGAGAGCGGTGTCATGCGCAATATCCAGGCGCTCAAACTTCCACAAAAGGCCTCGAAACCGAAGGAATCGTCCGATTCGGGTGTCATCACGATATCTGAGGGCCGAGGTATAGACGGAGGCCTTCGACGGAAGTGGGTCGATGGGCTCCGGGACGACCCGAGGCAAGAAAGCAAAGGCAAGGAAGAAATCTCTCGACCTGGAGACGAAGCCAAGCCTGAGCCCGAGAAGTAGGACAGTGACGAGAAAAACGTCGCTGTTGAGCCTCGCAAAGTGGGCGAAGGCGATGGCAAGGGCAAGGAAGATGCATAGTCGACGTTGGGGATGAACCTTGACCGAGACTATGCAGCTAACAAGTTCCAATGACATGGCGTGTGGAGGGAATGGGGCAAAGATGAATGGCGCTTGGAGGAGGAGAGGGGGAGAAACCACAAAGGAGGGCGGGGGCGATGGGGGAGGGGGAGAGGTGATGGGAGAGAGGTGATGGCAGAGACGAAGAGGATAGGGATTGAAGGAGGAACGGCGAGATGGGAGGAGGGAGGAGGGAGGACAGCAACAACAGTGATGGAGTCCTATGAGTTGAATTGAAATGAAAAGCGTTGCTTGTCCGTCCTTCAAAACTTGATGCTCGTCATAGACTTTACGTGAAGGCCGTGAACAATCTTCGATCGTCTTTTTCAGCTCACCTTTTACCCAATAAATCATCAAGCGGGAATTAAAAACCTCCTGCTATGAAAAGCCATCCCTTTTGTTGGAGGCTGAAAGATCCCTCGCGACAAGGTTCACTTTGCTTAAAGTTGGCGCCGGTGCTAACTTCTTGAGTACTACTATAGCAACTCGAGTCATGGGTTGGCTGTCTAAACTGAACGCATATGACACAACGCATAGATGTCATCGATTGACTTGCACCCAGAAAGCAAAGCTCGCCAGCCAAATGATTCTCGTTTATCGATTACAGATCTTAAAACAGACTAAGAGCCAAAAGTTATTCGGACATTTTGTTGTTTCCTTTGGGAAGATATGCGTCCACAAGTAAGTGAGTATGGATGAGTTAACGTATTGACGCGTTACATTATAAAACCTAGTCCGTACACAAGTGCAAGAATCCCTTTAAAGTATTTTAGACTTTGCGAACAGCCAATCCTAGACTACAATTCATGAGCGAACTTACGAATCTCTTACTTGTATCACACAATGACGATCTCTGTGTACCTACTGATGGCAACGTAGGGATAAGTCTTTATTACTCGTTGTCACACAAGGACATCCAACTGCTACTAAGTGTCTATGCGCAGAATACAGATGAGCATTTGAAGACCTACGTCCTGAGAGTTGCGTTAAGAGAGTTAGTGAAGTGGTGCTTTTAAGGAGTGCCTACTACTTTGTAGTGGATTGGTGCCTTAAGAGGAGGAGTGCCTGTGCCTTAAGGGAGTGCCTGCTATAGAGTTGCGTAATGCTTGAGCGTGTGTATTCGAGTGGTTGTTTTGAAGTGGTTTGTACGCTGTACAAGTATTTGTTTTGAGCTGGTTTGTACGCTATACGCGTATACTTAGGAAGCGGTGACTCACTGGCGACTTATTTAATAGCACTAGCTTGCTTTTGGCCTTAGCCCTTGGCTTGACTTTTTGACGCTGGGTTCCAACCCCTAGGGACTGGCAGCACGTGTTTTGCCTGGGTAGCTCGTGGTTTACTACTTGAAAATGAGGGTTATGAGCCTCATGTAGCTGCAGGAGCGGCTACTTGGAGGGGAGGGATGAGGCCGAAGGCCGAAAACACCAAAAACAATAAGAACAACGAAACAAAAGAAAGCACCCCCTAAAAAAGTTTTGTGGGCACCTTCGAGGTAGCTGTGACGTACTTGCGTGGCCCGTGTGGCCCCTATATATTGTTGTGTGTGGTTGCATTCGTGGCGAGGCACCTGTTGCCCTAGGGCTTTAGAGTAGGGCTTGATGAGTTGATGAGTATAAGAGAGTCTTGGGTCCCTTCGAGTTTGGAGTGAATCTCTCCTTTGCTTTTCTCCCTTTTGAGGGCATTGAGTGGCTGTTGCGTAGCTGTTGCGTGGTTGTTTTTAACTACCTACGTATACGAGGTTGGAACCCCTCGAGTCTGGAAGCGAATACTTCTTCTGCTTCTTCCTTTTTGAAGGTGTTGAGTGGTTGTTGCGTGGTTGCTTCTAACTACCTGCGTATACGAGGTTAGAGCGGCAGTGAGGTTGGCGATAGCTTTACTCCTTGTGTGTTTCGAGGACGAAGCACTGGTAGGAAGGTTACTCTGTTAGGGAACTAGTTTACGGCTACCTTATGGTGTAGAACTAGTAGATTCTGTATATATAAGTGACTGAACCCCCTTTGGATTTGGGAGGTTCAGAAATCAATTGATCAGTCTATTGAGCCCTAACTACCTTCCTGGCTGCAAGCAGGTCTTTTTATTTACTCTGGGCACCCTTCCTTCTGACGTGAGGTGTCTGACGAGGTATCTATTATTAAAAGGCTTTCCAAGTGGCTTTGAATGCCTACGGAAAGTAGCAGGTGTCAGAAGGTTTTTGCGTCATATGAATGCAGTTTCCATAGCCGTCTGCAAACAAAGCAGGATGTAGTCGAGCAAGAAATCCTTCCAATTTCTATATAGACACAGGTAGTACAGACACAATTCGAACTGGATCGTCTGGTCCCCCGGATCTTTTCAAGTCTGTAGCTTTATTGCGAGCAGATCGGGGGAGACTGAGCCTTTACTCAAGATCTAGACGTGCGCTATTGTCGGGTATAAACCGGAGAATATATTGACTTTTACGATGGATTTCGCAACGATTGCTTTTCGTGTGATGAGAAATATGTCACGTATTGTTCTACAATAGGGGTGGAATAGATTTACTATCGACGATAAACTATTATGTGGTCAGATCCAAAGATGCCTTACGCTAGAAAGCTTGATCAGGACGAAAGTTTTCTAGATCAGCGTGTTGTACCTCCATAACGAACGCGAAATATGTATATTCCATATCTGTGTTTTGGAAAGAATGATTGCAGACAGTCATCGACACCCAAATCACCTTTCAAAATCTCCCTTTTTTGATTCAATCCGATCTTACTAACTATCCAGCATAACCTTCTTCCCTGAGACTGTACAGGCGAGAGTTGATAAAAGTCTACTGCCGATTCTGCTGCATGAGTTCTGCAGTGAGTCTTCGGAGCTCGGCGTCAATCTCAGGAGTATATGCCTGGTAGGTCGTAGTTCTGAGGGCCTTAGCCCGAATCAGCACCTGCCTTCTCATGTAGAGAGGAGACGTATCGCAGACGCCGCTCTCTATATAAACCCGTGCGACTCCGCGGGAATAGGAAGGGTAACTGACAGGACCCTGGTATGGAATTACGCCGTGTCCTTGTTGAGGCATGTTCCTAATTTTTTGCTAAACAGAGACGAAAGTGTTGAGTAGATGAACGGACAGAGATCCGAATCTGGATAGCAGAATATAAGCAAGGTTTTAAGTAGGTAGGCTGGAGTCTTACTATTGTGTCGATACTCGGTGAAGTTTGTATTGTTGGTATGATACCGCATCTACCGAGCAGAACGACGGTATTTGTTGAGGCCTGTCAATGATACTGACAAAATAACTGTTACGATCGTTGCCGCGATCCCTCAAGAAGGAGATTTGCGCAAAAAAAAAATCGGTGTACTCATCCTAACAATCATCCCTTTGTGTAGCAGTGGCATTGATAACCCTTACTCACTCACAACAGTAACTTGTCGAACGCCATTCATTCAATATTTACGCTAAAACTTTTTAAGTCATACACTTCTTTCGTTACAACATCATACTAATCACATGTGTGGAATATTATCAAGGTCATGACGAATCAAAAGAACTAGTGTTTCAAATCCGTGTTCCTGCACAGAGTTTCTATCTATAGTTGACGACTAAATACAGTTCTGACAGTATCCGGAAATTAAGCTACTGTTTACCTGTGATCAACTGATAAGGCCTTCGCGTTAAGCCTTGGGCCCAGAATAGGCTGGTAGCATATTAAACGAAGGACAACGACACTACGTGTAACGCGCCCCATGTCAATGTTGCAAAACGCTGTCAATTTATCACGAAATATGGTATTACGATTGAACATCGAATCGATATAGCGGTAACGGCTGTGCCACTCATCCTCATAGGTTGCACACGAGACCCTCGACTTACTACATCAAGCTCAAGGGACAACACGGTAGTTTAAAGATATTCTAAGAGATGGGTTGTTGCGCACCACCTTAAGACGCATTCTTAACGAGATATATTGTATTAAGCAGCAAGTTAGCAGGTTGAACAAGCTATTAGAACGTAGAATTTTCTGGTTAAAGAAGTAAAGTATACACGCACTTCTCTAACGATCCTAGCTCTCTATTGATATTTAATAAAGCAATATGTATGAAGACAACTTTTGCTGCTTATTATATTGCCCTTACAACCCCTTTCGAATAAACAATGTAATAATCCAATTCAATTTTGTTTGTTTCAACACAATCGTAGAACCCTAAATAACTTTTTTAGCTTCTGCCTAACTCTTCCCTCTTCAACCCTCTACGCACACCTACATTTTCAGACGCTCAACTTCACACGTATTCAAACAATCAATTTCAAGATGAATTCAGACGAAGAGCGACCTGTTATTGTACGCAAAGCCCTAGGTCGACCTCGGAAGGGCGTTTCGAATGGTCGCGTTGGTCGTCCAAGGCTGAGAGATTCAATTCCTTACCAAGCTCGTGGATTAAGAGCACCGAAAACCAAGATTGTTGAACCTCCAACCCAGGTTCAAACGAGATTGAGAGCGGGCGCAGCTCCCAAGGAGTATAAATTGTCCTTGAGACCTCGAGATTCAGCCCGTCAAAATGACGAGGATGATGATGAGGTAGACAATAGACGCAAGGCCAAGGCCAAGGGCAAAGGCAAGGCTAAGGACAAAGGCAAGGGCAGGCCCAAGGCCAAGCAACAATCACGTCGGAAGAGTCCGCGTCGCAAGGACGAGCAGAGCGATTCAGACGAGGATTCGGATCCTTTTGATGACTCTGACGACCAACCTCGACGTCGATTGCCACGCAATCGTAATAGAAACCGATCCTCCGTCGAACGTCGTCCAAGTGGATGGTCTATCGATGACGATAATATGTCTATCGGAAACGACGGTCCAGGCATCCAAGATGACGATATGGACACCGATCAAGAGGATTTTGGATATAATATTCCTGACGGCGATGATGACGACTTTCCTTTTATAGCCGAAACTCCAGCACATCGTCACCGAGAAGTTGTAGCCGAAACTCCAGCCAAACGAGGTTTAAGCGATAGCCCGGATCTGAGTGCTCCACGGCCAAAGCGCCAGGCTTTAGCCGCTTATCGACCATTTGATCTGGAAGATATCGGAGAATCATCTTCTCGAGGAGGTCAAACCAAAGGAGAGCCCTCATCTCTGGGAGAACCCCGTCAAGATCTCGATCGGACCATTTTGCAATACCCATTGAGGGTTTTAGAGCTTGGTCGTCTACGTATCCGTGGATTTTATCCATCAGCCGAGAAAAGTTATCTCGATGAACAGACAATACGTGGGTCATACTGGGACCGCGACACTGAAAATGAGTTTAACTTACTTTGGAGACGGGACGAACACGATTCGCGGTTCGAACAAGGCCCTCGAGGTGACTCCGACGAACTCGAGCTGTGGAAGATGGTTTTGATCCGATACCGGAGCATTCTTCCTGATCTCTTCACATACGGGCTAAAGCTTGGCGAGGATTGTTATGAAGCACCAGAGAGCATCATGTTATCATCAAAGGCAAGCTATATGCTTCAAACTATCTGTGCGCATCCGATATGGGCTCGCGATCTTGATATGTTACGATTCGTTCTTCAAACAGCGGTCAAACTATCTATTCGTGATCATTGCGAACCACTTGCACCTCCCTTGAATTTGTCAGATGTCGAGGATCTTGTTCTAGATAACGTTACTGAGGACAAGAAAGAGATGTTCTTTGGCATGGTGCAATACCGTGTCTGGGCAGGCAATAAGAAGGGTGCTGGGCCAGAGCTCTGGTCTCTGTACGAAGAACTTGAGAAACAGTTCCAACCGTCTCCCGCAAAGAGTAAAGTGGAAGCTATTCTGTTCATTCTCACCATTGACGTGATGAGCGGTGTGCTTCGCGCCCTCGAGCATCTGGACCCATTTATATATACGCAGAGACCTGCAAAGTATGTTGAAGCATTTCGAGACTATCACGGGGTTTTTCTCGCTGGTGTTGAGCCACAAGACAACAGGCAGCTCATAGCAGTGAAATGGGAACTAGAGCTACAAGCATTGCGTGATGAGGAGATCCGTAGTGTCATGGAGATATCGCAGGATTACCTCTACGATGTACCTCATCGGTCTCGAAAGCATGATGATATAGTCCCGCTATATCATCATGAGCCGATGCTCGATGAGGATACTTTATCGGCCTTAACCGGAACGGTGAAGGATCCTAAAAGGTGCACGCTGTCGAGGCTCGACAGAATGAATGATCATAGAGCGAGAGCTCTTGGTGATTTTAGAGATCGACTGAGGGAGGCGTTTTCCCACGACGCGGTCGACGCCGGCGATGACGACGACTTGGATATGCCTGCACCTCTCGAAGCTGAATGTCCTGAGGAATTTTCTGGGGCTGACGGTCCTGGGGAATTCTCTGGGGCTGACGGTCCTGGGGAATTTTCTGAAGCTGATGCTCCCGAAGACAAAGCTTCTGAGCAAACTCAAGTACCGATGGACTTATCTCAATTCACTGAAGGTCTACATATCCCGGTGCCCTTTGGTGGAATCTTGTCAAAAGACGTTTTAGGTGACGCAAACGCGTTGATGAATCCCATCCGCCCTCCATACCAGGAGAACTCCTGGGGAGCAGTTGTCCCACTTCAACGTCAAGTGTTATTGGTCTCGATAGAGAATCGTAGAGACCTGGCGCAGCCAAACTTGAAACGAATTGCATTTACCCGAAAGATTCGCGATCGCTTGTTCGTTGGCGAAGGGATCGAGGAGGCTGATATGAAATTTGATTCGGAGAGGGCCAGGGGGGACGACCTTTAGGGGATTACGTTCTTAAGAGATTCAGGATGCGGAAAAGGGAGAAGTCACGGGAAGGCGATTGGGCTCTATAATACTGACAATGAGAAAATTGTCGATTGCAAGATGCGTTCCATAGGTGGGGATGGTGGACAAATAATGCAGAAATGCGGGAGAGAGCATAGACATGTCCACATCATCCCATGGTGCCTTCCTACACTTTCGTTTCCTTTCGTATAACACTTTATAATGCAATATCTCAAATCACTATAACGGGTATAGGTTTAATTATATCCACAAAAATGAAACTGATGAGTGAGTAGAACTCACCAAATCCACCAACCCTCACAGACGTGCGCATCACATTCATCAGAACTATATCAATTAGCTTCTTGATTTGTGATACCACATTTATGTGAACAATTAACGATGGCGTATTTTTCCTCAGTTCCAACGGCAGCGGACCTACGAAAGGCCCTGCAGGAGGGCTTAAAAAAATCGCAGGTGAATAGGGAGGAGTTTGAGGAGGCTTGCCGGAAATCATCCCTGACTTCGGGTCATATCGCGGCGGATTCCGACTTCTTCGTCGTAGTTGATTCTATTCTTCAAGAACTGAAGGATCAGGATGAACTGATGATGAAGTACGAGAGCAATCTGGAGACAAATCGGCAAGAGCTTGAAAAGCTGGCGCATGATAAGGCCTTGATCGAAAAAGCCATCGAGGACATGAAGTCCGGCACGGCAGTTCCCGATGCCACGGTTTCTCAAGAGCTCTGCCAATTGACGTTAAAAGTCAACGAGATTCTGTTCGGGGATTTAGAGAATATCCGTGGCATTAGTCCGGAGGTCAGAAAGGCCCTCTATAATCGCGAACTCGAACACTACAAGAGTAAGGGTTCGAAAGGCGGTGCCCAGAGCGCTCCAGGCCCACAGGGTATCGACCTATCTCAATCCAGTCAGCAGCTGAGCTCTCAGATGGCGAAGTCCTCCGATACAACAAAATCGGAATTGCTTAAAGTCAAAGAGGACTATAAGCTATTACAGACTCTATCAGCCCATCAGAAGAGCCTAATTGAATCTATCCGATCCCACAAGGACGACCAGTTAGTTCAAGCTGAAGAAGAGCTGAAGACTTCGAGACAAAAGATCCAAGAGGCCGCGGAGACCATTAAAAAGGTTCAGGTCTCAAAGATGGAAGCAATTTCTGACATTCAACATAGATTTGACTTGGCTTCAGCCCGGGCGGATGATCTCGATCAGCGGCTTCAGTCAAAGGAGGTAGAATTGAAGGAGGAACGGTCTCGGGCCAACAGCTTGAGCAAGAAAGCCCGAGAAGTAGAGCACGAGAGGGACAATGAAACGTCTCGTGCCGATAAGATCGATAGGAGCGCCAGCGGCTTGAAGAAAGAGCTGGACGCCATGACTGTCTCTCTGAGTGACGAAAGGGCACTTGTGGATAGTCTAAAAAGGGACGTTCGGGCTACGAGAACCGAGCGAGATAACGAGAAATCTCGCGCAGATGACGAGAAATCTCGTGCGGATAACGAGAAATCTCGCGCAGATGACGAGAAATCTCGTGCGGATAAAGAGAAATCTCGTGCAGATGACGAAAAATTTCGTGCAGATAAAGAGAAATCTCGTGCAAATAAAGAAAAATCTCGCGCAGATGACGAGAAATCTCGCGCAGATGACGAGAAATCTTATGCGGAAAATCTAGAGAATGATCTCCAGAAAGTCAAATCCGAGATGTTAAATCAAAGTGTTCTCATCAGAACACAGGGACATGAGCTCGAAAGCAAGAGCCAAGAGCTTGGGCGTACACGTACCAAGTATGAAAGAGAGATGGCTACTGTGAGTAGCTTGGCCAAAGAGCTCAACGAACTTAATGTTACCAAGGAGCAGCTAGGAGTACTCCGGGCTGATTCCGCCGAGGTAACACGTATGAGACAACTTTTTGATTCTTTGGACTTGAAACCTGAAGATGTTGGGCCACTCAAAAAAAGGGTCTCCGAGGTCGAAAATATGAATCGCACCCTCGTAGACAAATTGAAGCGTTTAGATACTGCGTTCAAGAAGGAAAAGGCTGCCAAGGAAGAGCTGAAGCAGGATCTAAGTGGCACATCTACTGCACACGAGGCGCTGACGGCTGATAAGAATAAATTGGCTCTTCAGTTGAAGCAGCGCACGGAAGAGAACCGTCTCCTGGATGAACAGAACAATCAGCTTCAGGAGCAAAACTTTCAGCTTCAGGAGCAGTTTGAAATGGAGACCAAGCTGTATAACGACCTTGATCGTGAATTTCAAGAAAAGATGTCGGAAAAACGTGAAGTTCGACGCCAGCTTGGACTTAAAACTGACGAATGTAGCAATCTCTGTCGTCAGCTTGAGGCTACGTGTTCTGAATACGAAAGTAAATCCGCCGCGTATGAAGCACTCAGTCGCGAGATCGAGGAGAAGGCCGCTGCATTTGATGAACTCGATCAGGAGTTTAAGAACAAGTGTTCAGTATATGATGAAAAGTCTGTTGCGTATGACGAAATTGAGCAACAGTTTAAAGACATATCTGTTGCGTATGACGAACTTGAGCAACAACTTAAGGACATATCTGCTGCATATGACGAACTCGATCAAAAGTTTGAGGACAAGTCAACTGCATACGACGAGCTTAATGGAAAGTTTAAGGACAAGTCGACTGCATGCGACGAGCTCGGTCGAAAGTTTGAGGACAAGTCAACTGCACACGACGAGCTTAATAGAAAGTTTGAGGATAAGTCAATTGCATACGACGAGCTCGATCGAAAGTTTGAGGACAAGTCAACTGCATATGACGAGCTTAATCGAGTATGTGATAGTCTAAAACTTGAGATCAATGAGAAGACCACTGAAAATGGCGAGCTCCACCAAAAGCTGGAGGAGAAGTCGACTGCATACAATGGTCTCGAGCTTGAGATCAAGAATAAGACTGCTGCACATAACGAACTCAATAGAAAGTTTGAGGAGACGTCGAGTGCAAATAAGAGCCTAGACCTTGAAACAAAGACCAAGGCTTTGGCACATGACAAACTCGACGAAGAGTTCAAGGCCAAGTGTGCTGCATACGACAAACTCAATCAAGAGTTTGACCAAAAGTCTGCAGCACACGATCGGCTTGCAGAGGACAACGCTACCTTGGATCGGGACTTGAAAAACCAGTCTAACCAATGTAATAAGCTCAGAGGAGACATTAGTGTTCTCCGCAAGCTGAAAGTCGACGTCGACTCGCTCCTACTCCAAAAACAAAGGGAGTATGAGCAAGTCGAAGCTGGCAAGAGGACTCTGGATGAAACACTAAAGGCAAACTCAGCGGCATACGAGAAGCTGGCGCGAGCGAAGAAGGCCGCGGATGATGACCTGAAGAACCAGTCTGAATTGATTAAGACACTTCGGGAATCTGAATCCAAGCTCGAAGTCTCGAATCAAGAGTTTCAGTCGCGGGTCAAAAGCTTGGAAACCGAATCGCAAAGTGCGATTAGGTCTGTTCAGGATGAGAGAGACGAGATTCGGAAGAATCTAGTTGCGGCGCAACATCAGCTCGCAGAGGGTGAGCGGATGGCGAAAGAAGCTGAGTCGACTCGGACAGCTCTTGAGGAAAAGATTCAGACGCTTCTGAGAAGGGAGGCCTCTGACATGGATAAAATACTCCAGGAAAAGCAAGCCAAGGCAACTCTGTGGGTAGAACGAGAGCGTCTACAAGAGAGAGTCACTGAGCTTACAGCTCAGATCGAGAATGCCAAGGGAGAAAATGCCCAGCTCGGGGCAAGGACCCAATCCCTCCTTCAAGAGTGTCAAGCTTTACAGTCCAAGCAAAGGGCCAGTGAAACAGACCTCGAATTGACGAAGGCGGACAACGATTCAAAGGTCGATGCACTGCAAAAGCGGATCATCCAGCTTGAAAAAACCGTCTCGTCAAAGGAGAGGGCGATCGAACGCTCCGAAAAGAGCTTGACGGCGGCCGAGCGTCGGGCGAGCGAGATGAAATCCATCTTCTCCTTGTACTTGGATGGGACGGTCGGGAACAACCCCCGCAATTCCCTACGTGACTTCTTTGGTGCTCTTGTAGGGGATGATCTTGAGCGTCTCGTACCCATTCAGGCCGTTTCTCGACCGTTCGTCGTACTGTCGCCTCGCCAAGGCCAAGACAACCAAGATGCTGCATGGCTACGCGACATCCGCTCTAGTTCGCTTGAGCGGATGGCGCAGCTTCATTCTAGTCTCTGGGCTTGCCAGGGTGTCGATTATCCTCTGATCGTTTTCGAGTTACTGCGTCTGCTGACCGAAGACTTCGTGGAATCGTCGCCACCTGGCATCTACTTGGCCCTTCCCTACATCGCACGCGCTATCAGAGAAAGCGCGTCAAGGAAGCGAGCTGCAGATGTCTGGCTTGTAGTGACGGCATATATGCAGATACATGCCATGTGTTGCTCCGTCTTTGGCGACTTGGAAGTTGAAGATCTGAGTCCACTTCTGGAACGCACCCTCGGAGGGGACAACCCGCAACCGGACCAAATCGTCCTCGCTGCGCTTGGAGAGGCCGCTGAAGCTGTCCAAGCCGGTACAGCAAGCGACAACATTCGTCACAAGCTGCGGCAAGCTCTCGGTGATAATGTGCTGTGTGTCGGGTCGAAATACCTGGCAACCACAAAGGAGTGGATGCATTTCATGATCATCGACGTCGAGGAGAGGAAGATCTGGCGATTTCAAAAGTCACTCGCCGAGAAGTCAGACTATACGAACTATCCACGTTCCGTGGACTTGACGGTTAGGTCTCCAGTTGCCGAATGGCCATCGATGACATTCAAGAACCCCGGATTTCACGCTGAGATATGGTGGGGTTATTGGTTGCTAAACGAGGGAGAGACAGTTGCGTAGAGGGCGGTCGCGCAGAGGTCGTTGCGAGGTCGTTAAGGGGTCGTTGAGAGGTCGTTGAAGTTGGGAATGTCGCGGGTTGGGAAAGGGATAAATCATGCAAGCGCATTGGCAGAAGAAATACACCGATGAGCTTCCCGATTAAACGTTGCATACACTCAGTGATCTGCCCGAATAACGCAATACATGCGATGAGCTCCCTGACTAAACATTGTATAACGCCGGCGATTTACTATAGATTGTGGTTTCTTGAGTGGGTGGGAGCGGAGCTCGAGGGGTCTCGACCCGGTAACCAGGGCAGAGCTGAGGATATGGGCTTCGTGATGCCCCAAGTCTTTTCGGTACTTTCCATTGGGACGAGATGCCCAAGTCTTTTCGGTACTTTCTATTAGGAAGTAATATGTCTAAGTCTTTTCGGTACTTTCCATTGGGAGGTGAGATGCCCAACATGTCTTTTCGGTACTTTCTATTAGGAAGAGATGGCCAAGTCTTTTCGGTACTTTCCATTGGGAAGAGATGGCCAAGTCTTTTCGGTACTTTCCATTGGGAAGAGATGGCCAAGTCTTTTCGGTACTTTCCATTGGGAAGAGATGGCCAAGTCTTTTCGGTACTTTCCATTGGGAGATGAGATGCTACAGTGTCCTGGGTGTCAGTTGTTCGGCGAGATGAGCGAAATGGAAGCCGTATGATCGGGTCTACTCTTCCCGGGCAAGCAGATATGACAACGAGAGAAATTTTCTGAGTTAGGTATAGCCGGCCACATTTCGATATAGACCTAGATAAGCAAAGCTAGGCGAGCAAGAGCGAAGTCTTCGTATATTTCTGGTCGGCGTCTGGGTCTGCGAGTATATAAAGGAAGCGAGCTAGTGCATTTCTTCAGATTGAGTCACCAGCAGTGTATTCACATAAGCTAAGGGTTAGGATCTGGTTATAAATGATAGTTGGCCTGATCTCTTACTGGTATGGATCTGTTTAGATCTACTCATCTGCGACAATATTGAATTTTAGATCGATGCTAGGGCTAGAAGGGTGGCCTCCTTCACCCCCTAATAGATTATCACCACACCCGATACCATTCCGATCCCTATCGCTAGCCCTTCAAGTCACTCGTGGCGATTTTGTCACAACACTGCCAAAATCGTACACGTAGTCAAGACAAATGCTTCCGTCTTATCGTGGTGTCTATAGCCTGCGTTTGTATCGCGGCCGAATTCACCAGCATTTGTGCTCGTGTTTCCAAGTCTTGTTCTAATTGTCGGTCGCTCCAAACAACCTACAGCAAGTGTTGCTATTTGTTGAACCATATGCACTTGCGCCCGTGTTGAACCAAATGCACTTGCGTCCGTATTGAACCAAATGCACTTGCGCCCGTATTGAACCAAATACACTTGTGCCCGTGTTGAACCAAATGCACTTGCGCCCGTGTTGAACCAAATACACTTGCGCCCGTATTGAACCAAATACACTTGCGCCCGTATTGAACCAAATGCACTTGCGCCCGTATTGAACCAAATACACTTGTGCCCGTGTTGAACCAAATGCACTTGCGCCCGTGTTGAACCAAACGCACTTGTGCCCATGTTGAACCAAATGCACTTGTGCCCGTGCTAGCGTCATGACCGAAGCTGCATATACCAGAGGTTCCGAAAATACTACCAGTTTGAGCCGGTTGAGCTATTGCAGAGTTACCATCCGTGGTGGCAGGCTTGTTACCGCTGTCGAATAAGCCGCCGCTAGCATTGAAACCAAGAGCGTGCTCATGTCTGTGTTATTATGGCCAAATGCGCTTGATAAGGATTTTTCCATAGACGAATGGATGGTTGGTTGATTTCTTGGGTAGGTATATTGGACAAGGGGATAGGTCGAAAAGTATATGAGCCAGTAACTCCGTAGGTGGCGGATGAAATCGGACACTTAACCGCGTGTAGTGATCCTATGCCAGAACACTACTATTAAGCAAACCCAAGATTGAATTAGCCAGTTGTTAAAATTAGGCCTAACCGCAAGCTGAGACATGTGTCGAGCCGGCACGGGCCGAGCCGACTGGATACAAGCTTTATCAACAAGAACATCTAGTTTTCAAATCGATCGATGGAGGGAGGCCTATCTTTGATACTGAGGTCTCCCGTAATTAATATCTTGTGCTCCTATCAGACCTTTTCTGTTGGCAACCTACTGGCATGCAGCAACAAGCTTGCCTAAGATACACACCAAGAAGAGCAGCCACGTCATGTTCAATGTGACACTCACAAGTAACTAACGATCCTCGATTACGCAATAGTTTGACGTCTTTGTTGCAGTAAGGATTTTTCTCTACAACATGAGCGATAAGCGTCTACCTCTGAGACCCCTGTTTCCTATTCGCCGGCTTAGTCGAGCAGTCAAACTTGTGAGTAACCCAAATACTGCTTCCCTTACCTGAGAGTGTATTAGGGTTGACACAATGTTAACAAAATAGGTTGTAATTGTCATGTGCAAATTCCAAGGTTACCGTGGCGAAAAATGCTCACTAAGTGTGTACGTGAAAAGTAGCTAAGTGTGTGGTGGTGGTCACCTCTTTCTTTTTGCCGCTTCTAAACCCGATTTTCTAATAGTTCGTTTACCTGTATACACACACACACACCATTTCACTAAACGACTACCAAATATAATAGTTATAGTCATATATTCGACCAAATTCCGGCTATCTTCCACTCATGCAAAGTGTGTAGTGTGCCAGATACGCAAGCAGCATCTGGCCCCCCGCCAAAAGTGTAGCAAAAACCTCCTCGTTTCCCTTAAAATCGATCAGATCGGTGAGAGGGTCGGGCAATAACATCATCAGATTAAGATGTAAGAACGAGCATTCACTGTGCCCATATATTCTTTCTCTTCCGTGGGATGACCTGTGTCGTGTGTTCCAAGTCGGTTGGTTGAGCTTCCGCGGTCGGATTGGCCTGTTGGGAGGCGTCTTGGTGATGGTCAGGCTCATGAGTCGGTTCGGCCTTGATCTTAGCGGCGCTATTGCCCTGAGCCACAGTTGCATGTTCCAGAGCTTCGATCTTGCTCTCAAGAGCTTCTAGTCTCTGTGTCATGATTCTGGTGGTTTCCTGCAGGCTTTGTTGGTTTTCTGCCAGTCCTGCGATTGTCGCCTGGACCGATCCTATAACTTTTCGGTCCCTCTCAGTTGAAATTGCAACCAACTCCTCGATTGTGGATTGCATGACTTCCTTGCTCTGGAGTCCTGCCTTCTGTAGTGTCATGCCCAAGACTTCACGAATCTTTCCTTCAATTGGGCCGTCATCAATAGCATGCTTCATAGCCGTGAAGACAACCTTTTCCATCTCGTCAGGCATCAGGTTATGCAATTTTGTAAGATTGGTCGACAGCTGGGCTATATTTTGCTCGGTCGCGGCCCATAGATGGTGTGCATTGGCATAATCGATTGGACGACTGATTGTCGTACGTGGTGGCCGCTGAATGTCTCCTGCGTCTTTCGTTCTCATCGACCGCAAGGCATGCGCTGCTTCAACGTTTGGTTCGACAAATGGTTCATCTTCAACGGTAGGTCTTGGAATGTCTTGCATTGCATCCTGATCTCGGGGTAGGGTTGGTGCTTTGTCTTTCGAAGGAAGCTGCATTTGTGATCCTTCAAGATATGCGGATCCTCCTTGCTCCGCTCGCTTGTAGAGATCTTGAAGATATTGTTGTTGTTCATCAGGCCTGACCGGTATTCCTCCCCGTCGGAACTTATTCCTCGACCTCTGAGGTGTCAAGGTGCCCGAATGGTCTGGAGACCCTGCAAATGACTGAGGAGTGATGATGTGTCCGGTTAGGCTGAGTGTGGCTGCCTCTCTGTTGTCTGATTCTCGATGCATTACAGGCATACTTTTGTAGAATGGCAGTCCCATCCTGGAGGCGTATTTCTCCCAACATTGTGGCAGAATACGTTCTACCGGTTCAGCGAATATCCAGGCAAATCCAGCACTTACTATCTTGCTGCGAAGCTTGGATGGGAAGACACCGTGTCCATCCTCTGCATCGCCCACGATGCGCAGAGCTTCCCAAAATTCCGGGTCTGTCTTGCTTACGCGGATGTTGGCGTCGTTGTTCCATCCGTTGCGTGATCCTTCCCTAGCAGCAGCACTTAGCAAGGCTTTGGCGTCTCGCCATAGATTGCTCATCGATGGCTTCTCCATAGGATGGACGCGTGTGAGATGTTTCATAACTTCGGAGACGTCCATCCAGGGTCGTGGTGGCGCTATTTTCAGTACTGCCTTCCAGTATTCCTCCGGATCGTCGATGTCCCTGAGGTGTCTTTCGTCCATTCCCAGGTTGTTTCGCTTGTAGAGGATCCGATGCTTCGCCACGATGGGACTCTTTGTGCAGAATGAGTTGTCGGGAGTCTTGTATGCGCTATCCTCCATGGTGTGGAAAATCCATGAACTGTTCTGGGTGGTTGTTGGGTCAATGCCAGTTCCTTTCTTGAAGAATGGGAATTTGGAGTTCGGAAAAGGTTGTTCATCCTCGTTGTCGTTTGTCCCATCGATGCTCGCGATGGCGGGCAAGCCTCCCTCGTCTGCCGATTCGTCGGTAGATAAACCCCGTGCGGTATCTTGATCTTCTGCAGCCATTGTATTTCTCGCGGCGGTTGTTCGTTGTAGAATGAGACCACGGTCCTTTATAGTCGAATAGTTGTATGAGCGTTGGTGCTACTGGCTGTTGTGATGTGGTAAGAAGATGCGGAGTTGCTTGAGTAAAGAAGAAAGAAAGTAAGTCCTAATGGTGTGTTGAGTAACAATTTTTTTAATGGTGCAATCTTGAGTGTGCACCTGTCTTGTTTCTGTTTCGAGTCGCAAAGCATGCTACTTACTCACCTGTTTATTCGTATTTTTGTAGAGAATATTAGTTGGGCTTGAATTTTCGTTTCTAGTATGCCACCAATGATTTGGCCTAAATTGTTTACTCTTTGTTGGCTTTGCGAGTAATGGGGTGAGGCTCAATTCTGTTCATCTTGATAACAAAAGAGCAATAGGGATTAAGCTGGGAGACTTAACATAGCCCTCGAGCTACGCGGCTGCCTTTTTGCTTATGCTCGATGTTGGAAAACACACTTCGGGCTGCACAACAAAAGAATATGTGATTGTATGACGAGACCAGTTCGCGAAAGTGTGTTTAAGGGCCTTCATAATATCATTGCTTCGCTTCTACGTAATATTTGGTTCTAGAATAAAGTAAGGTCATTGATGGGCCATCAGGATATAGGGGTAGGGCTCATGACTATTGTATTTCTGAGGACCAGAGGTCCTCCACGACCATCGCATTCTCTAAGCCTTAAGCATCTTGTGAATTCACTGTGTTCGACTAGTATTTCAAGATGATAGTGGTTACTTCAATTTAATAGCAATTCATGATTACCCTTTACAGGAGATGCATCTGCATTAAACAACGCAGACAAGGTAGTTTGATGGCGTTCTATTATATTCTTGAACTTCCACAAATTTAGACCAATTCTCCATGTCTTTCGCTCAGAAGCACTTTTAACACCTATGCAGGGCTGCTCATTTGGTACACCCCGAGCCTGAATAGGTCTTCTCAACGGCAGTGTCCAATACAATGTTCAATCTCCAACCACTTGCAGCAGTCCTTAAAAGTCTGACGGAAATCACGATTGACGTTGCATTTCTGCCCATGAGTTAAGTTAGCGTTACCGTCGGCTTGCAACGAAAGAGGGAATTTCGTACGAGATTGGACGTCTTGAGACCCATGTCTGTGCAGCAGGTAGCTGTAGGATCCTTCACTATTACAATGTGTTAGCCAACTCGCACATTCTTGTTGTGACATGACGTATAAACATTGATCGTAAGTGCGTTTGATAGAGGATGAAGTTCAATACGTACTAATGGAGCCATTCATGCTGTTCATGCAAATGCAATCGTCAGGTTCAAGAGACCACTTGCAGACATCGCTCTGTCTTTCAAACACATTCAGCGCCCTACCCATGCTTAAAAGCAGGCTGGCATTGACAAGATGAAAAGCTCTCATGGTGGTTGACCAATTATGACACAATGGTAGTTTCAGATTCAGCTAATTTGACTTACCCTCAAGCATAATGATTAATTAAGAGTAATTACCAAGTTTATATAGTTGAGAACGACATGGAAACATAGATTTCGGGGTTCTCTGCTATCGTGTCAGCAAAGCATGCCATGTGCGTAATTACCCGGCAAGATGCAGCTCGTAAGCGAATGGCACCTCAAACATCGGTTCGCAGACGCTTCCAGGTGCTTGGGTTCAATAATTCTTGCATCGCCTATGATGGAGTATTGACCCGGGCTGCATCTTTCCTGGCTTTCGTGAGCGGAATTGGTGGTTAGCGAGGAGCTTCCCAGGCGCAGCCGACCCGTGCTCCAAATAGGCTGAAATTGCCTGTGGCCGTGATAACAACCCGATAGGAGACAGAGGCATGACTATAGCTAAAAATAAAACGAGAAGAGAGGAATTCCAGACCGCTAATAGGTTGTGACGCTGCTGTGATACCTGGCTCTACAAATGGGCGGTTCGGAGTACATAAGTTCAATACATCGCGAAGGGCACGTTGCGACGTCAAGGTTTTGCCGATGTTAAGAGTGGCGCCATCGAATAGTCTGGATGTTGCAATCATGCGATACGAAGTACAGAATAGAGCTAAGGGCGGGTTGTCTGTAATCGCCGTTGCATTTGAGATCTACAAAGCACAACAGGAAGCACAACACGGGTATCAGGGGTCAAAGGCAAAAACTAAAACAACATCACGAAGACTTCAAAGTGTACGATCTTCTTCACATCCTCAGAGAGCTGAGATATGCAATGAAAAACATGAGTGTTTTCGCCACCAGGAAGCAGTGTAATACCAGGTGACAGGAAACAGAGCCCTTGAGAACAAAAAATTGGGATGCATGTTGCCATGCGAGAGAACTGCGAGCAGTATCTCTGAGGTGTGATCTGTAAACGTCAGCGTGGTACCCGAAACGAAGAAGGCAGAGAGAGAAATCAAAAACTCCAGAACGCCGAACGCCTGTAAATGCAAGAAACCCAGAACCGAACGCCTGTAAATGCCCAAAAAAAACCAACGCCGAACGCCAGAAAGCAACCACCAACGCCTGAAAATGCCCAAAGAACCAACGCCGAACGCCTGAAAATGCAAGATCACCCAAACGCCGAACGCCAACCCAAAGCAAATGAAGACAAATGAAAATAAAATGAATGACAAAGGAAATTGGAATTCTCATGGTTAGATAGATCGATCCCTAGCGCGGAAATCCCCTGTAGATGTTAGTCCATGTTGAGAATGGGTGATGGTGGAATGAATGGGAACTGGTAGTGATGGCAGATATGGGTGGTAATGGAGATGGAGGTTGAAGTGGTGGTGTTGTTAGAGGTGGCAGTGGGATAGGCAGGAAAGTTCAAAACATACCTTGTTGTAGTTGAAAGGCTGAGCGTGTATTTCTTCTTGCTTCGAGATGCTGTGACTTGAGAATGTTGATGATTCTGAAGCACATCGGCGAGTACGATCGTGAAGGCGAGACGGGGTGATGGGAGTTGTTGGCAGTTGTTGGTGGTGAATGTTGATGGGTGGTGGGTGGTGGTGATAGTTGGTGGTCGAGTTGTCGAAAAAGGTGAAAGAGAGGAGAGAGGAGGTGGGAGGAAGGCGGGTGGGAAGACGGCAATTTATAGACGTGAGTTCAGACCTCCGGTCCAGCACAATCAGCCAACAGTTAAGGTTATGATCTAGTAGTTTACGTGCCTGCCCAAGTAGTTACGCGGACTGCGAATAGTTACACGCAGCGCAAACGCGTCAAGTTGAGTTGTACCTGTTAGTACCGAGGTACCTACTTACTTTTAATAAACGCCATGAGAACCTACCAAGTACCTTATTAATATCTTGGGTACTCAATCATCAAGTACGTGTCTCCTACTCGTATAAAAATCAGTTATTGGTTGACCAATAAATTAATTAGAACACAGAAGCTGATCTGGAATATCCAACTAGTAATATATGCGGCATTGGAGTTTGGCATCAAAACAAAACAATAGGTGGGCACGTCAGCGCCTATGTCACTTGTAACTTTGATTCTAGGTTATTATTTAGGTACTCTGACTAAATCTAATCAAGATCAAGCACAATTCTGATGCAGAAAAATACCTACCCAGCAAAAGGTAAAGGTGATCCTACTGCAACATGTAATTCTCGATTTCAGCTCTCTGCCCAATATAGATGAACTGGCCAATTAGGTTACTTGTGCATTAAAAAAAAAAGCCGTCAACGTGAAATTCACCGCATTGCCTTTGATTCAATTTATAGTTATACATTAGCAGAGTAGACATATCCTCAATGTCGATTGTAATGCAATCAGTTTCTGCCATCACATTTTACATGCACCATAAATCAGAATACATGAGAGTAGCAAGCAGGGGTTGACGTATTAAACATCCGTACAATCACAGAATCATCAACTTGACTAATTCCTTCAAGTAGGATAGTCTGAATCATTCGTGTACCCTCATTGAATCATAACATGTGCGTGAATAATCCAAGTATTTACATTACGTTATAAGGAACCCTTCTCCCATCTACTATTACAACAGCTATAGTTCCGCGATACAAGGTTATGAAAAACGAGTAGCCACCTCATACATCTGAGGATGATTTTGATAATTTCATGATTCCGTAAACTTGATGATGCTGGGGTATACAGTGCCAGGTACGAACAATGACAGCAGTTGAGCTTTGGTCAAAGATTAGGGACACGTAGTGTCAGACCAAAAGGCACCCGATGATATTGTTGACATTAGACCTGTGTGGGCGTAGCGGTGGGATGACCGGCACCAGCAGTACTACCGCTGATGTTGGAAGGGGCACCACCACTCTGGCTAGTGACACCATCGTCTTGGCCATGTTTCTCGAAAAGCTGGTCCGGCTCAATGATATTACGACCAATATTACGAGGGGATGTCTTCCGGTGGCCCCAGAGGAGAAGACCGGCGAATCCAATCTTGGCCAGGACGTCAAGGATGCCGTAGAAGATGGCCTCGGAGTCGGGATGGATAACGTTACCACCCTCGCTCAGACCCCAGGCGATCGGGTACAGGAACCATAGCAGCAACAGCCAGATGCCACACGTCCAGAAGGTCTTCTTGGGATCACCGCCTAACACGTTGGCATGGCGTCGAGCATCGTATAAAAGCTCATAGGCGATGAAGAAAAGCGCCGCCATGCCAAAAGTCCAAAAGCCCCATTTGTATCTTGTCTGGGTGAGAGCACCGATGAGACCGCAGACGATCATGAGCACGTCTGCAAAAAGCGTTACCAGGATAGTAGGGGTAGGAACCCCAGCGGTAAGTAGGAGTTCGAGTAATAGTAGTGGTGTGGTGATGAACCAATCAATGTACCGAGCGTAAAAGATCTCGCGGGTTCCGGCGGAACCGACCTGACGGTTCCTTCGGCGAACAAATTCAACCAGGATAGGAAGTTGACCAAGATTAGATCCCATAGCAAAATAAGACACACAAGCCACAGCGGTGATGCTGGCGGTGAGGTAGTGAAATAAACGGTGAGTCTGAGGTCTGCGGAAGGCCAGACCCATGGCGATGAGGGTAGTGGCACCCATCATCGCGCAGACCGTGTAGTACCAGTCAGAGCCACGATGGGTGATTTGTAGGTTGGCCTGCTGGCCAACATATCTGTTGGCGTTAATCGCCTGGTTTCCCGACATGATGATGGGAATGCAGAGTTATGGTGTTATTAAGCTGGCGAGAACGGGTGTCGATAATCGTGAATTCCGCGAAAACTATACGTAAGAAATATCAGGGTAAAACACGAGAGTCTCAATTATGGGGGAATGTGATGATATTTGAATAATCATACTGGCTCACTCGATATGTGAATAGATGACTTCATCTTCGTCACGGTAGAGACGACGGCGCCAAACCTTAACCAGCAACATCAACAAGCAGCTCAAGGATGTCTTTGTAAAAGTTAATTGTGTCATTAATTCCTTAGATTCGAGTTAAATCCTGGCTTGGGTTGCCCAATAGGTATCGTTACCGGTACCCTAAAGCAGTCAGCTTTCATGGCATAGGTCCTTGGACGATGTAAATCATTCTAATGCACCAAGATACTGCATTATAGAGCATGGCAGGACCTCGACCACTAACAGATGCTCGATGTAACTCAAAACCACGAATAGCGTTAACAGCATTGTGGCGATGTTACAGCACCAGCGTCTCAACATATGCCTTGATGTCCAGTGAGCGTCTAATCCGTGCCTCGGTCATGCACTCCATCGTCGTGAAATCGTGACGGTGGTGTTTCAATGAAAGCTCCCAAGGCTAAATTAGCTGGAGTTTACCAGACTGTTGCTGATATGGTTATGATATCACCTATCTTGTCGTCTAGAATTGCACTTCTGCACACTACATAAGTTCACCTGATTGTCAATGACCAATCTGGCTACTGTGATCCTGATAAGTGGAAACAAGATGAAGCGATTCGATATCTAACGAAGATAAACTTGGCGCTACGTGATAAATAGAGTCGTTTGTTCCGGATAATGAGGTTCATGACGCTCATAATAGTAGATTTCGTTTATTTTTGAGTTCAATGGCGGCCTAATAGTGATGTCGTCTGCATCTCGCGGTCACTAAACTCCGCAGACACTAGTGGGATGAAGGATAAAAGAGAACTGTGATTGAAGTCCGAATGAGACCAAGCGGGGTCTGTCAGAGCTGCGTTTATTTACGTAACCTGCGGTCACGTGCTACTCATTCGTCCTGTGCCATACCACCCATGTATATTGTGATATCGTTGCGTCATAGGTTAGAAGTTGACATTATCACGAACAGAATTCTCATGGCTTGCAAAGTCAAAGATCGTGACGCTAAGTGAGGAGTTGATCAAGGCATTCGTGTAGCCTATCGCTGCGATCAATAGCAAAAGCCGACTGAATACGTAACACAGATCGAGTATCAGAAGTTGAAGAATGTTGAAGCTCTCAGAATTTGGTTGCTCAATTTTCTCGGCTGATAAGCGGACGATATTAGCAAAATGGAGGACGAGCGGGAATTACCTCACCCGTAAGATACCATCTCTATTTTTCGAAGAGAATACTATTTCTGACAGTGGTGTTAAGGTATCTGTCGGGAAATTTTGCTCCCATCAAGCGTACACGGTCACTCACGCAGTGTCCACACACTGGACATATACCTGCGGAGCTAGCAGGAGGCCAATATGTTCGAAACGGAGCAAATCCACTTACCAATGAAGACCTGGCACGACATGCGCATTGGTTTGATGGCGACGGGATGCTTAGCGGGGTACTGTTTCGACGAAGAGACAAAAACGCTGACAGTATCGAACCGCATTTTGTAAATCAGTACGTTCTTACAGACGTATTCCTCAATGGAAAGGAGAATCGCAACCTGCGACGACCATTACTTCCCAGTATCACGACACTGATCGGTGGGTCGCTCCTCATTGTCGTTTTGACTGTGATTAGAACCATCCTTCTTGTTATTCTGTCGAGATTCCCCGGCTCTCGCAGAGTTATCAAAAAGATTAGTGTTGCCAACACTGGAATACTTTACCATGATGGTAGAGCCTTGGCAACATGTGAGAGCGGGCCACCAATGAGAATTCAACTACCTAGCTTGGAAACTGTCGGATGGTATAATGGCCGAAAAGCAGAGAATGAACCATTTGATGATGATCGGGCAGGTTTCGGGGGTAATGGTCCCCTGGGCTTCATGAAGGAATGGACAACGGGTCATCCACGAGTCGACCCCGTGACAAAGGAGCTCATTTCGATTCACGCTGTATTCGTCAAGCCGTATGTCTTCTATTCAATCGTTCCGCCAAACAGCAAAGTAAGTTCAAAGAATGGCAAACCACTGAGACCAGTATTCGATGTTCCAATTCCTGGTGTCCGCTCGCCCAGGATGATGCACGATTTTGGAGTGGCAGCGCGTCATACCGTCATTATGGATCTCCCCTTGTCGCTGAATCCCGCACATTGCATTTTAGGGAAGCCAGTAATCTCATTTGATCCAACAGAACGTTCGCGCTTCGGAGTTTTTCCACGTTACGAGCCGCATAAAATTCAGTGGTTCGAGACGAATCAGTGTGTCATCTTTCACACGGCGAACTGCTGGGAAACATATTCGGTCGGTCCAGTTGCGGAGACATGCGTTCATCTCGTCGCCTGTCGACTGACGTCGGCTTCAATGTTGTATAGTGCTGGCGCACTCTCGCCACCGATACGGAAGCCAGTGCCACCAGAATATGTAGAAGAGGAACAATGCCGTCTCTACTACTATAGCTTTCCCCTCGTAGCCGATGGCTCAGATGAAGCGCCGATAATCCGCAATCAGTGGGCGCTATCGGCAATTCCGTTTGAGTTCCCATCTGTTTCACCACAGCATGCCATGTCAGCAACACGATTCGTCTACGGCTGTAGCATGGGCTCGCCGTCATACTACTCGGCTGCGTTAGGGAAAGCGGCGAAGATTGACTATATAGCCAAAATCGATGTAGAGACCCTCATCGCCCGCGGCACGGCCCATCCTCCTCAGCAAATCAAGGGATGTGTCGACAAGCGTACCATCAACGAGGTAATGCAGAGTACGGATGTCAATGACCCGATCAAACTCTTCCAGATGCCCGAGGGCTGGTACGCGCAAGAACCGCGATTTGTAGCGCGTCATGAGGCGTCCTCGGAGGATGATGGATGGCTGCTCACTTATGTGTTCGATGAGTCCCAGCTAGATGACAATGGTGAATGCGGAGAGAACGCGGTAAGCGAGCTCTGGGTGATTGATGCGAGAAATATGAAAGACGTCGTTGCCAGGATACATCTCCCTCAGCGTGTGCCATATGGTCTTCACGGGGCATGGTTCTCGGAGGAGGACATCGATGGGCAGAGAATGGTTGAGTCAGTCCGACGTGAGATGAGTAAAGAGGAGCTTGACGTGTCGGGTCTATTGTCTCGGATGCGGGACGTGATCGAGAAGCTTGTGGGGTAAAATGGCACCGTGACGATAATGATCTGTTACTCTTCATTGCTCAAATACCTGAATAATAAATAGTGTAATGCAATTCAGAGGGTACACCGTTCACAGGCGATTCTTTGTGTCGGTGTGATTGATAGTCGTAGGTCGCTGATGTTGAAATCCATCTTCTGAATGCATTGTTCTCTCCTTCACCGCTCTCGCCAGCTATCTCGCCTCTCATGATCTGAGTTATCAACCTGGATTGTGGCGATTGGACGGAGCGTTTTCAATAATTTTGCCTTTCCAGAAAGTAATGTGAACGTTGTGGTTGTAGGCTCTGAAAGTAAGTAAAGGTCTGCGATGGCACGAAGGACGCACACAAACAACAAACTCAGGCCTCAATTTAAAGCATTAAATATAAACAATTACCCGTAAGATGGTTGTATCATTCTTGTTCGCTGATGTCTTTTTCTTATTATTGTTTACAGATTGTGAGATTCAGGTTATCAGTATATGGTTCATGCTAAATCCACCAAGAGCAAACCAAACCTGTCGGACTTTTTTATCAACTATCAGATCCACTACAGTGCATTATTACAGCTGCATCTCATACCTTAGCACCAACGGGACACCCCGCCCTCTACCTATCTCGACCGGTACTTGTATGCAGTGTCGCGTCGGTCAACGGGTCTTCCCTCGACCTATTGCCGCAGCATTGACAGAAGTACCAAACATAAGCGACACAAGTAACACAAGCATCTCACTTGCACAGCACCTGATATGTCCTTGATGGCATGACTCCCTTTATTCATCGCCACCCCGAAGCAGATGATTGGCAATCCATCTTTGTCTCATCGTTGCATGACATGATTCAATATATATAACATGGAGAACAGCCGAAACTACCCCTCGCAAGCCTTGCATTCTGCAACGTGAACGTCACAACAAAGAAAACTATGGAGTTGATACCGTACTCGTCGAGAGAGGGCCAAATAGTTCTGTACGTTTATTTGATCTCTACCATTATACCTTTATGCCTTTATATCGCTTCAATTGTTTCAGTTGTCGGTCCTTCGTACTGATGTATGACTGGTGATGAGCGCGACGATGATGACGATGATGATAATAACCGACTGACACCGCCGTTCTTAGTCGCCACCGCGATGCCCTCGTCGTCCGCGACCACGCCTCGCAACGCCTCGAGATTCGAGGTGCCCCTGTTCCTGTCGCCGAATGCCCGACCTGTAAAAGACCCCTGCGGTCCTCGTCACCCGAACGTCGCTTTGATGCTGCCCCTCAACACCATGAGTCCTGGGTCGACCCCCAGTATTTTCGCATGCTCCAAGCCGGTCATGACGAGCAGGGCGATCCCCGTAACGGACAACCTTCTCCCGGCTCTGTGCGCCGCCTCACCCAGCCCACCCTACCGAGCGGCGAGGTGACCATTGAGACCGTAAACGATGCCGAATTCGTCTCGAGTGCCTCAGCGCCCCAGGAAGGTGCGCGCATTCGTCGAGACGCTTTCAGCCCCAATTATTTCACGAGGTTCTTTGTTGAGGAAAGGGAACTGGGCCGCGGTGGCAAAGGTGTCGTGCTGTTGGTCCGTCATGAGATAGACGGCTGTGCTCTTGGCCACTTTGCCTGTAAGAGAGTTCCCGTCGGAGACGATCACGCATGGCTGGAAAAGGTGCTCGTCGAAGTCGAACTTCTCGCCGCCCTCTCCCATCCCAACCTCGTGTCTTACCGTCATGTCTGGCTTGAAGACGTCCAGATTCATCGCTTCGGTCCAAGTGTGGCATGTGCCTTTATTCTCCAACAATACTGCAACAGCGGTGATCTGCTGCGCTACGTGATCGGCGATCAGCCAAAGGAGACAACCAAGGAGCAGTTGAAGGCCCAACTACGGCGCCGCTCCAAGGGTCATGGAGAACGGCCAGTCGCCGTACAACGTCGCTTGACATTAGAGGAGATCTATTCGCTCTTCAAAGACATTACTTCTGGGCTCGCTTATCTACACAGTGCCAACTATATTCATCGTGATCTAAAGCCTAGCAACTGTCTATTGCACCAAGAAAATGACAAACTCAAATGCCTGATCAGCGATTTTGGCGAAGTGCAGCCGAGCAATGCTGTGCGCAAGTCAACAGGCACCACTGGGACCATTTCCTACTGCGCTCCCGAAGTCTTGAAAATGGACGCTCGGGGCCAGTTTGGAAATTTCACCGTCAAGTCAGATGTCTTCTCCCTCGGCATGATTCTGTATTTCCTCTGTTTCGGTCGTCTACCGTATAGGAACGCCAATGTAGTACAGGAAGAGTTGGAAGATATTGATCTGCTTCGCGCTGAGATTGCCGATTGGAAAGGATTTCACGATGAGAGAAGGGAGCGACCTGACTTACCATCTAGGCTCTACCAATTGCTTAAGAAAATGTTGGCGCTGAACCCCACCGAACGTCCGAGCGCGACGGAGGTGTTGGGCATGTTGAATCACGAGTCGAGCCAGGGTAGCTTTCGTGGAGGTCCACGGCCCACAAGCCCCCCGATGGGCATTCCGAGTCGCCGAATTCAGAATCTAGACTCTCCGATACCTCCCGGCACTCCACAACCCGAGCCCGTAAAGCCGCAGACGTACGGCAACGGCGGCCCTGCGCATGATCTTATTCCGTCTCGCAATCTAATACCTCCCCCACCACTCGACCATTCGCCGCAACCCGCATCGGCCAATAGCTTGCTGAAATACCGAGCTCCCGGTAGCCCTAGGCACCAATCTCATGTCATGGTTCTATCTCGAAGTCAGGAAAGGCACCCATCTCCAGATCGATCGACTGATTCACTCAGTCCGCAGCGTTCGCCAACAGCCCATACCCCGCTGCTAATGCCGGCACCAGTAGGCCCATTAGGCACACTTAGCCATCAAGCTGCTCTTTGCCAACACCATATTACTACATTCACTCGAGCTCATTCAGGATCGATATCACTGTTCTGGAAGCTCTCCTTGTTTCTAGTCAAGATCGTATCGCTCACGAAGGTTTGTTGGCCCTTTATGGTCAGCTTAGGCATCGGCATACCTCTCTTAGGCGCTGCAGCATTAGATCTAGCTGTACCATATGAAGTGAGTAATACCATCATGGATAGGTATGCTGTTCGCACCTCATCTGCTTGGCACTGGGGATGGAAAGGCAGTATAGTGCTACTAGCCTTACATTTTTCTGCTTTATGGGCTACTTCTCGATGGGGAAACCTTTGCGTTGCTGCCCGAGAAGACTGGGTTGACTGGTGATGTCGACTGTCATCAACAATATCATATCATCAGCCGTTGTGTAGCATTACTTGTAGAGTCTTGTTGTATTAAATAGGCACTTTGGTAAAGTAAAGGTATTCAACTTTGTATGCTAAAACTTGGTCTAGTTAACGTGGTCTTCTGCATATGACAGCTGCTATGCTGTTTGTCTTTAACACCAAGTGTATTCAAGAGTCTGTTCTCACGCTCAACGCAGAGATAAGTCGCTAATTACTGGAAAACGACAAAACTTGTGATCGTGTCTCCCGCTTCACACACAGCCTATTTTTTCTCAAACGTAATCCCAGCCTTCTCCCAACCCGCAACACGATCACTGATCCTCGAGACGCCAGCATCGCCAGCCCTAGCCGCAGCCTCGTACGCAAGGCGATACGTGCGGATATTCTCCGAGAACAGCTTTCTCTTATCGTTCCAGCCCGTCAGTTTCCGAATCTTAGTACTATCGACCCACTGCGTGTATCCCAAGACAGCCTCGAGAGCACGCAACTCCGGCTCCGCCACCTCCTTCAGCGGAACAGTAGCGATTCCGCCACGAATACCATACTCGGCCGCCAGCGCGGAAAGAATCTCTCCGACCGTCTCGTACCTGTATCCCGAGATATTGAAGCATTCCCCGCTCACCTCGGCGCGAGAAGGATATTCGGCCAGCGCCAGGTACGCCTCGGCGCAGTCATCGATGTGACAGCCATGGTAGATATTGTCGTTGTGGCCCGGCACTTTGATCTGCGACTCCTGGTCTCGAAAGCGACTAAGCGCCTGAAACAACACGCCGTAATAACTCCCTCCATACCCGAGCAAAGGCGTGGGCCTAATCACAGCAGCATCGTAGAGATCCCTGTTCTGCTCCTCAAACACACGCATCGTACCATTCGTGCGCGGCGCAAGAACCTCCATCGGTTCAAGAGGTGACGTCTCAGTATGCGCCGCCAGCCCAACCTCGCCATGCCGCGACGTCTGTCCATAATCCTTACAGCCAGAAGAAACAAGGACAAAAGGCTTCGCACCACCCCTTTGTTTCGCGTGGTGCGCGACTTTCGTAAGCAGGGCGCTGATGTGGCCCCAGTGTTCGTCGAAGGGGTACGTCTCGGTGCAGGAGACGACGACGTCAAAGGGACGCGTGGAGGGCTGTGCCAGGAAGGAATCTAGGAAGGTCAGGTCTGCAGATATAGAACCGATGAGGGGCGTGATCTCCTCCGTCAGGAGAGCATCGCTTCCCTCCGCGCGACGGATTAACCCGTACACATCCCAGCCTGCGCGCGCGAAGGCTCGGCTTACGGCGAAGCCGATGTAGCCTCCTGCGCCTGTGACGAGGACGGTCTTCTTGGGAGGACGGGGGGTTGCTTGGGTGGATGAAGACATGATTTTATTCATTCGCTTATTTTTTGCGACTTGTATGTATAGTGAATGGATCACGGCGGTGAATATGCTGGTGAAGCCAATCCCTCATCATCGCCATGAAGGCGTCCTTCTCCCCCTTTTATACCACCCATCAAAAGGGAATTCGTGAATATCTCGTCCATCGTCTCGTACTCCAATGTGATATCCACGGATACCCACGGGCGGTTATTGCTCCGGCTATGGGGTTCTGGTGGACCTTACCAAGACCCGCACCGGAGGAATCCGATCCGGCTGAATAATTATACGTAAGTTGGAGTGGTGGTCTTGGTAGTGTTGATATACCTAGATAAAGTTATGTAAGCTTGATCGAGATGTGATCGCCGTGTGTTAATAGAGATAATGTGTGTAAACCCGCTTACAACAGGGCATCAAGATGCTCTCTCCATACTCGCTGAGTTGGCGTCTTGTGACTGCACACTTGACGAATTTGATCACGATTTTGAGTGCAAATCAGGTGGCATCGGCGAACATGGACTGGACACTCCTTGTTTAGTTGGCGATCAATACCAACTGTTGCGATCCCGACCCCCTGAGACATAGATCCAAGTATGAACTCTTAATCAGATTCACCGTTCGAGTTAATAGAAGATGTAAACCGTCGAAGAAGTCTTTAGTGCATGACCACCCAGGAAGTTGTCCTTAAATCAAAGGTCACCGGGCAATAATTGAAGATAGAGTAATTCTACCTGGCGTCTAATTAAGGGCTTCGAGTTCAGAAAACCCTCATGGATTCATGCCATTCATTCGCCCAAAACGCCAATGCCCATTGATATACCCAGGTGTATGTTCTCCGAGACCGCAAATCAATCGCCGAATAACTCTAGAGCAACCACATTCAACCTCCGACTGCCGTCGCCACAACGCCAACAATTCAATAAGAACGCTTCCAACAACGCCCACGTATATACAGGGGACCGGTCATGTTCACAACTCAGTCCGATAAGCACCACCACCCATTCCCCAGCCCCAAGCCACTCTAGTCCCAATTCATCAGCAAAGCCAACTACTCATACTCCTCGCCCAAGGATTCGCCCTGACAGCGCCTCCCGTCCTCGTCGTTGTCCCGGCACAGCCTAAACATCTTCGCTGCTCGCCAATATTGGTGATGGAGCAATGCGAGCAGACGTATTTGCCACAGGCACCGCAGCTGGCACCCCCCGCGCCCGACACATCATCCACATCCATCATACAATCGCCATCGCCTCCAAGATTCAGTCCACAGTCCTCGCACTCCGTCGGCGCGTCAGTGGTTGTCGGTGGTAGACACGCAGCCGGAGGAGCCGACGGACGGGAAGGAAGGTTCCAGAAGCTGTGGAGGTTGGTTTGATGAGATGAAGGTCCTGGCTGGGCTGCCACAGGCTGTAATGGCCGTGTGTCGTGGGGTTGTGGCTGATCTTGCTGGCGTTGTGCTGCGTATAGCATGTTGATAGTGCGTTCTATTACGAGATATTAGGTACTTTTTCACTTTCCGTTGCCTCCTTTATTTTTTGGTTTATCTTACGATGTACTTCATTTTCAGAAGGTCGGTTATCCCGAAATCGCTTCATCGTACGCCCTGGAACGCGCGGAAAATTGATGTTCTTGTTGCCGAAACGGAACAGCGGCGAGACTGGGAAGTTCGCAGTAAATGCGAAGCTGTCTGTGTCCATTGACACATCTGTGGACTGTGGAGAGATAAACCCAAATCGAGACGGTGAATTGGATGTGCTTGTTGTAGAGGTCGAGAGTTCGGACTCGGATCGCTTACGCTTGAGCTGCATGATGACGGTCAGAGATAGGGATTGAACTAAGAGGTATTGTTTTTCAAGTAAAATTTTTGTTTGCAGATGTCGAACTTCGCAGACTATACGATATGTATGACCAATGAGTTCCGATGAATGCAGAAAACGAGAAAGCTGATATTGTATTATTCAGGAGAAGATATAATGACCAGGATGTTGATGTTAGCGTCGCGACATGACGTGACGCGCCACAGCTTAGCTTGCCCCGCGAACTCCCTGTAACGCGATACGCGTTAATGGGTTTCTCTTCCCTTAATTGGAAGACAAACGATCTGTGTATGCAACGCCAAAACTAAAAAGTAGCTATTTCCATTTGTTATAGGGCCTCATATGTTGCAATTCATTATATAACACTAGCTCAATGCAGATATCATAGATGCGACAGTCAACCTTATGTACATGCAATACAGTTAAAAATTGCCATTCTGTTTGTCTTTTATATCGTAAGTCGATCCGAGACCAAAGTCTTCGCTGATTCGCTCAAGGCGACCAACTCTTGATCAACTTTCTGGAGCAGGCTTTGTCATATTCAGGAACACACATAAATAGCTGAGCAATCGTGTTTTATCGGAGGCGACGCCGTACTGGGCACCCCCTTGCAAATGTAACATGCATTATATCTGATATCGGCAGGCTATATAATTGATGCACTAAACGCGGAATACATCTAGTAACAACGTAAGAATTTCCGGGTTTTAATCAGTCTTTGACGCGCTCTTCAAAACCATATTATAGACGGTATAGGCTTCTTCAACACCGCGGTAATACATAGAGCTCTATGCAAGGGAGAAAATCTATACTTGTAGTAAGACGAGGGTCGTATAACTGTCCAACACAACATGGGTCCTTCGCCAAAGTTCCAGACCGGACTGCAAGTAGACAGTTATGACCAGCCGCTGGGGTGTCGAGAATCCAAGAAACGATTCTCAGTCGGGGTGATCTGAACACCTGACATCCTGTTTCCTGCACCGCCAAGTCCTAATACATCCGGGCTCCACTGGAAAGTGACGCTGTCCTCGAAATCCCATGCCAGCCTCTCTACCATGACCGAGTGTTCGTATCGACTGGGATCTAATCGGTGCGTCGCTGCGAGAGACTCCTTTGAGCCCTCCTGATAAGAGGGATCTCCAAAAGGCCGACATAGCATGACCAACAAATCAAAAGATAACTCTTTGAGGTGCGCAGGAAGGGTCCCGGAAGCTTCACGACTGCCCTGCTCAGCGATGTTGCTGCCTGATGGAGAGGGATACGCTGTATCATCGGATGTTGGGCGGGAATTGTTGAGTGCTTCTCTGTGTTCTTGGATATGTTCTTGTACTGAATCATATATAGCTTTGGCTTTTTCGTGAAAGTGGCCAGCTACTTGATCAGCAGCGCCGCACCATGCGAGAGCTTCGAGACATAATCGCGCGTTCTCCATCTCATCTCGATACATAGAAGGAGTTGAGCCCGAGACAAGCTTTGTTAGGATGGCGTGCATAATGATAATACACGATGTGTAGCTTTGAAAGCTATAGTGTTCAAGAGAACTGTTAGCTTTCAAGCTTAAACGTATAAAGAGGTTAACGGACATAATGAGCCAACAGCGCTGAAAAACGCCTTTTTCGTCTAATAATAGCTTAACTACTCTAGCCGAGCTGTTAGCAGCGAGCAAAGCATTGGGACCCTGCCTAGTGAGCAGGTCGCTTGACGGGTGCCAGAGTGGAGAGATATCTGTATCTGGTTGGCGAGTTTGAACGTGTTCAGCAACTATTCGACGAAACAGTAGCATATGGGCACCAAGATACAATAGGTGGACGTGGTAAGTAGAACGCCTCACTTCAACTGGTATGTCTTGTTCCGATAAACCTTGAAGTTGCATTTGCGGAGGCAGTTTATGATACCAGTCTTGAAGATCCTGTATCATGGAATTCAAGGGCTCAATGGCTAAATATTTGAAGGCCAGGTTCATATGCAATATCTTAGCTTGAATGACTGTCGGGTTCAAAGATTAGCGTAGTAATACGATTGAAAGCTTGAAAGGAGTTCTTACAAGCAATTTTCGTCATTTCGGTTTGAACCACTGCTCAGCGTCAACAATGGTTACTTTCGTGAAACATCAACTTACTTTCTGAAATATTGGCTTGATTCTCGATTTGTAGTTGGAAAGTCTGTTCTATTGTCAGTTGACTGAAAGATGTTAGACAAAACTGCCTACCGATACTTGTTGTATAACTTTATAATTGCCAGTCTTATATCCTAGAGTGGCCGAAAGCCAACTAAACCAAAATTGTTGGAGCACATAATTTGAAAATTTCTCGCACGGGGTTCACTTACGTTGAGAGGAAAATAAGAGTCCGCCACGCCTTGCGATAGTCGAGCCACATCGAATCTGTTACCTCGCTGAGTTGTCGCTGTTGGCAGTGTAGTCCATACCTGTCACATATTCCAAGCCCAACGTCTAGCTGCTATCAGTGTTTTGTGGCAAAATGTTACGGCGAGAATAATCCTTACCCACGTAAGCTAGGGAGACTGTCGCTTTGCTGAAAACGTTGTACATGCAGAGCAAGGCACAGATCTTGATGGCGTCGAGGGGCCGTTGTGTGATAACAGCATCGAAATGCATTTTTGCGATGTTATAGAATATTTCCTGGACCTCGTCCGCTACAGCTGTATTTGTATACTGAGAACCAACTGCTGCGATGGCCATCAGAGAGCCGATGTCTGCTTTTCTGGACTCGCTCTCATCGTTAGCTTCGCTGTAGACCAAGTCAGCAATGCATGAAACCTGAGCTTGCGAAAATACATGGAATAATTTCCCACTACAGCTAAAGAATCCATCAATGGCACGTTTGGTTACGAGGATGCTGGGCATAGTGAGCCCGATGGAGTCGTGAGCTTGCCGAGCTATGGGGCGGGCGGTGCTTGGTTCGACTGAATGAGGGGGAGTTATCTGGTCGACTTCGAGTTCTCGGATGCGTTGCTCCAATGACTCGATACGAGATTTCAAAATGGCCTCTCTAGATTGCCCCTCGCCGCCACGAAACACGCATTCTCTATTCCTCGATACGCAGACCAGACATCTCGGCCTCGACCCGTCGCACTTTACAACTATTAGCTATCCATCGTAGTATATGGTAAAGGAGGAGAGTGGATAATATTCATTAAGGGTAGACAACCTTTGCTTTAGCTTTTCGACACGCTTCACAAGCCTTAATGACAAGATCGTCAGAACAGCAGGACAAATGAAATGTTCCAGGGTTGCTACTACTACATACTACCCGGAGATGGCGAGTCTTGATGGGATTTTTGTCGCTATCCTCATCGTCGGCCTGGCGTGGTGAGGGATATGGTTGTATGGAGCGGAAAGACATGATATGATGTGCAGGGAGATTGAGTGTGTGTAGAAATCGATGCTGATTTATTTGTGTATGACCATTCTACTTAGGTCGGCGTTATTTATGTTGTTTTGCCTGCCTCATAGCGAATGCCTAGTAGACCACACTTGTCCAGGAAGGGAATTCTTAGCATCGTGAAAAAATAATTACTTCTAATGATGTGAACATGATGAGCCATTGGTTGATCAGGTTGGACAAGAACAAGCTGCTAGCGTGAGGGGTACTTAGCCATAAGCACTGTCCGTCATCCCTGCCTCCACTTAAGATAAAGATTCAGGTAAGATTTATTTGATCTCTCTATCCATCTAGCTGGTAGTTGGATCGGGGAGAGGAGAGAGAGGACGAAAAGGGGTGAAGCCATTGCTCGCGCCGTACCGGCTGAGCGCTAGAGTGGGATAGGTATCCCGCGTAACATCGTTGATGTGTAGGAGGGCCCGGATAATATCGCGGCGGGTGGGCGGAACGAGGGCGGAGGTCACAGGATTGAGGTGGAACTATATCAACTTCTGCCGTATAGAAGAGACGCCTGTCTCACGAAGCAGTTGGAGATTCTGCTAAGCCTTGAAAAATAAGTTGGAGTAAGGTCACTTCACTTAGTAATTTGAAACCTCTATCTGGATGGGTTTCTCTAGTTTAGAAAAGCTTTAAGAAAGAGGTAACTTAAGAATCCAAGCTTAGAATTTCGACATGAGCAGTCTTTGAACATCTCGATCACTATGGAACTTTGCTTGTAGATGCCGACGGTCTATAATTCTTCATACTACAATGTTTTTCTTTTTTTTACCAAATATTCGTGGATATTGGGCTCTAAAACTTTCTGCAGAGGAAGATTTTAAGATTCTGTTGTTAATCGTCTGTTGATATTGACTACGTTTGGCGTCATCGAATGTACATGGCCCGTGCGTCCTCGACCCTTGTCGCCGCGCAACGAGCAGCCTTACTTCATCTGATAACGATACCTAACCATCCCAAGATACAGGCTACACATACACTACCCAGATACAGATACCTACCACCTCCTTATGTCGCAATAGAGTTTACTTGTCGGCTTAATTACTTGCTCGGTCGGGTTTTGTTTGTTTCCATCTTCCAACGTTTATTTTTTATTATTAAGTGTATTCATTTAGGGTCATTTAGGGCCAGTCTCTCAGGCCTTGATCCTCCTGAACAGACGTCGCATTGAAAGAGCTTCTGACCTCTTTCACCCGCGATTCCCTTTTCGCACACCTCATTCTCCCCAAATCCAGCCCCATTCGCATGACTACCCGCTACGACAAAGAATACATACTAAACAACCACCGATAACTAACCTCGGTCGATCACCGTTCACCGTCTAGCGTCCACCTTCTACCGTGCATCACAAGCTCCGGTCGCATAACAGCCTCCTTACCATCAACAGCCTAAAGCGCATACAAAGCAAACAACTTTAGACCATATTTAATCCGAGCTTCTCTTACGTCCTTCCTCCCCGTATCCTTTTCTCCTCTTCCCAACCCGTACGCAACACTTGCGCATCGCTCACGACTTCACCATGTCGTCCGAACAACGAGAACTCGAAAGCCGCATCAAGGCCCTCCACAAATCCCAGACCGAGAAAGCCCCTGCTACAACCATCATTTCGCTTCTTGAAGGTCTCAAGAAGGATATTCGCCCGACCGAGGAGTTGTTGCGAGTACGTATTATCTGAACCTTCTCTCAGTTCACCTCCTGCGCCCTGGATTCAGCTGTAGCGTCTATTATTGTACTCGCGTCGTACCGAGTCTAATGCGCCAACTTCCCCGTACCTTGGTTTTACGTTACTATCTAACCATCAACGTGCATAGACTACTAAAGCTGGTCTTCTAGTCGGCAAGCTCCGAGGTCACGCGAACAAGGACATCGGCAAGGCCGCCAACGACGTCGTCGGAAAATGGAGAAAGATCGTTGAGGAAGAGAAGAAGGCCAAGAGTCGACCCCGCGATTCCTCCTCTCCCGCCAGCATGGCCGTATCACCAGCTCCCAAGCCTGCTCCTCTCGCCAACGGCAGCAAGAAGGCCTACGAGGGCAACACCGAGACCCGCAAGTTCACGACCGACAAGGTCGACATCAAGCGCACCGACTCCCAGGTCCGCAACAACTGCATCGGCGTACTGTACAACGGCCTGGCCTACCGATCGACCGAGCCCGAAGATACGGTGCTCAACAAGGCCATGGCCGTTGAGGCTGCCGCGTACAAGGCGTACAAGGGTGAGACTCAAGCCTACAAGGAGAAGGTACGGTCCCTGTTTCAGAACCTCAAGATCAAAAACAACTTGGATCTGGGACGTAACGTCATGTCCGGCGCCATCACGCCCGATAAGTTTGTCGTCATGACGTCCAAGCAGCTCCAGTCTGCCGAGCAGCGAAAAGCCGATGCCGAGCTCGAGAAGGAGAACTTGAAGAAGGCACAGGTTCCCATGGCGGAAAAGAGCATCAGCGATTCTCTAGAGTGCAGCGGTTGCAAGAAGAAGATGGTCAGTTATAGTCAGGCACAGACACGCAGTGCTGATGAGCCGATGACCACATTTTGCGAGTGTATGAACTGTGGAAAACGTTGGAAGGTACGTCTTATTTCTTTTCTTATATTTCTATGTAGCATTTCACTAACTATATATCTGCAGTTCTCTTGATCGATCTCATGTCATATTGGTTCTCTTTTTGTAGAGCCATGGATCAGTCACATTTCTGGTACGATTTATGACGTTCTCGTCACGAAAAACCGCCCACGTCGGCAGGCGTTTTGCTTTGTAGTGGGGAGAGGAGTCATTTTTCAGTAGGAAGGCGTCGATAGGAGTTTGGAGGCCCCTCGTGGAATTTTAATGAGATGTAATCACATCTCTCGCGCGTAGCTTCGGCTCGCCTTGACAGCTTCTCGTCACCTGCATTGCGCACCGGGTCAAAGCCCTGTATTTGTAGATCAGCTCATAAAATGGGCCGTTTCGTGATACCGTTAGAAAGTAATCATGCAAAGCGCAGCTCCCGAATACAAACAGATCACATGTTCAATATCTGTCCACCGGCGGTTTTAAGTGTTGACCGAATTTAGGTTTCTCGATGGCGAGGAGAGTGAACAAGTCATCTGGCTTCGGCTCATCTTCCAACCCCATCTCCCCAATCTTCTTCCACAATTTACTCAGATGTCTCGTACCCGAATCGCACAGTATGGTGACGACGCGGCTGTTCTCGGGGAGCTTCATGGCCGCGACGACGGCGGCGACGCAGTTCACGGCGCTGCTGCTCCCGACGAAGATGCCGTCGTGCTCGACGAGCCAGCGCGCCATCTTGCAGGCCTGCTCGTCGGTGACTTTTACCGCGTCGTCGATCAGGTCGCGGCCGGCCTCGAAGTTCTCCGTCACCCGGTTGATGCCCACGCCCTCGACGATGGAGTCGACCTGCTGCCGCCGCCGCGTGCCCTCCTTCTCCGTCGCGCTGTACATGACGCCGTGCCGGATCTTGTTGTACAGCCCGCTGCCCTGGGGATCGGCGAGGACGACGCGGACGCCGGGGATCTTGGCGTCGTCTTTCAAGTGTCGCGCCACGCCGGCGATGGTGCCGCCTGTGCCCGCGCCGGCTACGAAGGCGTCGATGCGTCCGTCCGTCTGCGCTACGATTTCGGGACCGGTCGCGGCTTGGTGGGCCTGGTAGTTGACTGGATTCTCGAACTGGTCTGCAAAATAACCCCTGCTGCCATCCTCCTTTGAAGCTGTGTGCTCCGCAGCGCGACGGCGCGCAAGGTTGACGAAGTGCTCTGGCGAGGCGATGGGGGCTACGGGAACACGCTCAACGGTGGCGCCTAGATGGTGTAGCAAGTCCGACTTCTCGAGACTCTGATCATCGGGCATGCAGATGTGTGCACGATACCCCTTTGCACGAGCTAGTGCCGCGATAGAGATCCCCGTGCTGCCCACCGTGCCCTCGTAGATAGTGTCCCCTCTGCCCGGAACTAAAAGTCCCTCGGCCTCAGCGACCTCGATCATGCGCAGCGCTACACGGTCCTTGGGACTATTCCCCGCCCCATTCAAGAACTCAGCCTTCGCAAGAATCGTCCGCCCCGTAGCCTCTGACAGACTATGAATTTCAATGAGCGGCGTCCCGCCAATACACCCCTCAATACCCGACACGATACCCTCGGACCGCAGATGCAGCAATGCCTCCTGGTCCGTCTCGCGGTCTTCGAGCGCTACCGGGCCTCCCCAGAGAAAGCTCGATCTGCGACGTCGCACGGCATTCGCTGACCCCGACGGATTCGAGGTCGAGACCCGTCTGTATCTTCGTGCCCAGTTGCGTTTTTGCTGATATCGACCTTCTAGGTCGGGATATAAATCCTTGAAACCCAGTGTCATGAGCACGCCGGCCACAAAGGCGATGGCTATGGCGGCTGTGCCGTAGGCTCGGGGATGATCGCTTAATGACATGATTTGTCGTTTTTGGAATGGGGGTTAAATCAACTCATTTTGTAAATAAATCTATACAGAAAGTCGCTCCTTCAATATTGCGACTAGAATTGTTTTTTTTTTTTTCAGTCTTCAATAATGAGTTTCGTGAAGCTTGAATTGTAGATATGAAAAGGCGAGCCAATGACGTGAGGGGATGTCTTGATAATTCCGAATTAGCGATATATGTACGTAACAGAGCTCGGGCCGTTGCAAGCGGAGGTGCCCGCGGACCTTAGTTAGCTTCTCGGGAAAATGAGAATAGCACGAAAGCTACAAGCTCACGATAACCTGGCGCAAACCCGACCTCGCTCGTCACTGTCCATATTATGGACTCGCCCATAGTCACGCAGCTGTTTCGGCAGCTGTTCAGGCATCCGGCGTGTCAAGCAAGGAGGAATCTAGCTACTACGGCTACCGCTACGTTCGCCGGATCTCTTCAACATGGTGACCGTCGCCAGCCGCACCACCGCAAGGAACAGAGGAGGACGGTGTCGACCCGGGATACGGTTCGCGGAGGGAACCCGAAGAGAAACAACCGCGATGACAAGAATTGGCAACAGCGGACCGAGATGTTTTCGGTCGACATGTCGGAGGAATATAAGAAGTACCCCACGGTGACGGCCAAAGATCTGCGATCGAGAAGGGAACGGCCCAGGAAGGTCAAGATGTTGATGCGGGACTTTATAGAAGGTGTGTATGGCCATGTTTGGACTGTCTAAGCCGAGAAGTCTGCTCCTCGGCCACGACACAACCCCTATCGAAGCCCAGTTGACTAACATGACCTGTCAGACAGTCTATATAACCCCCATTATGGCTACTTCTCCAAACAAGTAGTCATCTTCAGCCCAGGGGAGCCCTTCAACTTCAACGCCCTCCCCGACGAACCGACATTCTACGCAGAAGTAGGCCGACGATACACGGAATTCGAGGACGCGCTCGACGCCAAGTCGCACGACGACACGCGACAGCTCTGGCACACGCCCACGGAGCTCTTCCGGCCTTATTATGGAGAGTCGATCGCGCGGTATCTGATGTCCAACTACGTCATGTCGACGTATCCGTACCACGACCTGATCATCTACGAGATGGGCGCGGGCAGAGGGACGCTGATGCTGAATATCCTGGACTGGATCCGGGACGCCGAGCCCTCCGTCTACGATCGGACCAAGTACAAGATCATCGAGATCTCGCCCTCACTGGCCGCGCTGCAGACGTCGCAGATGATGGCCGATGCCGCGACCAGAGGTCACGCGTCCAAGGTCGAGATCATCAATAAATCCATCTTCGACTGGGAGGAGCGGGTCCCTTCGCCGTGCTTCTTCCTAGCAATGGAGGTCTTCGACAACTTCGCGCACGACATCGTGCGGTACGATTTAGAAACCGAGGAGCCGCTCCAGGGGACGGTGCTGATCGACGAGACGGGCGATTTCTTCGAGTTCTACGAGCCCGTCCTCGACCCCGTCGCCGCGCGGTACATGCGGGTGCGCCACGCCGCCACGGGAGGCAGGTATCCGGCGCCGTACAGCTCGAGTCGCATCCTGCGCGCCCTGAAGCGGAATTTCCTTCCCCTCTCCGCCAACCTCAGCGAGCCGGAGTACATCCCCACCCGACTGATGCATTTCTTCGATATTCTGGAGAAGTACTTCCCCGCGCACAGGCTGGTGACGAGCGACTTCCACACGCTACCCGACGCCATCAAGGGACTAAACAGTCCCGTGGTGCAGACGAGGTACCAGCGGCGCATGGTACCCGTGAGTACGCCACTGGTAAGCACACACACACACACACACAAGCTCTCCCCTCATACTACTATGAATCACCGTTTAGTTTACTTACGCACAAACAGGTCCACCAAGGCTACTTCGACATCCTCTTCCCGACAGACTTCCGCATAATGGAAGCTGTGTACGGGGCCATCACAGGAAAGTTGACGCGCGTCATGTCGCACGAGGACTTCATGCTCTCGTGGGCCTACGTCGCCGACACGCAGACCCAGAGCGGCGAGAACCCGCTCCTCAGCTGGTACAAGAATGCCAGCATGATGGTTACTGTATAGTATTTTGCATCCACGACTTGTAGAAAATATCAACTCGGTTAGAAGAGGGGGAAAAAAGCTTGTGTACAAAGGAGAACAAAAATCAATTTAGGCCCCCATCCATGTCCGGCAGGCAGGCGATGGTAGAGAAAAATGCAAAGAAAGCAGTGTGTATATATATAAATAAAAAATGGCAAGCGTTGGATCACGGTGTAGTTGGGCTACCCATCTATATACCGATAGATCTCCAATTCAGAACAACTATGCAGTTTCACGTGAAATCACAAACTAACCTGCAAATTGATCCTTTGCATAAGCAGGGCATTTAGATCGACAGCCCGGACTACCCGTGAGCGTGCGGTCAACAAACATACTTCAAGATGACACAACAGGTTGTAGATATTTACTATTGGTACAAGTTTGATTCGGGCTTTCTAGACATACTAGCTAGTGGACAGGTAGAAAACCGATAATCTCGTCCATCCATCTAAGCTCCTTTTCCATTCCAATTGACCCTTACTATTGGGCATTTCACGCAGAGAGCTCATATTTTATTCCGAAATTTTTAGTTTCTCCGCGAGCCACTTCTCAGCAACTGCGACGGCCTCGTCGATCTTGTCGGGGTTGGTGCCCTGGCCTTGTCGTGTCGGTTCTTTACCACCCGACTTACCACCAATGACCTCCGAGACAGCGGCGGCCCATTTCTCTGCGGTGACGCCTTGGGATGCGAGATGCTGGGGTAATTATTAGTTTTAAGTTTTTTATGTAAACGTAAGCAAATATGAAACTTACAGTGCCGACGTATAGACCGTGGACCACGGCACCTTCCGCCTTGCTGCCACCGAACAGGTACACCGATCTCTCCTTGTCCTTGGTCTTGAAGTGGTTCATGACTTCCGAAACAGCCTTTGCGTTGGCAGAGATGGGTAGATGAGCGATGAAGTGCTTAGCATCCTTGTTCTCGTCCTTAGCAAAGTAGCCAGTCACCGTGTCGAGGGCTGTCTTGGATTCGGCCTTCTGCCTCTTCTTCTGCTCGTCGACAACGGACTTGACAATCTTGGCAAACCGCGTCTTCAGCTCCTCCTTCTCGAGTGTTGATATAACTAGGTTGTTAAGATCGACGGTAGCCTGCTTAACTTCGGCCTCCTTCTCCGGGCTAAAGGGTAGAGCGCCAATGACATCGATTCGTTTTGAGAATTCTGCGGCCTCACGCTGAATACGGTGGGCGGCCTCGCCAGTATAAGCGACAATACGACGGATTCCCTTAGCAATACCGCTCTCCTCAACTATGATCATATCTTTGATAAGACCGGTCTTGTCCACGTGAGTGCCGCCACAGAACTCCACACTCACTTTCCGCCAGTCTGGGTTCTCGGGCGTCTCCAGTAACGTGTCAACCTCAATGCCAACGGACACTACTCGCACAGGATTGGGATAGGTCTCGCCGAAGACGGCACGCACACCAGCGATCTTCTTTGCCAGGTCTAGCTCGACATCTTTCGAGTAGATTTTGCAGTTTTGTCTTATGTAATCATTCGATAATGATTCGATCTTCTTCAACTCCGGAATTGTGACGCCGGTCTTATGACTAAAGTCGAATCGCAACTTATCTTGGTCTACTAAGGAGCCCTTTTGATTGACATCCTCGCCCAACACCTCTCTTAACGAGTGGTTTAGGATATGTGTTGCGGTGTGGTTATTCCGTATAGGTTGTCTCCTCAATTCATCATACTCGCAGATGACCTCGTCGCCAGCCTTCAATTCACCGTATTTCAAATATCCATTGTGGACAATATAACCACCGAACTGCTGGACATCTTGCACCTCAAATTCGGCAACGTCGTCGATAAGAATCCGTCCTTCGTCCGCAACTTGACCACCTTGTTCGGCGTAGAAATTAGTCCTATCGAGAAGAAGCCCAAAAGGCGTATTCGGCGGCAAATCTTTGGTCGACTTGACGAACTCGGTTCCTGTGTAGATCAATTGAACCTTTCCAATAGTGTTGCCTTTGACAAACTTCGGTTCGTCGTCTGGTAGGGGTAGCTGCAGCTTGTCTTTCAGTTCCGCTAGCTGATGTACGTTAAGTTTGGAAAAAGTTTGAGTAGACTCTTTTACGGCCTTGCTCGCCTCACGAGCCTTTTCTCGAGCTTCCGCAATCTCGTTCTCGTCCATCGACAAGTCTCGTTCTTCAGCCATAAGCTTCGTCAAATCCTCGGGGAAACCAAATGTGTCGTATAACCTCCATACGTCTGCACCGGATAGCTTTTTTGTGCCGTTAGACAAGGCCTCAGCAGCGTATTTCTCGAATTGTTTCTCGCCTCGATCTAATGTCCTTGAAAACGCCTCCTCTTCCTCATCCAGTAGCTCTTTGACATCCTGTTGTTTCTTGACAATCTCTGGGAATTGTTCCCCCATCTGGTCCACAAGCGCAGGCAAGATTCTTGAAAAGAAAGACCCAATCTCGGCATTGAAATATTTTCTGGCGTATCGAACACCTCTACGGAGTACTCGTCGCACGACGTACCCTCTCCCCTCATTATTTGGTGCGGCGCCGTCCGAAATCGCAAAGGTAAGAAGGCGGATGTGATCAGCAACCACACGATAGGCGGTGTCAATACCGTCAACGTCGTCCTTGCCATACTTGTCTGAGTACGGCCGGGCGCCAGTGACTTCTTGAATCTTATTGAAGAGGGGGGTGAAAATATCGGTAGCGTAGTTCGAACTCTTGTCTTGAAGGGCCGAAACAAGTCGCTCAAAGCCCATACCGGTATCGATATGCTTAGCAGGGAGAGGCTTAAGGGACTTATCCTCTTGCCTGTCGAACTGCATAAAAACGTTGTTCCAAACCTCGACGACTAGGGGATCGTCCGCATTAACGAGATGCGCAGCGTTCCTGCCACCGACTTTGTCGTAATGGATCTCGGAGCAAGGGCCGCAGGGACCCGTCGCGCCCATTTCCCAGAAGTTGTCCTTCATGTTTCCGGGTAGGATGTGGTCTTCGGGAACGCCAACAGATTTCCAGAGTTCTTTCGCTTCAAGATCGGGTTCGAGGTTCAGTTCGGGGTTGCCTTCAAAGTACGTCACGTAGAGTCTGGCGGGATCAAGACCATAAACCTTGGTGAGTAGCTCCCATGACCATTCGATAGCCTCCTTTTTGAAATAGTCACCGAACGACCAATTGCCCAGCATCTCGAAAAATGTGTGATGATACGAATCCTTTCCGACATCGTCCAGGTCGTTGTGCTTACCGCCGGCACGTATACATTTTTGAGAATCGACAGCGCGCTTTAACTTGGCAAGGTCGTCGGTGGCTGCGATGGTTCCTAGGAAGATGGGCTTAAATTGGTTCATACCAGCATTCGTAAAGACTGGTGACAGAAGTCAGTGCTTGCATTCTCGACAAGACCAAAACATTCTTGAGGCGCAAAGCAGGTCCAAGCCTTAAATCGAGACGAGGGTAGCACTGGGTATCAGTCGCAGTCATCCACAAAAATTCCAAGCAAAATAACACAATTCTCGGGTGTTATCGACTTTGCGCCATGCAGCATTATCGCTGTCACAAGGGGGAGAGAGTAAGAAGTTACGACAGGATACTCACGTAAAGTCGGGTCGTTATGCGGAACGACGGAGCCCGAGGGTACTATAGTATGGCCCCTCTCCTCGAAAAATGAAAAGAATGTGTTCCGGACTTTGACGCCCGTCCATTCGGGTTGGGCCATGGTGGACAGAGGCCTATGCAGGCTCGGCGTCGTGTGTAAGCCCCGGGGGGTGAACGGCAACCGGGGACCGGACCGGGAGTACAGTAGTCGAGGGCTACGTGTTTGAAGCGCAAGAGAGCGTGCGTGTGTGGTGCAATAATACCGTGGGCGAAGGAGGGGTGAAGAAAGAAAGCTGGAGGCGATTCTGTTAATATCGAGAAGGGTCGCTGCGGGGCATTTGAATATAATAGACCGGGTGAGGGGCAACGGCGCTAGCGCTCCTGCCCGCCGTCCCTGCCCTCCATGCCCTCCATGCCTTGCTGCTGACCGTGGTACGGGGAATGCTGCAGGTGGGCCGCCGCCGGCGTAGAACCTTCTACTCGAGTGACTCAAGTAGCCTATAATTGGCGTGTTTCCACCCCTTCTTTGCCTTTGGGGCAGCCGCATTCGCAATCTCTTTCAATCGAGCTGAGTCGATCGAGCTTCCATTCAGCCCTTCCAAATCCCCAATCCTCCAATTCCTTCCCCGGATCCAAGCACACAAACCTGCGCAATCGGACCTCAGTAACACCTAGATATCTATCAGTCGCTTTATTGGATCGCTTTCCGCGGCACACGCTAAGCAGGAGTCATAGTCTGCTCCGATAATCGCAGCAGCAACAGTCGTAGTGGTACGGTCGCGCGCACGCACGTGTGATTGACTCAACCTTGGTTCGAACGTAGGAAGGGGGCAAGTTTTGGATTGGAAGATCTAATTTGCAGGGCCGTTGGACGGGTAAAAGAGGTCCGGGATCGTAGCGGATTATCCAGTGACCAAGGTCTACCGGAGAATGGCCAGCATGGAAGTTCAGCTTGGACCAACCACCAACAACATGGTGGATTCATCTTCGGTCGCCGCTAATGCGCACTATCACAATCCTTACGACTTACATCATCAGCTACCACCACAACAACTACAGCCTCCATTCCAGCAGCAAAACGGGTATTATGGCTATGCCTCGCCCACGCCCAAGATGCGCAAGAGAAAGGCTGAGACGCAGGAGAATGAGAGACTATCCAAAAGACTGAGTTTGCTCAATCTAGAGAAAAATGGACACAAGCTCTACGTCCCCGTTGAGGGCTCGAGCTCACAATCCCTTCCCAAGCACCCAGGGTATAGTAACCCGGTGCAGTCCTCGCCGTCATCAGCCACCATGACCGTTGACGACAGCATGCAACTAGACAACACGAAACACAAGGTGTATATCTACGATCTAGATGCCGAGTTGTCATCAGCAGACGAGAACAGCGAGACCGGGTCGCGACCAGGCTCGCCCACTTCAGGCCAAGACCGAGTTATCTTCCTACCCGACATCGAGAAACATCTCTGCAGGCCTTCCATCCCACCCGCTGTCTTCGCGAATAACGAGGGCAAGTTAGCAGGCCACGACATCAACGACATGCAGATGGTTCTCTACAGTGAGCCCTCTTCATTGACGGTTCCTCGCGAGCACGACTCTGTGCGCAAGGCCATTTTGGAAGCTCGGGCACGCGCGAGACAGAAGCAGAAGGACGTCTACTCTGAACCGGAGCAAGAGACGCAATTTCCCTCTACCACGAGTATCCACGACTTTGGCGTTAACGTGGCCCCGAATGGCTTCGGCGGGAACGCGACACCTTGGCACGATAGTCCAATCGTAGACGAAGATGTGGACGCGATGGACATGGATTGAAATCCACATTCATTACGTTCCTCTAGGGCCGTCATCTCGAGCTGTTTCATCACTAATTTAATCCGTTCCCTCGGCGTATGGCTGGCCAGTCATTTGTACAACGGATATGTACCCTTTTATTATAATTCGGTTTAAGCAGGGTGAGGTAGGCGCAAAGGCAAAAGCACTGGATAGCGGATCAATGACTTCTCTTTTACTTCAGGCTAAGTAAGCCTGCTGTTTGTACTTATATATTGATATCTCTCTCGCAGAGTATAAACCTCTCGAGCATTGAAATGGAAACATCGACTTGATACCTAATTATGTATGTCTGCTTGCGCGCGTAAAGTCAATTGCTCGCATACCAAGAAATCTGAACTGCCTATATAATGCATGTTTATTAGAAGGGAGTCGGAGGGTACCATGTAACAGCAACTAACATGCAAGAAGCGAATCATTAGGTATCAGGTAGGCAGGGTAGGTAAACCAGTTATCCCATCCCAATCCGTCTATCAATATCCGATGCACGATAGAACCAATCCCATCAAAATGTAGAGGGTATTCTATTCCGCTTTCCTCCCATTTCATTCTTCCAATTCTCTGACCTCACCATCAACCAGCCCATATCTGAACATCTAATACCTTTTCCACTCCTTCACAGCAGCCCTAACTGATCTTCACCTTCCAGGCGGCGGGCCAGCGGGAGGTGCATAGTCCGGAGCGCTGCCTTGACCCTGCGATCTATCCTGGACAGGATCAACCTTTGACCCGACCTGCGGGCCATCGTACACGGGTGGTCGAGATGGGTCATACACAGGCGGAGGCATCGGGTGCATGCCGTAGTGTTCTCCGTTGTTATTGTCGTTCCCGTATACGGGTCTATAAACGCCGTAGACGACGGGTCTTTGTGGGTATGGGTATGCTGGGTCGACTTGGGCGCGTTCCTGACGGGAGAGAAGCCACTAATGGGGGAGGTTGATTATTAATTAGTAAAGTGCAAAAAATCATGGAGATGGAGATGAAGGGGTGAGTGAAGAGGGCGAGAGAGAGGAGGAGAGAAAGAGGATGGATGCAAAGGGTCTGTCTACGTACAGCATGATAAGAAAGCGGCTTCAACCCCTTCCTCAACCTGCGCTTCGCATGTAACCTTCCACCGACGACCCAACCGAACAAAATGAACAAAAAGGCGAAGAAGATGACGTATTTGATGATGATACCGGGCTATTCACATTTTCGTCAGCAAGTTCACCCCTACTCATCGATAGTATCGCCAAAGTAGGTAGATATGTGTATAGGTAACGTACCGTTGTGTACCAGAACCACACATAATCCCCATCGTCACCCTGGACATATTGTCGTCGCGCGAGCGCCATTATCGACGACGATGATGAACTGCTGCCAGCCTGCATCGGGATGCCGATGCGTAAAGGGAGGACTCCTCTCATCGTGATCACCTATCTGTTCGCTCGTCCTGCCGTCGGGTAATCTAGAGAATAAATCGCACACTCCTACACCGCTGTGACTATCTATCTAGTATCGCAAAAAAAAGTTGCCGTCGAAATTCAATTCAAGGAGCGGTAGTCCTTCAACGTCTGTACACCGGAGTCGTGCTGGTCGAGTGATGTAATAAGGCTAAATCAGGCGTACGTCGTAGATAGTGTACCTGCTGTAAGATAGGTAGGTCTGGTGGTCGACCGAGCAACGGAACAGCTATCCACTAAGGTACCTAGGTAGCGCTGACCGATTGTAATCGCAAACGCAACGGAAGTGTATGGGAGACGAACTCCCAAGGACAACAAATGAATTCAACAACAGCAGTAGTGACGATATGATTTTGAATGGAAGGAATATGGAGGAAGTTGTTCTATCAGTGTTCTATCAGTTAAGTCAATACTGTGAGAGGTTGTCTTGGGTTCAATCTTGGCGCGCCAATCAAATACGACAAGAAAGCCAGGGGTGGTAATAAGGTAGGTAACAAGAAAAGAAGAAAAGGGAAGGCGAAATCGCCAAGACTAAATCTACCTATTTATTCGTAGACATCCATAGAAGTAACCAGAGCCCTGCAGTGAAACCTACAGTAGGTATAAAGCATTGGTACGAATTATGAGCTGAACTTAACTACCGGGCGGAGGGCTCCAACGTAACGGTGATACCAGGTTGCACTGCACTGCCTCCTCAAGTAAAAAGAAAAGACCAGGTTGTGCACCCAGCCGCCCACAACATAGATAGATATACAACTGCCTCGCCTTCATTTAAGATGGAGAAACTCACCTCAAAACACACCATGCTATGGGTAGGTAGGTAGCTGATACATCATAAGTGAGCGACGACGAGAGAACCTGCGGCAGATGTGTGACAAGTCCCGCATCACCCCCTGTTTCAGAACATGAAGGCGTTTATGAGATGAAAATCGGTGGGCGGAAGACACATCAGGTGACAACATAGGTATCATATACACACTAGGTATTGTACTACTTGTGAGAATGCAGCATGCTTCACCACGATTGCATAAATAAGAACAAGTAGGTATCATAAGCATACACTCTTCGATTCCCGTTAATACATGTCATCTACGCTATGTACAAAATGAACATGCCCAAGTCGGACTCATCAATTCAATTCGATTCAATTCAATCAATGTCCGACACCACCAGCTCCCCACTGAGCAAAATTAGGATCCCCGAAAGGCGCAGGTGGTTGGGCCTGCTGCTGCTGCTGTTGCTGATGATGATTTTGCTGTAATCCATTCTGTGCCGGCGGTATCCCAGCCGCCGCAGCCTGCTGTTGCTGTCGCGCAGCATTCTCCTGCGCCTGTCGATGGGCCTGCTGTCTCTGCGTGCGGTACCACATCAAGAACATGATGGAGGCGACGAGCGATAGGATCAGGAAGCTCTCAAATAGACCATCTAACTCGGCATCCAGCTCGTCGCCCATCGGCTCTCCATCACTGCCCGTAATCGCGTCGTCGAATAATTCTTCGTAGGGGTCATCGTAATATACATTTTCGTCTTGTAGGAAGTTTTGAATCCATTCCCTCAGGGACCAGTCTTTTTTCGGTGCTAGATACCCAGTGCATTAGTTATTATTCATCAAGTAGTTACGAGATGGACGCTGTCAGGACTTACAAGGCTCATCTTGTATAGAGTTGATTCGGCCGTGAGTGAACGTATTCCACGCACTCCGCGCTCGCAGCTTCAACAAGCTGAGAGTAACGGGAAGATATGCCTCCTCGTTCGTCTCCAATGCTTGGTCATAGTATCGTTTAGCCAGATGGAAATCTTGTGTAAGGCCGACACCGTTCTCATGCATCCACCCCAGGTTATATAGAGCCTGAGCACTCTGAAAGTACTCGGAAGCCCCCGTATAGCATTGAGCTGCCTTGTCCAAGGCAGTTTCGGTTCCAATGCCGCTTAGATAATAGTCTCCCATCTTCACCAGCGAGTCAATATTAGACTGAACAGCGGATCTCGTCCAGTATATGAGTGCTAGAGCTGAGTTTTGAAGGAGACGTGGCTTCGAAGCTTGTCGCTTCAGCCAATTCGGGAGGGAAAACACAGAACGTGTTGGATCGAGAAGGAAGGCAACGTTGTTCTGGGCTTTCTCGTATCCTTGCTCGGCAGCCATCACATAATCGAGGAAAGCAAGTTCGAGATCGCCATCCTCGTACGCTTGATTGGCCTCTGTCCACGAAGAAACTAGAGGCTCGGAGCGCTCTGCAACATTCTTGTAATATTGCATGGCTACACCACATGTTTTGTCTCGGCCAACGCCGTGATGAATCATTTCTGCAAGGTAGTACTGGGCCTCGAGGCTATACCACCGAATGGCAGCTTCAAAATATGAACTCGCTACCTTCAAGTCATCTGGTTGACCTTGGTCCAAGTGAAGCGCACCGAGTGCCACATGGGCTAGGCTGAAATCTTGGTCCGCAGAAGCTTTGAATAGTTCGAACGCTTTGGGCACATTCTTCCGCACGCCATAACCATGAAGATACATGAGACCTAATCCCCATTGCGATTGAGGGTCTCCATGTTTGATACCGCGTTCAAACCATTTCTGGGCGGTTTTGAAATCTTGGGCGACACCTTCTCCTCGTAGCCACATCCGACCGATATATCCAGCAGCCTTACTCGCAATCTTCTCCAGCTGTGGCTTCGCCCCATCGATAGAACGGCCATCTTTAGCGCGCCAATACTTGGTGGTAACGCCGAGGAAGTATCGTCTAGCAAGGTCCACGTTCCTCTCCAGTCCTCGTTGTCCCTCATAGTAAAGCCTTCCCAGATTAAAGGAAGCTTTGAAATCTCCTTTTTGGGACATCAAATCGAGGTACTCGATTACGTCGTCAATTGATGCATAGGTGTCGGAATTAGGACTCGCTTTCAGGGCATTGATGCCAGAGCTAACAAAACTAGCTCCTTCGCCATAAACGCCGCCTACTTCATCAGAAAGTCGATAGGCTTCCGGAACGATCGTCATACCGCCGGGTGGTCCAGATCGATACCAAGCCATGGCCTTGTCAGCTACTCTCTTGTAGTATTTGCAGGCTATCTCGCAATTCTTAGGCACCCCGATTCCATTCATGTGACGGGCAGCTACGGTCATTTCGGACCTCGTGTGCCCCTGATCTGCCGCAAAGGTGTGGTAGAGGAGCGCCTTGGCCTGGTCCCGTTCTACCGCATCACCAATACCCGTGGCGTACATCAAGCCAACCATGTATTGCGCCGAGCTGTTTCCATACTGCGACGCTAATCTGTAATAATGGTCGAATGCGACCTTGAAATTCCTTGGATGGGAGTAATTTCCGTAAAAGTTGAACTGGCCTAAGAGATAAATAGCATCGGTGTTGTTCTGATCGGCGGCTTGCTGGAGCAATTTCACACCGTCGAGGAGAGGACCGGTTATGACGGGCGACACATGCTCATGGCCAGGCGGAGCAGTTGCGCGCAAGCTCGGCAGCACTTTCAAGGCGTACTGGAAGAGAATAGTAAAAAGACCAGTTTGTTTTTTGGGACGTCGATGTGTCAGTGTTCGGATCTTTCGCAACTCGACCATAGCCTCGCTCACAAGTTCCCATCCTAACACAGTCAATTTAATGCTCTGTTGTTTCTCGGCTTGCTTGTGTGTTTGCGACTTACCATTCTGGTAAGGATTCCATGTGTGGTGTTCGCTTGGGCCGACATCGGTTTGGGCGGCAGACTCGGGTTTAGTAGCTTGCGCATCTAAATCGTCTGTTGCGAGGACTTTCTGGTCTGCAGCGCAAGCGAGTGCTATGGCCTGTAATAACACTACATCATAAAAAGTAGTTTGTCAGTCATGGTATCTTGAGATTTCAAGCCGGTCGGATAAATGGAAACATACGGAGCGCCGAGAGGAACCACCGCCTCATTTTTGAAGACTCTGCTATGAGCAAAATATGGATAGCTGTAGTGATATCATGGTCTCCTTGAAAGAAGGAGAATAGGCCAAAAGAGAAGGTGGGTGGTGAAGAAGGCGGTTTTGAAAGAGGCCCTTTGGAATATATTAGTGGTTTGCTATTAGGTGCAACCGTAGAAGCTGTAAGCTGTCCAGATCGGCCAACGCGACCAAACGACGTCAGGCCAAATGCTGTCATCCTATTCGACCTGCAACAGCATGTGGGGTTCCTGATTGGTGGGGCTGGCCGTTAACACTGCGAAACCCTTTTTCTCCAGCATGAAGGTAAATATCTAGAGTAAAAAAATACGACAGAAGACAGCGCAAACGTACACGCACTCGAAACATTGCGGCTTTTGAGTCAAGGATCTTATAATCAGACGCTACTTGAGGGTAATACTTAGCGCAAAGACGAATTTTTCTTGACTTGCTCTCATCTGCAGAAACTCGGTGCTGGGACTTATACCATCTGATACCCCTCATAAGTTACACGAGCATCACGAGCGACTTCAACAAAAATTGATACACAGCTCTTTATCAGCCAAATACGACCAAATAATGTATCAACTCAACTGTATAGACGGGTACAGAATACCGACGAGGCAGGAAGTCTATGTGCTCGATATTATCCCCTTCACCTCTGGCCCCGCCACGATATCATCAGATCAGAAGCTGTCGCTTTTCAACCCACTGAGCCTCAAAACCGGACCAACAGTGGACCTCCTCACAAATCATGGCAACATCACATGCGCTAGAGCATTTGATCCGGCCAATTCTGTCGTATCTACAGCTGGAGAGAACGGCACCGTCTCTTTGTGGGATCTAAGACAAGATCCGCGCCAGACTGAAGTCGCTCGATTTACAACAGGTAAGTCCCACGAGCGGTTTATCATGTATGCAAGACATGTCTAAGTTGTCATAAGAGGACCAAGTACCTGTTTTATCCGTAGCATGTTCAAACGCGGGATATTCGGTGGTCGCCGGCACTGAATTGCAGAATCACCAAGCTTCAATAATAATATGGTGAGTTGCCAAGAACCTTCCGAGGAAGTTTATCTCATTTAGTCTAGGGATGTCCGTTCGACATCAGCCCCAAAACTTCACTATAAAGAGATCCACAGCGATGACGTGACTGAGGTTTGTTCCCCTTGTAGGTTGTGCTATATCATTCTTCGCTAACATGGACCAGTTGAATTTCCACCCTAGTGACCATAATATCTTGTTATCTGGGTCGACAGATGGTCTTGTAAATATCTGTGATACCCGGATTACAGATGAGGATGAGGTTGTTATCCAGACGTTTAACCATGGATCCTCTATACATCATGCAGCTTTCCTGAATGATACCGAGGTTTATGCCATCTCAAATGACGAGAGATTGGCCTTATATGACATGGCCGAGGGATATGAAAAGGGTGCAGCTACTACCGATTTCGGAGATATGAGAGCTGTCCTCGGTTGTCAATATGTCGCCAACATTTTTGCCAAGGCAAACGGTGCTGGAGCTGTCATCGGTGCTGGCGCGCATGAGTGAGTAAAGCCTGACCTCTCGGGCCCGTAACCGCTACTAATTTGTTGCAGACAACAAGGATTCGAGTTGATTCATCTCACAAAGGGCGAGACTTGGGCTCTTGATCGAGATAATAGTGTCGGATTGCAAGGAGCGCATTCCGAAGAGATCGTTCGAAGCTTCTGCTTTTATGACGAGGCACAAATGGTTTTCAGTGCCGGCGAGGATGGTTTTATCAAAGCTTGGAGAGCGAACGCGTAATAGCAAAGCCACGATACCCCTGTCTTCCACATTCGTTCAGCCGTATTTGTCGTGTTTGTTCTTAGATTTCAGATCCAGCAGTTGCTCGTGATAATCGCCCTCTCTTCTTGCCTTCTTTAACCTCTGCACCTCGTCCTCATCCAGGCGTCTCCCAACAGCCTCTTCTAGTTCCTTACGGCTCACTTTGGCCTTTTCTTTCAATTCCTTTGATGCCTTGAGCCTAGGCTTGAATCGTGCTTGCATCCGTATTCTCAAAGTCGATTCAAAGCTGATCTCTGTCGCATCTCCTCGGACTTCCGGCGCTCCGTTCGGTTTCTTGGACTCGGCTACCGTCAAAAAAGTCTCCCGTAGTGTCTGTAGTTGGAAAGTCCCCGGTGTATCGGGCGTTGTGATGACATTCCATGTCTCGGGTGGCGCGATAGCTTCGGAGGTGGAAGAAAGAATACCGTATTTGTCGCAAGCCAAATATCTGGATAGTAGATTAGCTTCTCGCATGTCCGTAGTTCCAAACGATGACGTTGATTGAATCACCTACTTTCCGTATCGGCCCTTGAACCTAAAGTTTTCCGTGCCATAGATCTTGTTCGCGACCCAGACCTGGCGTACATCATGAGGCTCGGCGGTGGCAGGGTTCCCGTCGATAATGTTCTCGATGGGATCGGTAAATACCTTGCCGTTGGCATCGCACGCGAGACATCTTGGGGGTTCGGTAGGCAAGACAATCATCACGGGTCCCACCATGTCGCCTACGGCTTCGGCAGACACCCAGCTATCGTCGTCTCCTCCATCCTCTGCAGCTCGTGTAGCTGCAAGCTCACTTGTTTCGCCGCCACTAGGTGCGGATTCCGCCTCGGCGCGCTTTCTCTTTTTGGGCTTCTTGTCGCCCTTGAATGACAGTGGCTTGACCATGGGAGCGATAGGCAAATTAATGGAATATTTTGAGGATGAATGGCAACCAAGCTGTCTCGTTTTACAGTATGAGTTCGTAGCTTAGCCGGAGCTTGACGGCGGTGGAGCTAGGTTTGTTTATTAAGGGAACGGGGCTTGAGCTCTTAATCGTTCTATACGGATTATGTGTGTACCGCATTGTAGAGCCCAGGATTAAGGACCCCTCAGATTTCCCCGCCAAATAGTCTAGAATCGCTAGAGCGAGGAGAGCTTAACAGCAATGATTGGCCAATTTAAAGGACCAATGTCCGACTTAGGCAAAGAAGCCATTACGGGAATCTCCTACTAGGACACGGTGCACTCCGGCTTCTTTAGTTAACTAGAGTATAAAGGTATCAAAATAAAGCCGACGGTTTCCTCAGGGGGTTGTCCAACTGGGTATACTTCAGCCGCTGGTAGTTTAAAAACCTAGCCTTATGCGTAGATATCGCCCAGATAAATTATTCCCGGTTGTCTCGAGAGTTGTGAGTCGGCGAGATTATAAATCGGTGTACCACTATGGCCGTGGCGCAACCCGTCGTCGTGTCTTTGGCGGATCTTAAGAGTGGTAAGTACTCTTACAAATATCTGGTGATCTTGCGATTACTAATGATACAGGTAGGCAACATCTCTTTTGAGACTTTACAGGAAGCTTTCGGCCCAGAATCATTAGGAATCCTGGTTGTGAAAGATGTACCGACTGAATTCCCAGCTCTAAGGCATCAACTGCTTTCTTATGCTTCATGGATGGGCAATCTATCTGAAAAGGAGTTCGGTACAGCCCCAAGAGCCCCACGCGTGATGAAAACCACGGACTGCTAATCAAGTACAGAACGATTCACAAACGAAGCAGCCAAGTATCTTGTAGGGTGGTCAAAAGGCAAAGAGAAGCTTAAGGACGGCAGCGCGGACGAGTACAAGGGGTCATTCTATGCCAATTGTGCCTTTTACGTGGATCCGTCGCTAGAATCAGCAAAGCCGACAAAACAGTTCACACTAGAGGACTACCCGGAATACCTGGCGCCGAATTCATGGCCGCCGAAGGAGGTGCTGCCGGGATTCAGACCCGTCATGGAGCAGATGTGTACCTTGATCATCGATACGGCTGTTCTGGTTGCCCGGGCCTGCGATAAGTTCGCCGAAAAGGAAATCCCCGGGTACCCCGCCGCATATCTAGAAAACGTGGTCAAGTCATCATCCACGACAAAGGCTAGATTGCTGCATTACTACCCTATGCCAGAAGAGGCTCTGGCGAAGGGGATGGAAGAGGACAACTGGTGCGCCGTGCACAAAGACCACGGATGTCTGACTGGTTTGACCTCAGCCATGTTCATAGATGAGCTGAAGACGAATGTGAAGCTGCCTAATTTCGAAGGTGCCGAAGTGCCAGAGACGTTGCCTACCCTGGAAGAGCTGCCCACATCACCAGATCCTCAGGCTGGTTTGTGGATAAAGGACAGGAAGGGCGTCCCGGTCCAGGTCAAGATACCCAGAGATTGCATCGCATTTCAGACGGGAGAGGCGTTAGAGCGAATTACCAATGGCAGGTTCAAGGCTGTCGAACATTCGGTCAGAGGTGCTTATGCCAAGGGAGTTGCGCGGAATACGTTAGCCGTCTTCACGCAGCCGAACCTGGAAGATGAGGTCGACTTGGAACAGCACATTAACTTTGGCGAATTCGCAAGGGGTATCATAGCTAGAAATACCGTCGGCTAAGCAAGTGAATACAAATAACTGTTATCAGAAACAGCGTGCTGTTACTGACTGACAAATGGGGTTTTACTAATTCTCTCTTATAGCGCCAATTTACTGGAATGTTACCGAGCCCAAGGTCCTACGCATGATAACCGACCTGTTTCATGACCTCAATTTCAAATTGCGGAAGTGAGCTTCTCTGTATTGTTTTCTTTATTGATTAGTAGCGAACAGCTAAGGATATCCGAATCTGCCCCACCGCCGCCTCACGGCATACGTAGTCCAAAGATGCGGCAGGTGGACGTCAAATCAAATCACTTGCATATGGCGGTAGATGGCGTCACTAGAGTTTCATAATAAGGTCTGCATTCCAAAGTTGCGGTCTCGTTATTTGTTATTCATGCAATCTCACTCACATTCTGCGCGGGGTAGCAAGGTTGCTTCCTGCCCCTCATCTTGAACATATTAAATTGGCCTCATCCCACCTCATCCCACCTCGAGCCAAGACAAACTCACAAGCTCTACCAATTCAGACAAACTCCAGCTCCAGCTACATCTCCCTACACCCCTATTCAAACAGACATAACAACCCCATAAATAAATAAACAAATAAAAATGGCGCTCGCCCCCAAGTTCGCCGGCCAGAAGCTCGTCTTCTCCACGCCCGCCGTCACCGGCGCCGTGCCTCCCACGCTACACACGCTCGAGCTATTCCTCGACTACGTGTGCCCCTTCTCGGCGCGCCAGTTCAAGACCATCTACAACGTGGTGGCACCCCTGATCAAGTCGAGCCCAAAATGGGCCAGCAGCGTGCAGTTCATCTTCCGCCAGCAGATCCAGCCCTGGCACCCCTCGTCGACGCTGACGCACGAGGCCGCCGTGGCTGTGCTGCAGGTCGCGCCCGAGAAGTACTGGGCCTTCAGCGACGCCCTGTTCGCGGACCAGACCTCGTATTTCGACGTCAGCGTCGTCAACGAGACCCGCAACCAGACGTATCGCCGCCTCGCCAAGCTTGCTGCCAGCGTGGGCGTCGACGAGGCTGCTGTCTACGATCGCCTTGCCATCTCTGAGAAGCCCGCTGATGATGGGAGTTTGAACACCGGAAACAAGGTCACGAATGATATCAAGGTCCTGGTCAAGACGGCTCGGCTTGTCGGCGTGCATGTGAGCCCTACTGTCATTTTCAATGGTGTGGTTGCGAATGATATCAGCTCTGGATGGACTAAGGAACAGTGGGAGGAATGGTTGACCAAAAACATTGTCTAAAAACCAGTAGTTAAGTCTATAACTACCTAAGTAGAGATATCTATAATGAAAAGCCTGAGTTCATCTATCTTCTCTCCAATAATAATATTACCGTCTTTATCACACGAGTTTCTTAACGGAACTCCATCTCTGAAACGTCATGGACAACCAATCTGCCGGAGGGCTTGTGCTGCTTTTAGTGTTCGTCGAGTTGGCCCGAGGTCATATCAACGATCTTAGTATTATTAGATAAGATATCTCGAAAAACATTGAAAGTATCCTCGTTGTTCAAAGACATAGAAATCGCAGGCTGACGAGTTAAAAAATAAGATCTAAAGAAGCTCGAATATAACGAATGCAAAGCGGGAGAAAAAAGGTTCAGGCGTAATACTATCACGAAACTTATCCTAAATGGCGGTATTGAATATAAGTCGAAACTGTATGCCATCTTTATTAAAATCAAGAACGTGAGCTACAAGTACGTGCGGTCGAGGATCAGCCGTTGATGCTGACAGCGCTGATAGCGACGGCGATGCTGTAGGTTCTAACCTGAGCAAGACAGTCGACGGCTTCGGCAGAAAAGCAGACCGCCCAGAGTTAAAAAGCCGAAGAGAGTTACGAAAGTATGCCTGGTGTGATCGTACTATCAGCGTACGCCAAGAGGTTTCAAACTATGGGCGCAGACCTGATTGCCCAAATATATGATCCGTTTTATTATGCGCAAAATGCGATCGAGGCCAGCTCCCGATGAATGCCTCCGGTGCAGCCGCGGCCGAGAGTCAAATCTCAACCTAAAGGTGCTCATTAGTGTCTCGAATAGGGCGAGGGAAAATGGCTCGTCGTTCAACCGCTTATTCACGGACTCAACGCCTTTGTTCAAGACTTGGATACTTTTTTCTCCCTCCTTACTTGTCTTGTCGATCCGTGCCTCCACCTCAATGAACCTGTTGAGTTGCTTCTGCTGGATGTCGTATACTCCACCATGCTTGGCGCCACCATTCCTCGAAACAATTGTGTTATCGATGTCTCGCTTTCGAAGACCTCGGGCGAGATTTTGACCTGGTATATACCCAGCTGCAGCATCTTAGATTGCCTTGGCCTAGGCAAGACATCTACACATTAGTACACGCAGTTTCCTCTTGTCTTGTTACCGACATCGCCCACCATCTCGCCCCAGACGTGAGCATCGCTAACATCAGCGTTGTCGACGTTGCTTTATTACAAAAACAGCAACGATTACATCATGTCATATAACTTGGTAATGCGTTAAGACACTTACAACGAGCTCAGTGTTTTGGCTCATACGTGACCGACCATGCCTACAATTTTTTAATGTCTTTTGATTTTGACACTATTCCAGATGGCATCCCAAACCCAGGGGGCCTTCGACGTCCCACTGGCCCTCTGAACATTAAAGTTGCCAACTGCGGGGAACATGTACCATTTCCTTATTGCGTTTTCGGATGCTGTGTCTCTAGCCAGATTCACAATGCTGAACCGTCTGCTCACGGGAGCCAGATCAGAGAGCTTGACGGTACTGACGCGTGGCTTGGCAATAATACTCATTGTCGTGATGTTCAACTCAGTTTGAGGTGGCAAGGTCCGGACGTACCGACGCAGCATATCCTCCGACTGTCGCGCGAACGGAGGTAGGCGCATGTGGATGAATGTGACGAAAGGCGAGGTGGTATGCGCCACAAACGCTAATGGCACAACGGCACAAAGGGCAGCTAAACAGATGAATAGATGAGATCGTGCATCATAAAGTGGCAGCATGCTCCATAGAGCGTTGACTCTTTCGGATGTTGCGACTGAAGGGCAATAGACAAGAACAGCGACTTACTGCGCACGACATTGGGAGAGAGTCCCTCGTTGTTATAATAAGCCGGAGTGACGACAAATCCAAAGAAAGCGAAGATGAAGAGGGTGGAAAGTTTCACCGACGCCAAAAACGTGATTCTGCCTGTGCCGGCATGATAGACGCACAGCTTCGAGGGGTAGGCTAAAGAAAACTGGTGAGTCATCAGAAGCATAAGGAGCAGGACGGGCTGACCGAGTTACTTACTATAGTTCGGCGTGGGTGGTTTTGAGGCAGCCTCGGTTTTTACTGTTGTCGTCTGGAATCTGAGAGAGAACCTTGGGCTTCTTGTGAGCGGAGGGCAAGGCACGGTCCTTGGCGCGCTCTTGGACAGGAAAGATTGCCGTGCCACGAGATCTAATCGGATTCTCCCCAAAGACTTGATGAGAAACATTATGAAGTGCGCTCATTAGGTAATCTTGGAGAGAGCCTGGATTGAGCTCAAGAGAAGACAAGAGCATGGCTTGATGAGATTGGCAGGTGGAAGCAGGTTGCAGCTGATGGCGGCTGGCCAACCCACGACAACAAATGCCAAGGATGGATTGGCTTGGAAGGTGCACAGATAACCCAGGTACTGTCACAGTTCTCGTCGCAGTACCTCCCCGTGATTTTACATCGCAGGACTCTATCGACAGAGTCACAGGGCTTCCCCAAGCCACCTCGAATACCGTATTAATCGGCGTACCAAAGTTTGATTTATTCGCCACACCCATTTCCTCGTATGGGCCGAAATATAAGCCACAGAGCCCCAAGGTCGAGCACGTGCCCATGACAGTCCGTGGGTAGTAAAGTAGGTATATACTACATTTCAGGACGCCAACCTCTTATATCACCATACAACTACTCCTACATCGTCACAATCACAGGAATCCAGACCTCGCGGAGACAACGACTGCATCGCTGACGGTGGTACCGTTGTAAACACCAAGCAACGATTACATCATGTCATATAACTTCGTAATGAGTCAAGACTACAACGAGCTGACTCCCAGCTACGTCCAGTACGCTGGATCAGTTGAAAATCTTTCTACGCCGTCGACAAGCTCATATAACCTACTGAGCCAAGACTCCCAAGACGCACAATCGCTGGAATCAGTTCTTACGCCGAATAGCAGCAACCGTTGAACCAACAACAGCGGCCGTTGAGCCAATAACAAACAATGGGGACGTCCGTCGCTCGAATCACGAATGGCCACGAAAACCCATTCGTCAATGCACGTGGAACGGCGTACCATTACATTCCGGAAGTCAGACATCAGCAGTTTAACACATGAATCCCATTGCCACGAAAGGAGTTGGCAGAAGCCGCCTGCGACGACTGGGCCTTCCCTCTTCACCAATCCTGGTGGTCTAGAGGTAGACTATGGTCCCTACCAAAAGGAACGACGTCTCCAGATAAGAGACCTGCACTTTAGGCCCAGAATTGGTCCTCAAAGTAGGGGTTGTAATATCAGAATTCGGTGTTAGAACCGATTCCGGTGATAGTGCGCCTTGGGATTCTTGGCTCAGTAGGTTGTATGAGCTTGTAGACCGTGTAGAAAATTCGTCTACTGATCCAGCGTTCTGGACGTAGCTGGGAATCAGCTATCTGCTGTGATAGACCGCACCTGCCTAAACTTCTCGACCACGCGAGGGTTTTTTGAATTAGGATATTGGATTCTTATCGGATGGTCGGTGTTGGTTTCCCAGTAAGTGGATGACCCGACAGAGGCGTGTGTCGATTCAAGTCCATTCGCTGGCGTATTCAGTGGCTATACTGGCCATAATCTGCCAGTCGTCTCGAGGTAATAGCAGCCCACAGGCCGCTGCTGATGAGAGAACAGTTCCTCAGAAAAAGACGAAACGGTCTTAGCTTGCGCACCAACAGACTGTGATGGCGGCATAGCCGAGAAGGTAGCTGGAAAGACCCAGGACGCAGAATAGAGCAGCGAAACCTGGCGCCGTGGATCTTGGGCCGGCTCAAAAAACCTGGCGAGAGCCCGAGGCGTTGGGCGCCGGGGAGCTTAATGTCGATGCAGACGATGACAGACAGGGTGAATGAGATGGAATGAAAGGGAGGTCGAAGGAGAGGCCGAAATAGTGGCGGAGTTTCTTCGACTAAGGAGAGGAGGAAGGTTGGTTTAGGTGGCCGCAAGCGTCCACAGTGAAAAAGAGGAGAGGGGGGCATGGGGGGAGAGGAGGGTATTTATACACTTGCGGGAAGCACAGCCTGGCTTTTTGTACATGGTCCAAGCCCTTAGAAATGAATAGAATGGTTACACGAGTCACTTGCCAGGATAGCATGACCTTGCGAAACGAGGGAGGAAACGGCTGACAGGAGGCCGTACGTTCTGATACTCCAGTTATAAGGACGGACGGACGATCATGCCGGCGATGTCTCTCATTCATAATGATAGGTTAACTTTGGTCTTGATCGTCTATTTTTGAACGCGTTATCACTTCTTATATTGCCGAGGGGATGAGGGAGAGGGAAGACTGCGTGGCAACTTCGTCCGACGCTGATGATCTTCGCGGCTGAACGATGTAAACTAGATGTGAAGCTTGTTGTAAAGCATTCTGCTGATACCCGAAAGACAATAAGAGCATTCCTTGATGGTCAAGAAGACGACAACGACATATTTGACAGTTCAGATCGCTGGCAACGCCTGATCGAAATACCTCGCACTAACACCGGCCGTCGATGTCAATGGTGGTGCAAATCAGCTCGTTCCAAAAGCTCTTGCGCTCTGCTATATATAACACGCACGCACCGGCAGTGTATTGTTTCTTCTGGGGAGTCAAGCTTAACTTAAACACCACCTACATAAATTTTATATCTTACGACTTGACTATCTACATCAGCGCATGTTATCGTGTCGAGTGAACGTAATGTCGCAACTGCTACATTTTATAGAGGACCGTTTTCCGTGAATAGAATTCAAAATGTTTCCGCAAATAACTCTTCAGACACCATATTGTAATTGGGAAAAGCCTAAGCGTCTAACCGACGACGCCGACGTGAAACATTACCTTTGGGACATTCACCCAGACGTACGGGGTTTCTAAGCGGGCTCTGCCCGAGGAAATCCGCGGCAAGGCTGATAACTGTGTACGCGTTTCGCTAGGGGAAGCGATATATGCCCATACTTGAGCGTCGAGTTCAAGAGTCAGGGTGACCCGCATGATTATAAAAGAACAGCCAATAACCGGATTGCTATTGCTGTATCAATGGCGCTGTATAACCGGTGGAAGCTGGAGTACAACGCGCTTCAGAAAGCAGGGCGAGAGTGGAATCCTGCTGAATTTCCCGAAGGGTTGAGGGGACAGAAGGCATCCAATTTCTTTTCCCGATGGAGACGAACTAGGCAAGTCCTGCTGCGAATTTCAATAATAGGAATGATGATGTGGACGGCGAGGGATTGATTGAGGAGTCCAGCAATGCCTGCGCCCATAAGAATATCTTCTCCTGGTGACAAAGCATCTAGTATAGCCCCTCTACTTGGCAGCGAATGCGTACGACTCATGGGTAGACTAACCGTCGTTTGAAAATCTTTTGTGGCAGGATAATTAAGATACCGGGTGACTCTGTCGATAACAAAGTACCGACGATGGCACGGGCAGATCAGGTCGGCGTCCATTGGGCACACTTTCACCGGTCCAACTGAAACTCCTGGAAGATCATAGTTCAGGAGCTAGAAAAACAACTAAACTTAATACCTAGCAAAGTGATAGACGGGAGATTTCGCACAGGGACCTCGAGGTGAGGTGGATAACAATGGGGGCAGGTTTTGGATATATGAACGGCAAACCGAGTTCGCCACAGCTTTTGCTTCACAGAAAGTTTATAAGCAGCACGCACTACTCATATGGCTATTATACACCTATTAGCGAACAATGGCTAATGACTATCGGAAATGAATCGGGAAACTACACCCAAATGACACCATAACACCTCCAAGTATTGTTGTTAAATCCCACGACGAGTAACAGGTCTTTCGTCCCGGCCCATCGCAATCCGGCAAGATACAACTATCTTCTTCAGCACTAGAGCCATTCAATCAGTATTGGCCAGCAGAGAAACAATACCCAAGACCGACGAACTGCACCATTTACTAGTGTTTTGAAAAAATGTAGTTTGATATTGTCCTCCGACAAAGCATCTAGCGTGTTATTAGTGAGAGGACTCCCACCATCAAAGCGTCGGCAGCTCCGGTAACGTTAGCTGTTACGCGATGCAAAGACTTGATGTACTCAGTTGCTAAGCTCATTTCTTTGAAAGCTTCAGAAGCCTCAATTACTGGCTGATCAAAGGTGCTTTGGTCGGCCACTTCTCAATGGCACTTTCTTGCATCAACCATATAATTTCCCGAGCACAACACTTTTCGACGGAAGACGACGGTACTCACTACCATCAGCCCCTTCGACATTTGTCAAGTAGGGTCCCCATCTGGACAAGGAATTTCGTGACGTGATTAATGGTCGCCGAAACAGAATAATAATATAGGAACCATTCCGCACTTTCTTCCGTCTGATCCCATTGGTGAACGAAGAACCCAGATTTCCTCGGTATCTGGCTAACGCTGGTCAATCGCAGCAATAGTGCTCATGTCCTCGTCCTTACCCGAGACGGAATACCAGAACTCGGCAGAGTTCAGGGACAAAGTCAATAAACTCGTCTCAGGCACAAGCACAGGTGAAATCGAGAAGCTTTTGGACGGCGTCCGGCCATCACCGAAAGAACACAGAAATTATAGAAATCACCCATCGAGACATCATAACATGGGTACTGCATGAAGTTTATCCCAAAGGATGGGACGTGCAAATGAACCTGGTTCCCACAGTACCTACCGCACAAGTACCCTCTGTTGGTCTCCCGTATGGGGCTCTCTCGAAGGTTGCCAGAATCTGAGCCCACTGCGTGTAGATCATGCAGGCCGTTCCATCAGACTGAGGAGGGCAAGTAAGTATACCTAGGTGGCCGCAAGCGCCCACAGCGAACAGAGGAGAGGGGGTATGGGGGAGAGGAGGGCATTTATGCACATTTGCGAGAAGTGCGAGAGCAGAGGTTGGGCCTGTTCACGTGCTCTTGGCTATGAATCTACCTATGGGATAGGCGTAGACATGAGACGAGAAGGTTCGGCGTGGTATCACAGTACCTAACCGACTTGCAGCGATTTACCCACCTTCGTGATGGCTGCCCTGAATATGACGTCACAGTATGGCAAACAAGGGAGATTTAGGTGGCTACCGACGGATACCGACATCGGACCCCTCCTTCCTCCCTTGCTTAGACAAGCCGAATGCATTTTCGTCGAAATAGCTTCACGGCCAGTCATTGCGGAACATGCCTTCATAGCAGGGAAGGACACCATCACAATCGGGGGATGCATCATGTGTTTCGGCGTACCCGTTACTCTTTCGCAAATCTACCTACATTAATCAAGGCGAGCATATTGACTCGACGCGCAATGGCAACCCAGACGGGACGAACCTACAATGTAATGATACCTTCTCGTTACTTTTCGTTTGTCTCCCCGACCCCCCTCCTCTCCCTTTCCAGCTCGTCATCTTGTAACACAGTATACTTCCAATGGAATGAAATTGACATTTCCTTGACAGGATGCCATCGATGCTCTTAATTCCCTCCAAACGCCGTACGCAATTGTAGAAGCCCGTCGAAAGGCAGGCATCCGCCCCGATGCCACCTCCATCGCAGAGATGCACGTTTACCTACGGCGCATCGGTTACACACCCAAGGATTTAGAACGTCTGAATATCTTACACGTAGCCGGCACCAAAGGGAAGGGTAGCACATGCGCTTTCACGGCCTCCATTCTCGCCCACTATCAGCGTGCACACGGTGTGCCACATAAGATTGGGCTTTTCACCAGCCCCCATCTAATTGCCGTCAGAGAACGCATCCGAATCAATGGTGCACCCGTGAGCGAGGAGTTGTTTGCTCAATATTTCTTCGACGTATGGGACCGGTTGGGTGACGCAGATCAGCGCGAGGGTCCGATGGTATTGGATGAGCGCCTTGGTGTACCTGCGCCTCCGCGGCCAATCTACGCTCGCTATTTGACGCTCATGAGCTATCACGTCTTCCTGCAGGCGGGTGTAGACACGGCCGTATACGAGACAGGGATCGGCGGTGAGTACGACGCGACTAATATCGTTGAGCGACCTCTCGCAAGCGGGATCAGCACCCTGGGGATCGACCACGTATTCGCGCTCGGTGAGACATTGGAAAAAATAGCCTGGCACAAGGCGGGTATCATGAAGCCAGGCAGCGCCGCTTTTACAATTGAGCAGCTACCCGCAGCCGCCCAGGTGCTGCAGGAGAGGGCCAATGATAAGGGCGTAAAACTCAATGTCTTAGATATCGATCGCCGACTTATGGGCGTAAAAGTTCAGCCGGATGCCATGTTCCAGAAGAAAAATGCGACCCTTGGGATTGCATTAGCTGAAGCTGCCTTAGAGAAGCTTGATTCCAGCTTCCGACCCGATGCCTCCACCTTGTCCAAGGAATTTATTGACGGTCTAGAACAGGTCGTATGGCGGGGTCGCTGCGAAGTGAAACATGATGAGTCAATCACCTGGCACATTGATGGGGCACACACCGTCGACAGTCTCAAGATGGCGACCAAGTGGTTTGCGGGCGAGTGCGCGGCAAATACTGGACCCAAGGCCCTGATCTTCAACCAGCAGGGTCGTGAAGAAGCTGTACACTTTCTCGAGGGGATGATCACGGCTCTGAGGACGTATGGTCAAGTTGACGATGACTCTTTCGAGCACGTCATATTCTGTACGAACGTCACACACGCCAAGACGGGTTACAAGCGTGATTTTGTAAACCACCAATATGACCCTGACGCAATCAAGGCTCTCACGGCACAGCATGGATTTGCCGCCAAGTGGGCGTCTCTCGACCCTAAGGCCAAGATCACCGTTGTGCCCACGATCGAGGACGCCATCAACCACGTACGTGGTCTGAGCGCATCTGTGAGCGAGGGACAGACGGTGCAGGCCTTCATCACAGGAAGTCTGCATCTCGTGGGGGGAGCTTTGGCTATACTAGAGGGTGCGGATGCGCTATGAGGCGGCAAACATGAATATAGGACTCTTCTGGTGATTGAATATGGTGAGAGCGGGTAAAATATAGGTACGGCTGGCAGGCAGGTTCATGCATTCAACTCGGAGTCAGATGGCTACAGGTAGACAGGATAGATACCCTACACGGTCTGGTCTGCATGGGTTCAACCCCGATCTCTTTCTGGTGGCTTAGAGGTTCAATAGAGGGCGCAATATGCTAGAGACTATCATTATTTACTAGAATTGAATTGATTGTCTATGAGCATTGGAGTCTTGTGTGAGGATCTCGCTCTTAGTTCGTGTGCTGGTGTTCGAGATCTTGTAAGAGGTGGCACTACCAACTGATTCAGATTGTACCTGACTACAACACTCCCCTTTTTCGTCTGAGGTATCACCAGTGTTCGAACCCCTCATCTGATCGTTTCTTTGTCATTCTCTTCAGACGAATGTCCTCTTCTCCGGCAAACGTTGGCCAACAGCTGCTCTCAGCTGATGATTAAGAAACTGCCTTTTGCAGCAACTCAATTGCGGCATTCCGAATCGGAGTATGAAATGTAATTTCATCACAGTTCGTAGTAAATAGTATATTTCTATGACTAGACGAAAGGCGGAATGCTCATTCATTATCAATCAGTTTATGATCAGAAAATGAATCATTGCTAAAAACGAATTAAGCCGCCCAATGGAGTGAGAAGCTCATTCATGGCCATTTTCATGCGTCCCACTCACAGCTCACCACACATCATCATCAGCAGCTGGATAAGACGAGGAGCAGCATCACACTTACACAGTAACAACAACAAACAGCGAGCGCCTCTCACAAGCCGAAACATACGGCTCTCATCATCAACCATGGCGCGCACGTATGAATCGGCGCTCTCGCATCTAGCAGCATTACAATCCAACAAAGCCATCACATCCCTCTTCACCCCTCCTCCTCCCCCTCCCCCTCCCTCATCCTCATCCTCATCCTCATCATCCGCGGGGCCCAAGCAAGATCTCAACGCCCTCGCGATCCCAGAGATGCAAGCCTGGTTGTTGCGCGCCGGAATATCCACGTCAGACCTCACGAAGTCAGGACTCCGCTGCATCCACGTCGCAGGAACGAAAGGGAAAGGCTCGGTATGCGCCTACCTAACCGCACTCCTATCCCACAGCTCCTCGGAAGAAGAAGTCCGGCGGACAGCGGGGAAGGTAGGCACGTATACCTCGCCGCACCTCGTCTCCGTGCGCGAGCGCATCGCCATTAACGGGGAGTCTATATCGCGGGACTTATTCGCGCGGTATTTCTTCGAGGTATGGGACGCATGCACGGAGGCAGCGCGAGCCGAACTCGCTTCTCGCAGCAGTAGTGACGGAAAACGGGAAGGAGAAGAAGAAGAAGAGATATCAGAAGAACATCTCGCCGGCCCGGCCACAAAACCCTTCTACTTCCGCTTTCTAACCCTCGTGGCGCTGCGCGCGTTTCTGGGCGAAGGGGTGCGCAGCGCCGTCATCGAGTGCGGGATAGGCGGGGAATACGACTCGACAAACGTGCTTCCTCCGGAACTCATCACTGCTTCTGTCGTTACGCAGCTCGGTATCGATCATGTTGGGATGCTGGGCGGGACGTTGCCTGAGATTGCGTGGCATAAGGCGGGCGTGTGTAAGGCTGGACGGAAGTGTTTTACGAGAAAGTTGGGGGAGGGAGGGGAGGAGGAAGGTGAGGAGACGATGCGGGTTTTGCGGAGACGTGCGCGGGAGAAAGATGCTATGCTTGTTGAGGTTGAGGATGAGGATGTTGTTCGTTGGGGCGGTGTGAGTGTCTGTGGTGAGAAGAGGGTTGGGAGTCTGGAGGGTGAGTTCCAGAAATATAATCAGGCGCTCGCTGTGTTGGCGGCGCGCGAGCATCTTCGTGTCATAACGGGTGAAAACTCAACACAGAAGTCCGAAAGCCATGGATTAGAGGATATCCCGGCCTCATTCACTTCAGCTTTACAATACGCACGACTACGAGGCCGGTGCGAGACGCGCGAGGACGAAACCGCGCCTATCACGTGGCTTATCGACGGGGCGCATACGGCTGAGAGTTTGACGGAGGTTGCGCGGTGGTTTGTCGGGAAGATCAAGACAAACCCCAACGGAAACACCCTTCTGCTATTTAACCAACAAGATCGGGACGCAGGCCGACTCGTTACCGGATTGTTGCGAGACATCGAGACAAGCACACCTAACAACGACCAAGGACAGAAGAAGCAAAAGCAGCTCTTCACCCACGCGCTCTTCACACGAAATGACATACATCCCCGGAACTCGTCCGGCAAGGAAGCAGATGTAGAACCAGAGCGTGACCTCACCGTGCAAATCGCAGCGGCCAAAGCCATGCAGGACATATCCCCGGACACGACGACGCACATCCTGGATAATGTATCGGACGCCGTGGCCGAAATCCGGAGTATAGCGAACCAAGACGGAGGACGGAGAACGACCGTTCTCGTCACGGGCTCGCTACATCTCGTGGGCGCTTTGTTAAGGACGCTAGAGCCCGAGGCGGAGGATTAAGCGTGTGTGTCTATGTAATCTTGCTAGAGTAGGTCGAGCGAAGGATGTATATTGTGTGGGAAAAAAAAGGGAACCGGAAGCTTGGATGGTAACGATGTATAATTCAACACGGTGTATAAGATTCAACATGCTTTTTAGCATTACAGGGTTTCCATTACATAGAGATAAAATAAAATAAAACTCAAGTTCACCCAAACTGGGTCTACACCAATGTCTACCGGCATCTCTTCATCGTGAAGATAAACTATATACGAGCAAGCATATGCGTCGCTTATAGAGTTTCCGTTCTGTCATTATTTAATTGCTGTCCTGTTGCGTGAGGCAGGCTAAGGAAGTTCCTGTATTTCGAGAATACTTCAACACTTGTAATGGGATTAAAGCTCTAGAGGATTTATTAAACACAATGATTACCGCAAACCCTACAAAAGTTCTGTCTAGACCACCAGCAGGCACGTACAATACAAGTCACGAGTCTATTTTATTCTGCTATCTTCATACACGGCACGCTGGCCTCCGTCCGGGAGAATAGATAGACGGACAGATAGATTGTACAGAGGACAGACACAAAGGGGAAAGAAAAAACGCTTTCTCCCGCCAGATATGGTTCTATGCGTCTATAGTGTTATTTTGATATGATAATTACTCCACCTGCAGACTCTGTAACCTCGCTTGCGTGGCAATGACCTGTGTTTTCAGTATTAGTTCCCAGTATCCACAAAGAATATGATGATTTTCATCTGAAATTACTTACGTCGAGCGCCTGCTGAACCTCCAACACCTTCCTTACCTCGCTCAACCAATCGCGGCTAAGCGTCTTCGCCCAGCCCTGGAGACCATTCATCTCGCGAGCTGCAGCGTCGAGGTTTCCTTCTTCGAGATACGTCTGCGTGCGCGTGAGGATGCTCTCGACATCGTCACCTTCCGCCAGACCTTGCTTCTTGAACATGACTTTACTCAATACCCAGCTGGAAGCGTGGCTGGCGACACCAGCGTCATCGGGGAGAAGAGACGCCTTGCGGACCTCGGAGGCGACGCGGCGGAAGCGGTCGATCAGCTGTGACGGCGTAGCGATACCGCGCTGGTAGGCCGAGGGGTTGATGGAGCTGATGGCCGCGTTGATGACGGGGTCATCAGCCGAGATCTCCTTCAGCGCGACGAGTTCCCGGACGAACGGCCGTGGGTGTTCCGCATCGTCGAGGCTGGCGCGTACCGCTTCAACGGCAACGTGGACTTGCTGCGTCCGCAGATTCATGTCGACGACGTCATTCCAGCCCGTGGTCAGCTGTTCTAGCTCTTTAACGGCAGAACTCAGTAGCTCCAGCTTGCCAAGTCGACCCTTGCGCTCCGTCTCAACCTGGCTTTGGACGTCCTGTATAAAGTGACGCTTGAGTTCGACCGCCTGCTCGAGAAGCCGGTTCTTTAGCTTCTCCTCGTTTACGCGCTTCTGCTGTTCGATCTCGGTCTGTAGCCTTGAGTCGTACGTGGACTGGATTCGCTTCATCTCCTCCTCGAATTCGGCTCTCCATTGGTTCTCCTGAGCGGCCATAATCTTCTCAACGCGGCTCACCAGTTCATTCGCTGCCGTCTCAAATTCCTGGACCTTGGACTCGACCTCGCGGGCCGCATCCTTCTCAACTCTGGCCTTGATGTCACGAATCTGGGAACCTACACGGTCAATCTTGGACTTCGCCTGGTATATGGTGGAGGAAAAGCGTTCGTCGGCATTATCGGCGTTGATCACGGTGATAATATCGTTGAGCATCTTGACAAGCTCCTGGATTACGGGTTCATCGGCATCCCTGACCTTGATGGGATCGATAGGAGTCGGCGGTGGGAATCGCGAAGGCTCGTCAACCTCCGGTGGCTTGAAATCAGACTGACCCTTCTTAGACTTAGACTCCTTCGCGACAGTAGCCGCAGGTGCAGGCGCAGCAGCAGCTGCTGCGACAGGGGCTTGGTCAACCTTGGGGGCGGCCGTTGCGTCCGTGGCAGCAGCGGATTTCTTGTTGGCGGACTTCCTGGCAGGTTGGATGTTGCTGCCGCTTGTGGCACTAGACTGACGGTTTGTGGGGTCACTGCTGTCGGCGACCCGCCACGAGGCACCACTCTGTGGAGAGATCTTGACCTGAGCACCAGTGTCCTTGTTTCGGGTACCACTATTCAGAGTGCCCGGGTACCGCTTTCGGAATTCCGCCTCCTCAAAGTACAAAACAGCCTGCTCGCCAAAAGGCACATACTCGGTGAAGAAGTCGTGGAAGTTGTCATTAATGCGCGAATACCATACACCACCACCGAAGGTTAAAGCGCCCAGGAGAGTAAGGGTAAGCACATAGTTGCGCAGACGACGGAAGAATCCCTTCTTCTTCTTAACGGGAGCGGGGGACGGTGGCGGTACTGGGGGTACTGGGGGTGCTGGGGGTGCTGGGGGTGTGAGGGGAGCATCTTTTGCGCTGATTGTCGAGTTAATAATATCGGCGTCGACCTTAGAAACAACCGGGTCGCTTGCAGCCCCCGTGGTGGTCTCGGTGGTGGGCAGCTTTACTGGTTTTGAATCGTCGATCGAGGGTTTCTTTTCATCGGTAAAGCATCTCTGGACGCAAAGTTGGATTAGAGCTGTTTAATTTGTGTATAGCGCGCAATGACGAGCAAGACATGACACAAAACATACCCTTGCAGCTACGCCAGAAGATCTAGCGATCGCGGGCTGCCATTGACGGGCAGCAGCAGCACCAATAGGCCTGCTGCCTACAGCCCGGACAGATCGCAACGAATTCCGCAACATGAGGGCATCGAGCGGCCGTCAAGATGGCGCGGGAGACGTTGCGTTGTTGGTGAGGGTGAGGGAGTTTAGGTGGTCGTGTGTTGCGAGGTTATGAGGTTATGGAGACTTCACTAGTTTCGATTTGGAGACGTAAAAACCTCGGAAGCTTTTTCCAAGCTTTTGATCCGGACCTGGTTCAGCCAACCACTGGCCCGGGCCAGTGACGGCACCTGTGGATCCGTTTTACCGGTGCTAATATAGCACATCATCTTTACTAGGTAACTCATGCTGCAGATGTTTCACTCTACTGCCGCATCAGGGATCAGCAAATAGAGACAGAGATAGATATAGATATATGGTGTTTCGATATAAACAGACACGTATACATGGACTCAAACTATGTCAATTAGTACTCTATCATATTACTACTTATACTTCACAACGCTACATCAAAAAGCACACTGTGGCTTGGTGCTCTCTGCGTGATCATCAGGTCACATCACCAGTCTAACTAACGACCATATGAGACCAATGCAGTACTTCAGAACCTCATCAAGAATCTCAAGTATTAAAAAAACAAACCGAGGGAAAGAGAAAACCGTAATGCCGTCCTACCGAGAGAACCCCCAATGGAATGAATATACACCAGATTCACAGCTACTCTCCCTGCTCCTCACCGTTGAAATAACAATCTCCGCTCATACGCACACGTTCGTGCACTCACCCCACACTTCTATTAAGTGCGCAGTCTTGGAAGATAATGTCGACGTCTGTCTACCTGAAGACGACACAAATCCGGCCCCGTTCGGTAGGCGCTAAGTGAAGTACACGCCGTTTAAGTAGCCCAAATGTCAAGTTAAGAGATTTATCCCTTTATCATCGCGGTACAAAATGCTAGAACGACGTTTCTAGCAGCTGCAAGCTCCTCCTGCCTGCGTGTCTCTACCCTCTGCCGGTCCCAAGTTGACACCACCCGGTCGTTGGCCAGGTCGAGTATGACGAGGGCCGACTTGGTCCAGGGGAAGCTTCTTGGCGATAGCAGTGAACAGTTCTTGCACGTTCTCCGCCGTCTTGGCCGAGGTTTCGAAGAATAGTAAACCGGCCTCGCTAGCATAAGCTTCCGCTTCCGCTGTCGGAACCGCGCGCTTGTCGGGCTGCTCGTTTACTAAATCCAGCTTGTTTCCAGCAAGCGCAATGATGATGTTTTCGTTCGCTTGTCGTTGCAGTTCCTTCACCCATGCCTTTGCCTTGTCCAGAGATGCCTATCACATTCAAAGTCAGTCGAGCCATGGCGTCTCTCCAGCTACAAGATAAGGCACGTACAGATTGAGTGATATCGTATACAACTACGGCGCAGTTGGCATTCCGGTAGTACATAGGCGCCAACGACTTATATCTCTCCTGACCGGCGGTATCCCAGATCTCGAACTTGACAGTGGTGTTTTCGTCGAGGGATATGGTTTGTGTGAGGAAAGCGGCGCCGATGGTCGATTCTCTGTACGAGTCAAATTGATCCTGGACAAGAATAAGCATAAGCAACTAGATCCCGGAGCATAACACGCAGAATGGATTTATTAAGTACCTTAACGAATCTCAGCACTATCGAGCTCTAATCCACAACGTTAGCTTGGTCGGCGTTCTCGGTTGGCATCAACGTCGTCTCCGTTACCTTTCCGACAGCGGACTCTCCTAGACTTGGGTCAGCATCAACGAGCAGTGACACGAGCAGCGGGGAATAAGCATGCATACCCAATAAAACCAGCTTGAATTGTGCGAAACGTGTGTTCATGCCGCGGCCTGCAGCTGGCCCTGCCCGAGAAGCCATTATAGGATTATGTGTGGTGTGGATAGCCAAGAAGGGCGCGGAGGCTGGCTGCGCGGTTATGACGGATCGAAAGACAAAGGAGGCCGATGGGTGGAACGGCGTATCTTATCGGGGCGGAAAGGAGCTTGGTGAACGTCGGACGTCGATAGGGTGCGGTTGCAGAGAGAGGAGGCTGCAAGAATATGAGGCGACGAGACAAGAAGCTCAGACGGCGATGGCGTGTCGTTGTAACGGGAGTGGAATGGTGGTGCTAAGGAACTTGTTGGGGGTCACTGCCTAGACATTTGATGAATGAAGTGACTTGGAAGCTTGATGGTTCCAGCGTGAGCTGAGTGGTGAGTGTGAGTGGCTGAGGGCCAAGATTGACTGGGGCCTTGTAAGTATGCTGGGGGCCTAGCCTACCTAAGCCAGTATATTCCTCTTTCAGTGGCCACGAAGGGTCCATTATCAGGTTCTGGATGACCCGTTGAATCTAGTCAGGTGGCAGCTAAGCCCGCTATTACCATACACAGTGTCGAAAGAGAGATCTCACTTAACAGAGCACTGTACAGAGAATCTACACCTCGATTGGGCTCTTGGTGGGGCAACCATGTGAATATGCATCCATGTCGGCTGGAATCTCACGCTATGGTGCTTATAGAAATATGTAAGGCTACACGTTTCCAAATACACGTTTAGGCATCTTGAGGTTCAGGAGAAATTAATCCCCCCGAGTCCAAAGTGCGACGTCAGGTTGCGCTACACAGCGTCCTCGACCGGTATCACCTCCTGAGGCTATTAGCCTAGAGACCACCTAGTCCTTTCCAATTCCTATCGACTGCCAACCAACCAACCCACTTTAGGCCTGTCTCTCCTCGAAACTATGAATGTGCGCCGGAACGTGCTATCATCTTGCCCATCATGACGCTTCCGTACCGGGACATTAATGTCCATATTGCTGCCGAGTCCTACACATTCACCTCGCCTTCTTCTCCCACCGCTCCGGCTCTGGTCATTGACAGACCAACTGGCGATGTCCGTCTAAGCGAAACTGCCTCTGTCAACACCAAACGTGTTGCTCGCGTATCTAGTATAGCCGGCATCCTTGGTCTTATTCGACTAAGACTAGGTAGGGTTTTCTTTCCTAAAACGACTTGGAATTGAGGACTGACAAGCTGAAATAGACAAATATGTCATCGTCATTACGAAAGCCCAACCCGTGGGTCGACTTAAGGGGCATATGGTATACAAGGTTATCTCGACAGACTTCCTCCCCATGCGAGAACGCCAGATCCGCGACCCTGACGAAGACCAATTCTTGTTCCTGCTCAAGACTTTCATTATGAGTGGTCCCATGTACTTCTCCTATTCGATCGACCTCACCAATAGCTTCCAGAGGCAGGCTTCTATCGACAACTCTGCCCCTCTTTGGATGCGCGCCGACGATCGCTTTTTCTGGAACCGATTCGTTCAGTCCGATTTAATCAATTTCCGAAAGGTGGGAAATCGATCCCAGCAAGGTCCGCAGCCAGCTGCCGACCCCTTCATCCTGCCATTGATATGGGGTACAATGGAAATACGGCCAACCAAGTTCAAGGGCACGGCCCTGACCATTGTCCTTATCACAAGGAAGTCGCGATACCGAGCTGGAACCAGATATTTCACTAGAGGTATTGATGAGGAAGGACACGCTGCCAATTACAACGAAACCGAGCAAGTCGTGGTATTGAACGACACAGGTGGTGGTCTGGGCGGATACGCAGGAAGCACTGATATGCAAAGTGGCAAGTTTGGCGCTTCTGAAGGACGGGAAATGCAGATCATGTCCTACGTCCAAACCCGAGGAAGTGTTCCCGTCTACTGGTCCGAGATCAACGTTCTGAAGTATACTCCGAAACTTCAAATTCGCGGAATCGAAACTGCCTTCTCTGCCGCCAAAAAGCACTTTGATGAGCAGATTCGCATATATGGTGACAATTACCTCGTCAATCTAGTTAATCAAAAAGGTCGCGAGAAGCGCGTAAAGGAGGCCTACGAACAAATGGTGGATATGCTCTTAACCTCAAAGACTGAATCAGTCAGTAAAGACCATATTACTGACGAGAAATTTCGTGTCGTCGAATCCACTACCACTAAACAGGAGTTCGATCGCTTGCATTATGTCTATTTTGACTTTCACCACGAGACCAAGGGACTCCAGATGCATCGTGCCATGATGCTGGTTGATAAGCTCCATGATGCATTGATAGAACAACAGTATTTCCGAGGCGTCGATATGCCTGCAAACGGCGGGCTAGAGACTAGGAACTTCCAAACCAGTGTCGTACGGACGAACTGCATGGACTCGCTCGACCGTACAAACGTGGTTCAGAGCATGTTGGCCAGATGGACTTTGGATCGTATCTTTGTAGACCTAGGTCTACAACAACGAGGGGAAACTTTTGCTACGACCGACCCAGCCTTCGAGTTCCTCTTCCGCAATTTGTGGGCAGATAATGCCGATACTGTGTCGAAAGCATATGCTGGTACTGGAGCTATGAAAACGGACCTTACACGCTTGGGCAAGCGCACCAAACAAGGGACTCTCCAGGACGGCAACATTGCTGTAACTCGATACTATCTGAACAACTTCCGAGACGGACCCCGGCAAGACGCCTATGATCTGTTTCTAGGCGCTTATGAGCCCACCACCGCTAACATCGGCTCGTCGCTCGTGTTCGCCGACCGTAGGCCGATTCTCATTCAGAGCATCCCCTATATCCTCGCTTTCAGCGTATTTTTCGTCTTCCTAGGCTTGTTTAGCAAACGCCTGCCGGACTCCACCGTCCTCCCTATGCGTCTATTCATCCTGTTTTGGCTGGTAGTTGGCGGTTGGTCTCTAAACTTTATCCTTCAAAACGGCATGCTATTTGTAAGTGACGAACTAACCCCCCAGACTTGTCGAAGTCGTCTTCAATCAGACTCTTGTACTAATTTCTGCCTTAGGTGAACTGGCCAAAGCTGAACCCACGGCCGTGGGCTATCGAGGGCTACCAGGAGACGATCGGAAAGATCAGAAAAGGCAAGGTGATCGGTTCTTTTGTCGCAAGACACGAACGCGGACTAAGCACTGCAAGGTATCTTAACGCTGAGGAAGGGAAGAAGAGGATCGAGTAAATTCGTTTTGCTCGGGAAACTCTCTACGTTGAGTACTCCTATAGCATGCGTGGGCGGATTTCTGTCTTGGGCTCTTCTCTTTTATACGCATTTTGCCTTGGAAGCGAATCCTATGCTCACTCTGTGGCCACGACTCTGTAGTATAGATTCATTAGATGTTATAATCACTTAGGTCTTTAATTGATATACTTGGAACACTTTTGCAACATTGTTCGTTTAACTCTATCGCGATTGATGAACAAAAGAGATCGTTACAGCCGGATACAAGACAGCATCTATTATTTGATCTACAAGTACTTGCCCCTGGCCCACCAACAACAAGGATAACCGACGTAAAATGAATCAAAACCACCGCATGATTCAGAAAAAGTTACCATGTAGGCCAATATGTTAGTCGGAACTAAAAGAATTCAAAAGCAAAGATTCGAAAAAGAAATACTCTCGATCGGGGAATCGAACCCCGGCCACCTGCGAATTGTACTATGACAAGCAGGTATCCTGACCACTAGACCAATCGAGATTAAGGATGTTCTTTGCTTGGATGAAAACCGACTATTTTACTTTGCCTATATTACTCTCACTAGTTTACACCTAACGCCCTACACAAGTAAGTGCAAGCTTCTTTGAACATTGGTATGAAGCAAGCGACCACCACGCAAGAATCGGTAAGAAATCTGCAGATAGTCTGCAAAAAGCTTGGAAGATAATTATCGAATTTTTGTGACAACGCAATACATCTTCCCTGAGCTAGTAATGAATGACCTTAAGTTTATGCCCTTGTCGGACAAAAACTAAGCCATAGCCACTTGGACGTTACAGCAGTGAACCTTGATAGAACTCATGCCGGTAGTAGGAGAATAAGTAGGTACCATCTTGCGAGAAGTCGAGTCCCCTTCCCAGAGGCATGTATGATGCGGTTCCCATTCATTCCACGAAGACAATGTTAGGAAACGTTAGTAGCTACGTCTAAATTTTGAGAGCTGGGTGTGACGTTCGTTCCATCTGTCCCTAGCTGGTAAACACTCAAAATCAGATGCCTTTTGCAGAACTGAGGTACTCCTCTTACGTGTACTCGATGGAATACCTAGCTCCTGCACTTGATCGAAGATGAAGAGATGATATCGTTAGTTACGGGTTAAAGGAGATGTCCCAAATCACGAGGTGAAGGGGGTTGTCATTGTCTTCTCTGATTCGATACAGATATGATGAGCATCACAGGCCCGAAGCAGCCAGAAACTAGCTATTATGTAGGTGCTAAGTCAAGAAACTGACGGTGTGCAATTTGTCGGTATACGTAGACATGCTACGACACCGATCCGGATGCCAGCTCACTGTCCTATAGGCGAGTCACATCTTGTAATCCGATTAAATAACGGTCTTCATCATAGGTTGGCTTTGATTCACGGCCACGATGCAGTCAGTGCCTGCTCGTCGCCCTCCTTGTCCACGATGATATGCCACTCCGTATTAGCAGCGCACTCCTTTCACTGAAGCAAAGGCAGAGCATGTACACGCATCAACCTAATCCCAATCCTTTCATAATGAACGTCCTACATACCATTGTATCCGACAAATAATGTCCTAGACTGGCTTTGATTTTGATTTGAGGACACAAGACGCATTACCAGCCGAACACAAAACGCAAATCATCATGGCTAGGTGGCGGAGTGGTTAACGCGGTAGACTCGAAAATTCCTGCAATTGTATCAGGAGTTTCTAGTTATCTACTTCCTTCGGGAGCGTCTGTTCGAATCAGGCCCTAGTCGACAACTATGTTTTTCACCTTTCACGTTCTTCTTTTTGATTTGCCGAAGTCGAGAAAATTATCCCAGCAGGTTCCTGGTCGTGGACCGACCCCTCCTTTTTTTCACGGTCGAAGTGGGGGCGGGGAATGCACTTGGATATGAATGACGTTAGCTTTAACGCTTAAATTAGCAGTCTGTCCATACGTCCTGCTTCTCTATAAAGCTTTATACGAATGTCCTCTTTCTCGGGACTAAAAATGCAGTGCAGTCCCGTGGCAAATCTAACCTTTCGTCGGCGTCTTTTGACCAGTCAAGAACGGATATCCCCTCCCTCCCCCCCCGGCCTTGGGGCCAAAAATGCAGTGAAACCTATCCTCCTATGTACATATAGTAGAGACCTAAACCTAGCCCCAATTTACACCGCGGGTAACATCAGCAGCGCGTAATATGAACTACCCATTTAATTATTCAATCTTGGCTTTTAACTAGGTAGGTAGGGATCTTGGTATTCTTTTCCTCGGCCGGGGTTGCAGGAGCAGGATGGTAAGTCGTATGGTCAAGCTACACATGCGCGAAGAATTCCCCAACATCAACAGTACCAATTGCAATATGAATCAATGAGACTCATGAAAATACCTATGTGTTTCTTCCCCAGTAGGAAAATTTACACGGCCAAGCTCTCAGAGGGAAATAGGTAGCTGCTCCGCTCTCGCCCTAACCTACGATATATTCCACGGTGGAACGCCGAAAGGTCAGTTCTCCACAAAATCAGCATGGGCGAATGGTCTAGGGGTATGATACTCCCTTCGCATCTCCAAGATACTTGGAATAGCGCGTCTGGGAGGGGTCCGGGGTTCAATTCCCCGTTCGTCCATTTATTTTGCGCTTTTCGATAAATGTGTAGTTGGATTTCGCTTCTTTTTATCATTACCTCAATGAACAAGCAGCGTGAAGGGGGTGTTAAGCTATCTAAGCTAAAGTAAAGTACTCTAGTTCGTGTAGAGGCGCGGGAGAAACAGACAAGGTCATCTCTTGCGTTTTACTAATCGCTCGTTTCTGGGTCAAAGTCACTAATGGTTGCTATACTCGTTCGGCACGGTCGCAGGTCTTCTTCCGTTAACGGCTACGGAGCAATAGAAAGAAAGCCATAAAGATGCTTATCCCATGGGTTAAAATAATTCCCCTCCGAAAAACTTCCGTGTTGCCCTGGGCCGGGCTAAAAATGCAGTGAAGGCATAGGTCTATATATACTCAGGCTCGCCTCTCAAATAATCATGGCATCATCAACCTGACCTAGATATGACATAATCAGAAGTAACACTTACGCAAATGGGTGAAATTATCTGCCTGCCTTAATTTCTCTATAATTAGGACTACACCTAAATATGCTGGCAAGGGAAAGGCCGCAAAGTAGGAGGCATGGTGTCTCATTTCTTTGCCGCCATACCTATGCTGTCTTCCAAAAGCCTGCAAACGTACCGTAGATCGCTCAAGGGATTGATTAACCCTCAGCTCGAACACACTTATGGCTCTTGCATTACATGCTGGCTAGAGAGGCTACAGTATTCAGGAGTGGTAGGATTGACCTCTGCCCGTAAAACTCACATTGACATTAGCCGATATTTGTCGTTACGGCAGTGAAGTCTGTTGAGGGGTATCTAATTCTCTCACGAGCTATTTCTTTGTTAACCTCATCAAACTCTGGTCAATTATTCTGAAGTCATTTTAGCTTTGAGTGATCTGGCTTATGTTGTTTGAAACATCGCAATGCTTGGTTTTCACTCTAACATTAGGTTAAAATTCATACTTCATTGCTAACAGCTAGGCTTTGTATCAAAATGGCTCGATCTGCATAATCTATAGTGAAGCCGTTGAAGAAGGACGAGACATAACTATTCCTTATAATGATTTAAGGATCTAATCCAGGTGAAATGGGGGTCCATCCGCTTTGAAAGAGTAAGCCAATTATAAAAATGAGTGATATAGCACATAGATCATAGCGGTAATGGTGCGACCTGGACTTTTAGTATCTCACATTTCGTAATCCAATCAGGACCAGTTAATTAGCGCGGCGATGGGTTGCTGCAAGTTTAAACTTGTGCCAGAAACCAGCACCTAAGTTTTCACGGTGCTCGATATTAGGCCTCTTGTGATTTACTAATAACACGCTTCGAGAGCATGATCACTAAATCCTTCTAGCTAGCACCAAGTCTCCTATTATTGAAGCTACCTGGCGCCGGTTTGAAGTATGTTACCGCTGCTACAACTAAATATCAAGTGGATCAACGTCTCTTCGACTCGATGGATAGTGGATAGCCATTGACGACTCATACGGCGACCAAGCAACGAGATAGCGGCCGGCAGAAGCGTAACCAATTCTGGTAACACATCGACTAAATGATGATCAACCCGGTATCAACTTTGAAACGATGCAGGGAACCAGACAGCTCTGTAAAATGAAGAGCCGGTAAAGAGCGAGAGGACGCCTAACCCATTCCAAGGACTTCAACTTCGGGAAGAAGTCTACGGCAATTTCCTACGCTGCACGTATTAGCTAGACTAAAATACCAACAATTACCAAAGTAACGAAGCTGTCACAAATTTTCAATCTCTGTATCCTCTCTTCGTATAAGTTTGTCTACAACGCCAGCAAGGCATTACGATGTTGTTTTATTGATATCAAAAACTATTAGAAATCTGGCCGTCTCTAGGCTCGGCGTTCTTCACTACAGCTTACTTATGCAAACTTCTGACAAGTGCCATGGTACATTTGACGCATGAGTCCGAAGATCGGACGTCAGGAGGTATTATGATTTAAGGAATTACTGGAACTGCCGGGTCTGGAAACCCTGACCGATTCTTTGGTGGGTATAGAGGCTAATCATGTAGTGACACCTGGGTAGTATGCGATAGCATTCAATGGAATTTCTACCTTCTTCACTTTATATCTTTGAATGACAGATAAGTATGACTCAATGTGTGTATAAGCGTTAATAAGTCTTGATTGATTGTAGTATAAAGTTGTTTCTGGTGTTGACCCCATATTACTGATTGCTAGAGCTTTGATCGAATTCTCAAATCTTCAAGTTACACTCAACTACCTACCTACATGTACACGTTGTTGGACAGCATTACCAAGTGGCAAACGGGCCGTAAGATTTTCTCTCTTATCAAATTTTCAAGCTTCTGGCCTAAAAAAATCTATGAAATCGGAGAGCAGTTTGTTCATCATCCACAAACCAAACCAACAGTAGGTGTTTTATCGTTATTTCAGCTCAATAGAGCAGACAACAAACTCAGCACAGGCCTCTGGGCATTGTCTCACAATAATTAACCCATTAAACTTATCATCCCTATTTTGAACCCCACATACTCGTCAAATAAACTAATGACTTGATCATTCACTCACCGCAACCATATCCCTGATCTAAGACAACTTTGCTCAAGCTTTGACGCGGTTTAATCTATTACTCAACAACTTCAATTTAAGCACCTCTCATTGATTGGAGATAGTAGGAGGCGCTAGTTAATATTGATTTATCAATGCAACGCGCATTCACAAATTTTAATCTCCCTGGCGCTATTCCCCTACTGTTTCGCCTATATATATTGTCCTTGCGACTTTACACCCGTTTCCAGTTTCTTACAATATTGACCTTCGAGCCCTACTCTTGGATGAGATCGAAGAAGGTACGGCTACCCAGCGGTGTGTTCCGCCGACACAGGTAAGCTCTCTCATATCTAGCCTTCAAGCATCTTGAACTAGGTTCTTCGCCTTTACATCCTCCATCGTGATGAGCAGCCTCACCGCCTTTACACTCCGAACCGAACCTCCTAGCAATACTCATTCACATCACGAGAACCAATGTTAATTGCCCACTCCTACCAGATCTACAAGCAGGTCATTGATCACAGCTGAACTCAAGAGTTACCTCACCGGCTCAGGAAATCTTCATCTAGCTCGACCAATCAAAGTTTGAATGCTAGCAAACTCAGCACCTTTCAACAGCAACCGGCCAGCATCTCCAGAACTGAGTAGGGTCTCCTACTCAACGTAGAAAACATGTGTAACCAGACTTATCTCTGCTTTCGCGGCTGCCCCTGCGAGCTGCAGTATCGACTGGACGAGTGCATTTACGGAAGATCGGATCCCCGGTGCCCAGAAACCAAAGTATCTCTGATGTAGAGCGACAGAGACTGCTGCCACTGGCACCAATGGTGGAACTCGAGAGGAGATAAGGCGCACGCCAACGCGCGGCGAGCTAAGAGCCGTCGCCGACAACAGCGACGCAGAGGCTACATCTCGCCGTACCACGAGAGTCCCGTCGACCTCGAGAAATACGACGATGATATGGACAAGTTGAACGCGGACGCCGCATGCTGGGTCAACGGCTACGACCAATGCAGGGCCAGCGAGCCGAAAAAACCAAAGACAACGAGCAAGATCCGCTCTCGTCCGCTTGCTACGGGATGCGCCGCGAATTTCGAGCTTTTCGGCGATTCGATAACGATAGCGTTTAGGAAGTGACGGCGCCGCAGCTCTGCTTCACACAAGCTTTGGAGCCTAAATCCTGCTTTATCCTCGTAACACAACATGCTGCATGGTTATTGTCTATTGCGGGTGTCTGCACGTTAGGTCATGCGATTAGTGGCGATGAAATATAGGACGAAAGCATGGGTGCTGGGTATCAATGATCACATCTTGCTTGACACGTTGCTGATGGCGGTGCTTCTGGAGACTATATCTATCAAAAATATCGTCGTGGAGGGAATAGTAAGATTTGGAAATGCTGGTGGAAGGATATCATAGACGTAGCGATTATTTTGTAATATAAATGGGATTTGACAAATTCATCTCTTTGCTGTTCAAGCTGAACATTCACATCAGTGTGCTGTGAAACGAATGCGAAGCATCGAGAATGAGGCGGATAGATAGTTTTATGGAATTTGCCCACTTGCCTTTTTGGGATTAACTAAATGGAAGCAGTTTCTACTACTGCACACTAATGAGCTTTTGGGTACGCTAGACCCCGCCCGTAAGACAGAGCAGGGATGTAAATTGAAAATTCCTGTTTGGCCTGGCTTGCCTGGATCTCAATCCCCTATTTTGGGGGCCGAGCGTCGTTCACGCGAAACTCGGTTTGCTGATACTGTCATATCAAGACTTGGCGGTATCCGCACCAAAAACGGCTTGCATATTCCGTCTTCGAGTTGAGTGGCGAGGCCAAAACTGCTTCTTATCTTAACAGGAAGCTGAGTCCGTTGTGCAGAGCCATACAATCCTTGCCCCCTTGTTAAGTGAGACGGACAGACTGCAACAGTACCGGTACCTCACAGATATACGTAGAATCGGAATGGGACCTAACCTGAGCTACGCCGCTTTTAGCCCGAGTCTGGCCGGAGCCGCGCCTGAGCAAGACGCGCCTCTTCATAGTTACTCCAAGACGAGCAAAGTTGCATAATCTTAGAAGACTTCGACCTTTTTATTCTAAAACGGTTTTTTTCTTATCCTAGCGAGCGACTTGAGAGTCGCACTATAAACTCAGGAGACCAAGTGTACTGCAACCTGGGAAGCTTATAAAATCATGCACGTTTAGATACTATGCCGCTTGAGTGAATAGAACAAAGTTGAGTTACGCCGGAGGAGTCGTACGGTAGTCTTGCGAAAAGACACAAAAGCCACGTTTGTCTCCTGCTTGCCACAGTGAAGATGAACTTCAACCATCACACCACACCCTTCTAACTCGTAGTCCTACATCGCTCCATTACCGAAATTATTACCGCTCTCGGCCTATCACACCATGTTTTCAACATCACTTGGCAAGAGACAATGGGATTCAACAAGGGATGGCTTGCCTCGAGAAATCCGGCTTCTCATCTTAGAAGCCCTGATGCAAGACGGTTGCACACTGGCTCCCTTGGTCATAGTGTCGCGAGAGTGGCAAACAGATCTCGAGCGATATAACTTCGCTTGTGATTACTTCAAAATTACTTGCGCCTGACGAAAATTCAGTCAAACTTGGGTCTAAGCTTCAGACAGCAGCAGCAGCGGCCATAAAGATGCCACAACTGGAAACGATGGAAATTTGGAATGGATAAAAGGGCTTGGCGGCGCTCTTCAAGTATCATGCATTCCGTGATATACAGCAGGCTATAATTACATGGAGAGGCATGTGGGAATTGACCATGGAACCGTCTACAATCAAGGCTTGGGAAGCCGTCGTAAATCAGTATGGCGGTTGGATGATCGCCCTCTATGCTTTCAATGGTCTTGGCAACTTCATGTAAATCAGCTCTCCCTGTGTACTTCTGCGGTTTCTGTCTGTAGTGTCCCTAGTTTAAGACACTACAATATCTAGACTACGAGTTTGTTTCATCATGCAGATCGCTATGGAAGTCTAGACGCACGCACCTTGGTAAGTATCTACATCGATATGTATATTTCCCAATCGGGTCAAAAGGGCTTCATGCGCGAACGATGGGCTAGAAGTGTTGACTTCGCTCTTGGGCTATTTATTGACACCTGATTGTCTGGCATATGACGATGCAATGCCAGTAGCTCTACTTCCATAAACACATGCAGCTAGATTTTAGTATTTACATAAGCTCCTACCTGCTTACCTATGTAGGAGGTAGAGGTTGTATGATTGTGCTACTGTAGGTAGGCAGTACTATATGTAGTGCTGCATCCATGTACCGATACTTGTTTCGCCTGTATGCTGCAGTCCGAATAGCCCCGATTGTACTTGACCCACTCACAGAACACATTTGCGTTTGGTATGGCGCCATGAACTGCAAGCGGATGAGAGATGCATATGCATGGAGAGGTTCCGGCATTTAGGGACTGAGTCTGGGTTAGATCGTTCTAATTTCTCGCATAAGCCGCGAAGAAAATTTCTAGGTACTCCTATTGCAGAAAAGGCGACCAATTAGGTCGCCTTTACTTAGGCATTGACTGAAGGATGGAGAATCATCAGTTTGTCCGCCTTCAGAGCTTCAGAGGGTAACACTACAGATATGCCGAGCGGGGAAATGTAGTAAGTGGTACCTAATACAATACCTAATCGCCGTCCAACGAAGTGCCCCTGAGACCAGGTGAGATCCATGCGCTATAAGACAAAATCTGGCACTAACCTACCGTGCGCATTCGGTGCTACTACACTTGTATCGCAATGTTGGAGTATGACCGACTCGGGCCGTGCAGACTCTCGGGGAATTGACGTTTGCCTACATCAATTGACTAGAGGGATAATCAGGCTTGTATTTTGTCAGGATGAAATTGCCAATTGATGATTGCCAAAAGCGAAAGAGCCATCTCATTATTGTATTATTCTTCGGATTGTTGAACGTCGTGTGTGACAGTTTTTCTAATGCTTCTGGAACAAGCTGTATTAATCCTTGACGAAAGGCTGGGTTGGTGTCTGAAACTCCCCTGTTAGTTCGCCCTATAATCCATTAAACCCCGGCTAACCAACCCACTGGGCGACACTGGACGATTCCTTTTGGCTCCGCTATGGCGTTACAAGACCCGCCTATCGCGGCCAACTTGGGACAGCAGGATGGGCTGTGAGAGACGCTAACCCTATTCTAGGCTTAATGAGTCAGGTGATTTCGCGGCAGTATCCCGTTCTCTCAGACGCGTGGGCCAACGTCCATCGTCACTTAAGCGTGTTGCCTGAAGATACGGGCTGCTTTTTATTGCTACCACAGGCATGCACGCAGCAGCGTCGCCTCCCCGACATGGGTCGCCCACTATATAATGAGCGAAGCCCCCGAAAATTTCTCCTCCTCTATTCATACAAACGGAAGGGGTTTCAACAGGTAGGCAAATCATCTCGTTTCATCGTCGTTATCATTTATTCCTTTTATTTACATCACTTCCATCGCACTCTATCGCATGTCAATCTACCACATCGATCGAATGCAATAGTAGAACTCGATTTCTCGAAAACTCGAGTCGATATCAACTTGCGACCGAGGCATTTCTCTGCATCTTCGAACTCTGATAAGTCATCGGTCGGAGATTGAAACATCGCACACATACACCTAAGTCTACTACGCACATTCACATTCACTATCTCAACATGCTCAGCAAACGCTTCGACCCTCCTTCGACTAAGAGCTTCTCCAAAGGTCATAAATCGAGCAAGTCGAACACATCCTTCAGTAAAAGCTATGGCGTTTCCAAGACTCGACATGATCCCCGTCGTCGTTTGACGACGTCCTTTTCTCAACATGTGGACGCAACCGCATCACCGGATAGGTACGATTAATTCATCTTCTCATTTCGTCGCCTCGTTTGTATTCTAACATACCACATCTATACAGTAACTTGACATCCTCTATCGTGACCCTCATCATCGGTCGGGACCAGCGAATCTTCGCAGCGCACGAAGATGTACTCTGCACATCGCCTTGGTTTCAACAAGCACTGGCAGATCAGTACATGGACCCGCAGCATGGCAAACGCATCCATCTACCAGATGATGAACCTGAGATCTTCTCGTCTGTCCTTGAATATCTCTACAAGGGTGACTATTACCCGCGATTAGTCCACAACAAACGTCGCAACTCGTGGGAGATTGAGCAGCTTGACGAGGAACGTGGATCTAGCGAGTCCACCATCTACCATCATGCCGTCGATGGTGACATCCTCAAGGACACCGTCATCTACTGCACGGCTGATAAGTACGGCATGGAGGAGCTCAAGCGTGTCGCCCTACGGAAGCAGGGTCTTCGTAAGTCTATACTATATCTACACTATATCTACACATCCCTATCGCTCACCTGTTCGCGTACTAATCATGGTATTGACAGAGTCCGGAATCCAATGCAGTACCATACTGGCGTCGGCCCGCTACGCATATGCCAACACCCCTGACACCGACTCCAAACTCCGAGCACATTATCTCGCTCTCATCATCCGCAGCCGCAGCACCTTCAAACGCAGTGGCACCATGCAGCTGGAGATGTATAACGGCGGGACACAGCTATTCTTCGATCTCTTCGTTGCTCTCTGTAATCATGTTGATGATATCTCCTCCAGTGCCTCGTAAGTGTCCCCTGGTGCCGCACGCCTCTCATTCCCTCTTACTAATATCAATCTTCACAGCAACACACCAAGGAGCAATCGCCACTTCTTCTAGGCGTCCATATTAATATTTCTTTTGTTGTGATGTCTCCCCTTTGTCAACCCCACCTTCGGTTCCCATATCATCATTTTGCGAACCTCATCATCATCGCTGCCTATGCCGACGGCGACATATTTAATGATCAACGTTATGCTTTCCGCCCCTCCCATCTCTCCGTTTTGGGGACGCTTGACGGACTTACTCCCGTCTTTTCTGGGCTTGAGCACATTAATGCAATTTACAATCTGGCGTTCCGGTTACCTCCCATGAGGATGGGGGCTGTTCTCTTTTTCGTCTGTTGGGTTCATGACATCTTGTATCACCACCATACCCCGACACCGTTTCTAGCAGACAGACGGGACAGTAATATTACCGTTACGGGTCTGCTTGTTTGTGTTCCTTTTATGGGCGACGATACTTTTCCGCCCGAAAGATATCTGCGAGAAATACCAAAAAGAGAAAGGTTGGCCTGAGAGGCTGTGCGCAGACTTCCAAAGAGAGACGGGGGTCATCTAGATTGAAAAATCGGAGAACCGGGGAATAAACATCCTCGCTTTTAACCGTTTTCATTTTCGTTAAGCGTTTTTGTGTTGTTTCCTTTTCATGAGATGATTAGGACCGTGTACCATTGCACTTCTAGACTATCGTTCACATAGGGGTTCACATCCCTCCTCCCCAATAGCAGGGAGGCGGGCGGGCAAAGAAGGGACGGATTTTCTCCTAAAGCTACGAGAGGAGAAGAGATAGCCGGCTCAAAGAGACGAAATTGACGCTTGATGAGGATAGATTGCCATTCTTGTATATACTATTCGAATAACACGCTGATGTCTTCGATGGCCCTTCGTATCAGAGCTATATCTAGAACTGCTTCCTTCTCAGGCTTTTGCTTGTTCTTCGACATGGTTTGGAAACCTTTAGAATGCTAACACTTCGCTGTGCACTTTAACCTGCGTGACTTTCGGTGTTAGTACTGCATGAAACGCATATTTACTTGCAACTAATACCCTCCAGGCCATGAGCCCCATTAATCAACACGGCATTTCTCATAAACTCCACCGCATTGATTATTCCGCCACTACAACGCGCTAGCAACCTGTTTTGTAACAAATGCCCTGACCCTTGTTACACAGCTTACTTAGCTTGACCTCGCTAGCTTAGCTCCCCATAACCCTTCACAGCCACGCGGATTCTAGATGACGGTACTCACTCAAGATAACTAACTGAACAGGACTGGCATTCTCTTTGATTGTGGAAATTATAGTCGTTTAGCGATGAAACTCAATATCCACATCACTGTCGATCGGCTCAATGGTCTAGTGGTATGATTCTCGCTTTGGGTTCTTGTCAACTATGCGAGAGGCCCCGGGTTCGAATCCCGGTTGAGCCCGTTTCTTTTTTTCCTGGTTCGATTTCACTGTTGTTAATGTCTTCATTTTTATCTATTTTGTACTGTTAGGTCGAGATATAGCGGGCAATTTGTCACGGAATGAATGGCGGACTCAGAGGTCGGGACAAGGAGGGGTGCTTGTGCTACCCCACCTCCCTCCCCAACGAAGTTTACACAGCGCGAAATTTATTTGGTGGTTGCTGGACAAGTCGATAGTCACCTAAATGTCATGATTTAATAAATACTTAGCTACAGCTGACATGTGCGGATGGGTGGCTGTTCATTTGCCTCGTTGCTGTTTTATTAATGATATTAGCTAGCTATAATAATCCTGGCCTAAACATCGTGATTTCTGCTCTCCCCAAATTCCTGGTCGCGAACTTGAATAATAGTCACTGCAAAGCTTTAAGTGCTTGCATTAGGCTGGCAGCCTCACTAATAATAAGCCCACTGTTAAATAAGGCGAACGCGGGGTGGCTTATAGATATGACTCTAAAATAGGTGAGTCATCAAACACAGCATCAATTATGCTGTCGCCCTATTCATACTAACTAAAGAGAGCAGTGATTTTGCTTCCGATGGTGTCTGATTAATGCTGATAGATAGGCCTTTGCGTTGTGTTTCATCGCCTTATGCGTGAGTGCTAGCGACAAAGTGGACTGTGTGTCGCCTTGCGATACATTGGCTGTCCTGCCCGCTTCATTCCTAAATGATGTATCTTGCTATAGCGGCGATATGGCTGTATGCCACCCTGAATGACAGCTAACCATCTGCCTGTAGTATGTGTCTCTTTGCCACCCTTCTGCAAGGCTGCCCAATGACGGTGACTGCATTCTCTACATGCCGACTTATGACAAGGATGAATGCGCATCCTCCCATCTCTCGCCGCTGCCACACGTCTCGTAAGGGCCTTGGGTGCATGTGTCTAGCCATTACTTAGAAGTCTCGCAATCAATCCGTGTTGACTCATACCCCTGTCCCAGGGAAGGCACCAGATTTGCTCAAGACAACAAAGCCTCGCTCGTGTGCGATATATCCCTTCATGAGATTCTATATTGAAGAGTCAGCAAGGGCGTTCTGGAGAAGATGGGCTAAAAGTCCATAGTCGGGACAGTGTGCCAAAGGTGAATAAGTTGGGGATGGGGGGTAACCGGCGCCCTCAAGTTGACTCATTCTGCAAAGCAAAGTGTAGGATACGGAACCGGTGACTACACTAATGCATGATTCGTAGTTACGACGTACCTTGTATATCATATTGGCCATCAGACATTCAACCTCATCCGTGTCAATAGCCTCTCCACCACTCATCTGTACAGCTGCTGTGAACTCGGTGATGGGGATTCTCGTTCTCCGTACAGTCGCCGCTCCTTCCTTGGCTTCCTCGAATCCTCCCGCTATAAATACCTTGCGCAGCAGGTTACGCAACACAATGTCACGCCCACGTTCCAATGTCAAATAGACGCGACGCTTTATGAATTCGTCCTCGCCGTCGCGCAAAGCAATATCAAATGCGCGTAGGTCAGCTTTCTTGATAGCACGAGCCAATGGAGTGAATAGCTTTTGCAGGCGGGGAAATGGCTCGAGAAGTTGGGCGCTGGGCAGTGTATGAGTTGTCAATAGGCGACATGGAATAAGATAAGTTAGGATAAGCCTATATAAGATTAGAACGAGTATCATTCAACGGAGATGTGAAAATTCATACTCAAGATTCCGCTGCGAAGTCCGGTGGCACATCAGCCATGCCATCTCTAGATGTCTTTCTGCCTGGAATCTTGTTAGTTAAATTCAGTCACGGATTAGTAATAGCTGGGCCACAGACCTCGACGTAGTTTTCCTCTAGAAAGGCTAAAACACCCTCGTAGTACTTGAAAGTAACCTGCTGTGACTTGGGAAACTTGTCGATAGGGGGAATATCAGATCGACCAGCCGATATCACTCGCAAAATATTCTTCGATAATGATTCTGAATGCAGCTTGAAGTAAGTCTTGAATAGGAGGTTAACAGCATAGTAGACACCCCATTTACGAGATTCTTCCAGGGGGGCTCTACACCGTATTAGCGGGAGGCGAAAATGGTATTGAACAGGGAGAAATCACCTGTCCGAGGCGCAGGTCTGGAAGATTCTGTTCAGATGCCGTGCACAATCTTCGAGGCTCTTATGCTCCTCTGCTTGAGGATCGAAATCGTCTTGTAGATCATCAATAGCCGTATCCTCATTACTAAGAGTCCTCTCGGCATCGGCTCGCATAGCATATAGTCTCAAGTATTTCCCTGTGACATAAAGACACGGAATGGTCCAATTCTCGAAGTCGTGATTCGTATACCCCCTGATAGTGAGTAGCGTGACTTCTTTCCATGCATCGTATACTCTGGCCCACGAAGACTTGGTTCAGTTAGCAGAAGTCCTCGGGCTCATGATATCATAAGGCAATGAAGGCCCATGGACAGTTGAGCGTAGCTTACGACCAGGTCGACTTACCTTGGCGTCACTCCGTAAGCCTTCGACGGCTAGTATCTCCCCTATGGCTTTCCAATAGGCAGTATAGATAGCATACCAACCATTCGTTTCTTCTTTAGATAGCCTAATTCTGACACGGCCTTGGTCTTGATAAAATAGGAAATTGAGATCGGATGTCATCGATCGGGGATCACCACGACCCCAAATTGCCTGTAGCTTTGCTGAATGTGTTTCAACGTCCGGATTCAAGGTCTCGGCCAGCTGTTCGCCGTTCGTAGCAGCATATGCTGCGCGGAATTGGTGAATGAGGCCATCCATGGCCAAATCTGAGTAGGACTGTTGACAACACAAACTTATCAATTTTTAGCTTGCGAGTGCCCATGTATATAGGATGTGAGATATTCAGAGAATCGTATTAATTTCTTGTCATAAAGCAGGGCCTGAAGGGATACTTTCTTTGAAGCTGATTACCCTGATTGGTTCCTTCTAAAACACCTGTAGATTTGCCCACAGCCCAGGCCTTTGTCCCAATGCCCCGCTATCTTGTACCTATGTATAGCTTTACCCCACCAGAGCTCAATCAAGCTCAGCCACATGCTTCAGCCACCATCAGCATAAATGCCCCAGTTTTTGGACACGGCCACACAACTCTAAACTGCTAGGGCGGGAAACCCTTAGCACCAGAATTTCGCAAAAAGTTCTCGTAGCCGAAGAAGTGCCCCAAAGCAGCCTCCACTACACGAACCCGTGAGCCTTTGCCCTTCATACTAACCTCCACGACAACAGGACCGGATTCAAGTCACAGTAAGTTGCAGTCTTTGTAGTGTGCATTCCTTTAGTTACTAACAGATTAATTTTAGATGGGTAAGCGATTTTTCTTCTTTCAATCATGCAATTGCCTGCGCTCGGACTCGATATAGACGACTACCCCGACGACACTCTAACGCGGCGAGCCTTTGAACGATTCTGTCATCACGATCTAGCAATACGACTCTGCATCTTGTGTTCAGGTGAAGGGGTGACGCCAGATCAGAATAGCGGAAGAATTGAAAGACGGGAATGTAGCGGGAAATAGTCTTGGTCAAGGACTTTCGCCGCTCTGCAAACCGGGGGCCTGACTGCAATCTATTTACCTGCACGCCTAACCACGCGGAAACGAGATCTCCAACGGCCATCCCGACTTGAGCCACTAGTTTTCGATTGCTTCTGCAGCTTGGAACTTTTTGCTACATTATTCTACCACAACAATCACTAACTAGACGCTCTCAGGTCGCCTTCAGGAATACCAGGTCATTGGGCGCCATCTGCCTACAGAGACCAACCCTACCCCGAAGCTGTACCGCATGCGCATCTTCGCCCCTAACGATGTTGTCGCCAAGTCCCGCTTCTGGTACTTCCTGATGAAGCTGAAGAAGGTCAAGAAGGCCAACGGTGAGATTGTCAGCTTGAACAAGGTATGTTCAAAATTTCGATGAGATCGAGTGATAGACGAGAGAGAATTGGAGGCTGATGCGTTAGAATAGATCAGCGAGAAGAACCCTCTCCGTGTCAAGAACTTCGGTATCTGGATCCGATACGACTCCCGCTCCGGCACCCACAACATGTACAAGGAGTACCGTGAGCTCTCCAGAACAGATGCTGTCGAGGCTCTCTACTCGGACATGGCTGCCCGCCACCGTGCTCGCTTCAGGTCCATCCACGTACGAAGTCCCAAAATCGTGGTCAAAGAAACAACATTAGCTAACATAAAATGCAGATCCTCCGCGTCGTCGAGGTCGAGAAGTCCGAGGACGTCAAGCGCCCCTACATCAGGCAGCTCATTACCAAGGGTCTCTCTTTCCCTCTCCCCCACCGTGTTCCCCGTATCAGCAACAAGAAGGTCTTCAGCGCCACTCGCCCGTCCACATTCGCATAAATTTGGGGTTTCTCGTGTTATGTGTGTGGTTGGGGTTTATGGGAAATGGTCTTTGCCCGGTGTTCACTACGGAAATGCGGAAAATATGTCATGACGATCAATTCAGCATGAGAGCTCTTAAAGAGGATAGAGCCCAAATCAATGAATGAAACCCGAAAAAAACCTAATACTACGAGATATCCTAAGGCGCATATGTGAATGATCGAAACACGTAGGACGAATGCTTTTACTAGAGGTTTCTATTTATGCTAGAATGGAGTCGCTTGCTATCCCTATTGTACATTGCGATGCTATCCTTTCAACGAGCCCAGAATGGACCCGGATGTTACACATCATAAGCATCATGAGTAGAGCTAAAATGATTCCGTAGGGTACACATCCCCAAACATGCCAGTTCGCTAACCCGTATCCCGCTTCGTGTTGTCATTACACTTTTTAAACATGGACCCCTTATAATGTTAACTACCTTCGCTTCCGCCAGATCCAGACTTGGGCGTCGAATCTGCATAGGTGTCCAACACAAATTCATCCCACGTACTCCAGTTCATCATAGCAGGATCTAGTAAGGCCGGATCAGTTAACATGGGCCCGTCTCCAGCCACCGTATTCGCTACAGCAGATGCCGGCGTTTCAGCAGGAAAAGAAGGGGGCATGTCGAAGTTCATATCCGGCCACGCGAGATACGCCTGAGTGATAGATTGCGCCGAGTCGCCTATGATATCATCGACGCCGAAGTCGAAGGGAGGCGGCGGCATATCTACCGCCTCGGTGCTCCTCTTTAGATTCCTGGACCGTAAAAATTCCTGGTGGCGCTGGTTTCTGATTGCGCTTGTGGGATCTGTGATTGGAGTGGCGGTACTGGCTAGCTTTGTGTAAGGTACTGGAGAATCCGAGCTCAGCGTGTGAGAGGACGATTCAGAGAGGATCATGTCTGTGATTAGCCGTGGCCGGAGACGTTCTGCGTCGGCGGCTGCTTTTAGGGACGGGTCGATGGCCATGTAGTCCACCGCGGCGCTTAGTTGGGCATCTGCTGCCGGTGCTGATGGACCCCAGGTTGTTGTTGTTGTCTGTGGTTGTGTTTGTTGTGTCTGTGATTGTGTCTGTGATTTTGTTGATAATGCGGCTGCTCGTGCTGCTTTTGCTTTCTTGTAGAGCATGCGGATGGGGCGCCAGAGGCTGCCGCGCTTTGCGTCTGCGATCCTGTCGCTCCAGCGGGGGAAGACGGTCTCGACGACTCGCCACTGTAGGTTTCTGATGTCAGTCGTTGCAACTTTGCTTCATAGCTTGTTTCGAGAGAGAAAAAGTGTCAAGGTACGGACGGGCCCTTAGCCCAGAAAGGAGCTCTTATACTTATTCTTGAAAGCGGGTTGGATAAGAAAAAGGTACTACTTACGGCGTGCTCGACGACGTCTCCTTCCGTCTGTGCACACAGCTCTGCCAAAGTGACGGCCAGCGGATGCCACTGCACGTAGGTCTCGGCCCACCAGCGAAAGCGGTCCGAATACGGCCCCGTCTCCAAGTACTCAGAGAGCTCTATGATGGAGACGGCAGTGCGGAGCGTGGCCTGGCGGGATACGATCGGGGCAGCGCGGCGGGGAATCGTCGTCGTCGTTGAAGAAGAAGAAGAAGAAGAAGGAGGAGGAGGAGGCGCAGACGACTCGGGTATCTCGGGAATAGCGACATCACCTACACTCACAGGCAGCAGCGTCTTACCCTTACCTGGCATCACGCCACGAGGATGGAGTGGATATCGCATGACGAGCCACATCTTCAGGATAGTCAATCTGACGGTGACGGAGGCGAGGTACGAGCCCACGTGTTCGGGGTCGGCGCCCTTGACGAACTGTTCCTCGAGATGTCGTGCGCGACGCCACGTGTGCTCCTCGCCGATATTCTGGCGCGCGTACTCCGACCACAGGAATATTCCCGAGCTCTGGGCCGTGAACAGGCTAAACGTGGCGTCCGAGGGGCCGGGACGATCGCGCAGGGGAGTCGTCGTGTCGGGACCAAATTCGACGTCGTCAATGTTGTGTGGGAGTCGCGTGTCGTAGCTGCCGCGCGTGATGATGGTCGCTGTCCCCCGGTCCTCCGCCGCCCGGATGTCTAGTACGATCAGCTGCCACCATAGCCGGCGGCGCTGCTCTGCTTCGAACGGCGTCAGGCGGGAATGAGTCCCGTCGCCGTCTTGGTGGATGTTTAGTGCTTGCGCGAGACGGATAGGGAGGCCTAGAAGTGCCCAGGAGGCGCGCGAGCCGTTGTGAGAGCGCAGACAGCATGTGTATAAAGTCAGCGCTTGTAAGGTTTCTAGACTGGTGTTGTTGAGGTAGTCGGCCCGTATTAGGGCCTGCTCGATACCGGCTTGGAATAATGTTGCTAGATCGGCGCGCGACCGGCCTAGGTTACGAACACATTCTGCGGTTGTTAGACTTGTGATGGAAGCGTAGTATATGGCGAAGAATAGCGCCGTTGACTCTGGACTTAGATCAGATGCTGTTTCTGGGTCTGCGGCCAGAGTAGCAAACGCTTTTAGAGTCGTTGGCCGGTGAAGGATCTTCAAGTGCATGTCGACGTTTCGGAAATACACTGATGCCAGGTATTGTATCTGGTCTGGCGATGGGTGTTCGATGGTGTGCAAGCTGCTTCTTTCCTGAGTCCCCAGCAGCATTCCTGGTGATGTCAAAATGCTTCCGCCGCTGCCACTACCCCCAAACGATTCAGGCGTACTCCCTTCATTTTCGTCTTCATCGTCTGAATCCGTAGATTGTTCCAAAGCCTGTCTTAACCCGCCGACCTCATCACATAACGAGGACCAGAATTCGCCACTCAGATACCTGGAAGCAGTACTGTCCTGCGGCGGTCCCACACTCTTAATACCGCAAGGCGCATGTTCGCCACAGCCATGAGGCTCCGAATCGCCTGCCTCGACGGTACTTTGGGTAGGATGCAGCCCAAAAGAAGACCCTTCCGCGGCGACGGCGGCGACGGCGGCGGCGAGGGGCGCATCTGCATCTGCAACAACAATCTCACCCCCGACCCTTGCCTCGAGTTCCTCGAGGTTGGCGAGCCCGACCCGGCCGACGATGGACTCCAGACGGTTCAGACGCTGCAGGAGCTCGGCGTTCTTGGTCTTCCGGGGCCGCTGGATCCGTTTCCGCGCCGGGAAGACGCACTCCGACCCGCTGCGCACGCAGTTGCGGCACGGGTCCTGCCTGTCGCATTTCAGCTTTCGCGCCCGGCACGACGTGCAGCTTAAAGGTGGCTTCTTCTGAGGCTGCTGCTGCTGCTCGCTGCTGGCACCGGCCATGGCAAAATGGCTACCTAGGTAGGTAGGTAGTTCGAAGCCTAATCCTATGTAGGTACTGTAAGTAGCTTTCTCACATCACACATCGATGCTGATGTAAGAAAAGAAGCTTGGTTTTGCTTGGTTTTTAACAGCTGCCTGCAGGTTATCTAGGCAGACCTCATTTCTGAAATGGGCGGTGTCTCGAAATCAACACGTATTATTTACATCGGTATCGTAAGATTGAAATGTATTTTGCATTTACGTCACTATGTAGGTAATACAGATCCTTTTCGTTGACCTCTTTGGTACGCATAGTTTGCATTGAGAAACTACCCGTTCCAGATTCTTACACATTAGATGCATATTCTCTGTTAATTACCTGGTCAGTTCTGTTCTTCTATCATTTACAAACCATGTCTCTTTGGTCTGTTGGAGGTCGTCATCTGATTCAGAATACATAATGCAACACCTGCACCGTTATTTACAGGATTCATCCTTCTAGATATGAGAACAACGTGTGATATTTTTATTGCTCGGGAATGGTTGTTCATAAGCAAGGCGCCGGCTTATTTCTTCTTAGTTCCAGCATGTTTGATGACATGGGGATACGTACTCTAGAGGCTATCTAGTCCCAACTGGACAAATTTCGACCCACCTATTCTGAAGTGACTCACTCACAGTAGGCTGCAGAATGAGTGATGGAAGGAGCGGACATATATGACAGACGAATAGAACATACATATAGCTAGAAGAGGATGACTCCAACTTTGACTTGTGCGTAGTTCGATTGTGAATCTTCCGGCTCTGGTTGTAGAAATCGCGAATATTGGAACAACATTCAAAGACCCCTCACTTGTTCACTTGAATAATTATACTCACCAGCGACGATGGCTTCATCAAGTTTACCTGAGCCTCCACAAGCGCCTCTACCTCTTTCCGAGAAAGTCAAAGTGAAGACGACATGGCCAATAATACCCCCGAGTGCCGACCGGACACCCATCCGAACGGAACGCCTGCTACTCCGCCCCCTCACGGCTGCCGACGCCGAAGAAGTCTACGGACTCCGAAACCAGCCCGAGGTCATGATATGGACAATGGTCGGCTTGCCGGACAAGAACGTCGACGAGACGCACGTCTTCCTCAAACGCTTCCTGCCTCCAAATGACCTCCTGACCTACCACACCGCCATCGTTTACATGGGCGATGCTGGGGAAAACGAGGATGCGAAAGGCGTGATAATCGGCACTGGAGGTGCTCATAGGATCCGCCCAGAGACGGGATGGCCTGAATGCGGCTACCTGTTTCGTAAGGAATACTGGAGTAAGGGGCTCGCAACCGAGTTTATGCAAGCTTTCACCAAGTTCTGGTGGTCGCTACCGCGAAAGGAGATCGAGCTTGAAGTCGATGCTGCATCAGTGAAGGAAAGGCTTGAGAGCAATGCTGGTGGCGTGGTAGAGGTGCCGGAAATCCTCATGGCCAAAATTAGCAGAATTAATACGGGAAGCAGGAGAGTCCTGGAAAAGAATGGCTTCAAGGAGTACGCGAGGTGGTCGGAGCAGGATGCTCGCGTAGGTCGCGAGGCAGACGAAGTTGCGCTCGCCGCATATTTGCTTGAGGCCCCAGAAACCTGAACAAATGGGGATTACGAATGGACTGCGGTATAAAAATCATGCAGATCCTTCAATGATCAAAGGACGAGTATAGCTTTGATACGCTTGAGGAGGATTTAGCGAATGCGATTCCTTGACCAATTATAATCGGAATAACCAAAATCTGTGCTTGTAAGACTTATGCTATCAATAGCCACAGTATTTCTAGCATTCTAGATACCATATTAAACACAACAATGATTACTGTTTGGTTGATTGCCCTGTGGTGGGAGGATTGGCTTTGAATCCTCAAAGGACCGCGGGGAAATACACCTACCAGTAGCAGTAGGTAGAATGAATGATAGGTTCGGGACCGAACCCCAGCTGAATTGAGCTGATAGAAGCAAGTTCTGCCCACGTTCACTAATCCGTTTTCTCAGGACAATCCGAAGTCCGACGCTGACGCTGCATTATGACGCCTATGCAAGATTCATAAGAAGGAAGGGAAGGACTGAATTGAAGTTACGGTTCTCTCATCCCTATCCTCAGTCAGTTTTCCGGAAATTCCCAGTTCCTATTTCGAAACGATGGCATCTAGTTCTCCTTCATCCCTGACGGTGGCCGCCTTTGTCGGAATACTTGCTTCGGGATGGGCCGCAGGTAAAGTTTACTTACCCCTGCACATTACGGCTGCGTTACGCGATAGAGTTGTTAGGTCAGACGGGCACTAACTAACAGGTCGTTGTTGATGAGTAACAGGCATGGGTACCGGGCTTTCTGTGTTTAGCACCCCGACAATCGTCACCGGCGGCGCGTCAAGTGAGGTGATGGTCCGTCAGTGGCGATTTATGTTTCTTCGAGGACAGGCGATCATGCCAACTCTCGGTGTGATTAATGCGATCAACTACTGGACCGTCGCATATCGCTACTGGTCCCGCGGTCTCGAATGGCGAGGATTCGCGGCGGCTGGCGTTTCGACCTTCTTCATCATTCCGTACACGCTTACCTTTATCATGGGGGTCAACAAGAAGCTGCTTGTAGCGTCTGAGAAGCAGGAGAAGACGCTGAGCGATGCCTCGGCTACATCTCTCATCAAGAAGTGGGGAGATCTCAATGTTGTAAGAGCTGTGGTTCCTATAATTGGGACGGGCTTGGCTTTGTGGAACTTCTGCCTATGATGCTACGCACAGACTAACTAGACTACTCCGTGCAATAATATGTAATACGGGTACCTGTTCGTGGAGGAAAGACTTTCGGAAGAATGGACCAGATGCCGCCTGGGTTGCCTGGATGCCTGGGGGCTGTGTCTGACGCCTTGGATGGCGCAGGTTGTAAGATACCTACTCGTTACATCTTAGCTGGTCGTGAATCTTGACCTTTGATATTGTTCAAGTTGAGTAAACATGATAGATAATCATCGCGATGCAACGGCTGTTAAAATCTAATAGTGTAGAATCAGAATCTATATTATACTATTTACTAAAACTGGGCGACAGCTCGCTAGCGGGAACTTGAGGCTGTAGGGCCCAAGGTCTAGATACCTCTTAGGTATGTACATTAATAATGGAGGCAGCCCGGTCTGTCGGGGCGCAGTTGAAGCAGTTAGGGTGGCTCGCTGGACTAGACAGGTGCTTGCTGCAACCTGTAGAAGGGGTACCTAACTGTACCTACAGATAGAGATGCTAGACTGCTGTAGAAAAGTCTAGCAGCTAAGCACGTGTCAGATGGTAATTTGGTCGAACATGCCATATTAGGAGCACTATGACGTGGTAACGAGGGCGTAACGTGGGCTGGTACGGAACTGCCTCTTTCTGGTTTCTTGTCAGCTTCCTGCAGTGCGATGACTGATGTATCTCAGATCTGAACATGTCCCATTACGGTGTCCATCTTATTCGCATTAGATTCAACCTTGCGACTCCATCGTCAGTGTCCCCTCAACATCGTCACAAATCGTCGAGAGTAGCCTAATACCACCTATACCCATACCCGTACCCATCTACGCCTAGTTACTTCGCATTCACATTCACATTCACATTTGCGCTCACCTTCGACGCCCTGGCCGCCTTGCTGCCGTCATCCACGATCCGTCTCCAGATGCGACTACATCATCTTTCACCCTCAACTTCCGCGACGGCTTGCGCCCTATTTTCCTCCCAACTCGCGGCAACGTGCACTTATGCCGCCTCAGCTTCGTAACACGGCAGAGGTTGTGCTGCCCAATACATCATCGCACCGATGCTGGACCTGTTCGGGCGCAAATCACTAATAACCAATTATCGCCCCCCGGCCGCGACGAACTATCGTGTCTGCGACTTTCGTTGGACTCCTTTTTAACCATGAGAATTACGCCCCGTTTTGTCTCTGTATTATACCAGTATTAGATCCCCCCTTAGACCGGTTCGTTCCATACATCACATCATCACCCTTGCTTCATACCCTCGAGCTGCTCCCAATGGCGGCCTCGTTGGATTCTAGTTCCAAAGACCCCTCCTCTCCCATCCCACCTCCAGACGCCGATACCCCTCGTCCGCGAACTCAACCTTATCCTCCTCCTCCTCCTCCTCCTCCTCCTCCACCACCATCTCAGCCTCAGCCTCACACTCAGACTCAACCTCAATCCAAGCCGCAGCCGCAATCACCACCGCAAACGCATTCGCGGCCTGAATCGCAAAAATCGCAGAAATCACAGAAATCACGCGTCGATGGAAAGTCATATTACGGCTACCTCTTCAATAAGGACAAGTCGCCAAACGACATCTTGGACGCTCTCCTCCGAGCTCTCGGACAACATATTGTGAGTTGCCCCTGTCTCTCTTTCACTGCGCGCATTATTTATACTAATATTCAACAACCAACTAGATCGATCACATCGGCGATCCAAACGACAAGCAACTCAGCCCAAAGAAACTCGCCGCCTTCTATCGTGCTGTAGGCGGTGATTATGACAAACTCTTTGGGTCACCTGATAGGACATTGTCGTATATATGGCAGGCATTAGGAGTCCAGCATACTCTTCAGCCAACGCCGGATAACGACTTTGCGCAACCGTCCATACCCGCTCTGACCCTTAGGGGGTTTGTCAGATGGGAGTCGCTTCAGATCCTTCTCGGACCTGAAGAACACGTGCCCTACCTACAGTATGCCGTGGCAAACTGGAACTTGAAGCATCCCTACACAGGGGAGGCCTTCCCCGTTGACTTGCCCGCCGAAGCCTTTCCTGCTGTGTGCGACGCAGCAGTCGATGATTGGCATAGGGCTTGCGGGGAAAGACTCCGAGAGGCTGCTACACCCAACGAGGAGGATGAGAGGTCTGCACGACGCCAAGATTCCGATTCGCGCATACCCACTACCCCCGGCAACAAATCCCACGGTGCGTCGGCCGGAACCATACCTCGCAGTCGACCTGAATCCGAGTATTTCCGGCGCAGACGACCTATGTCTTCTTATATGCATGTACCCGAGCCTCGGTATCCACAGCCAACCAGTCACCCCAGTCATCCCACAGTACCGGAAGCCAACAGTAGACTCAGTAGCAGCAGCGGTAGCTCATTGGAAGGCTTCACCAGGGGCCGGAGACATTCGGATCTCAAACCACCACCAGTTATTGTGAGGGAAGAGACGCGGGCTTCTGCACACTTAGACCCCCACCGCCCACCTCATGTCCGTCGCCATAGCCATAGCTACCAATCACCATACGTCGCATCAGTTCATGATTCGGAATCAGACTCCGATACGCTGCGTGCTTCTCCACGTCATAATGGTTCCGTACCTCAACCGCCTCCAGGTGTTCGACGAATGCCTGCAGCGCCTGTCATGCCGGCACCAACTTCAAGACGAGTCCGTCACGGTGATGTACGACCGGATGACCCTCGGAGGATAAGTTTCCCGGCTGAGATCAAGCAGAAATTTACTTCTTTCCTAATGTCTTCGTCAAATCGACAGCGGAGTACCTCCAGAGAGCCTGGTCCTGATCTGCATTCGGGCGTGCGCTATCGGAAAGAGACACCACGAACTCGCTTGAGCCGTAGCTTGTCGGGGGATTCATTTACGAGTGATGGGTCGTTACCAGAAATAATGTCGAAATATTCGCGCGACAACCGCGAGCGCAATCGTGCCCGCGATCGCACGATAGAGCGCGAGCGTGAACGAGATCGTGAGCGAGAGCGAGAGAGAGCTCGTGATAGAGCACGAGAATGGGAAGAAGAGATGGAAAGAAAGAGTCGTAACGAGAAGGCTTATTTACGCCCAGTCGTCAATAGGAGAACTAGCAGTCATGCAGACGTCGACCGTCGACGAGAGGACGCTCTATGGGATGCGAGAGATCGGCGTCGAGAGAGTAGAGACGTGGAAAGAGAGGTCAGACGGAACCTGACATCTGATGAGCTAGATAGACGAGAGCGTCGAAGATACCAAGATCGTGGACCCAGCCCGACTATGACTGGCGTTAGCGGCAGAAGATACCCTCGATGAAATGGATTTGGAATAATTGTTCTGTCAAAATGTTGTTTCGCAAGGAGTTTGAGGCGTTTTAGAGCGGGACTCTTGTCTGTATGAAAGGGACGTCGTAGAGAGATGAAGGATTTGGATAGTGAGTCCATCTTGAAGTATAGCAGTTCAACAGGATGCTTGAATATATATAGACAGGCTCTGGGTCAATATACAGACGAAGTGTTCACACGCAGCTCAACTTAAATAATTCCTGCCATCACTGGGATTTCTTACTTCATTATTTCTTTCTTTCTTCTCCCTTACCGAGACTCTTTGCCAGCTATAAATGTTAAAATTGGAGATCCAGATGGAACAGTGTAAGGTCGCTATATACTTGCGTAGTGTGTTTATTCGAAATATTGTGAGCTAGGGAATATATAGATACTAAGCACCAATGATGAGTTACGTTTATCCCCCTGACTTCGACTAGTTTCCGATTACATACTTGACGCATTGGCTCTATAATGGAGTAAAAGACGAAGGAGTCGAGAAACGAGGCAGGAGAGAAGAGTCATAGCTGAGGAACATGGAACGGAACAATGGCTAGCGCCGCCCGAGTTCCGGATACGCATCCACATAAGAGGACGAAGGTGAAGGCTGCACGTCATCGCTGCGTGCTAGGTTAATGGCGTATGTGTGTGATGATGGGCTTCGACATCGTCAGCAGATGTCTCACAGAAGGCGTCAAATCATTCAGCCTGGTATTTGTTTGTACTACATGGCAAGGTTACAAGCTATAGATCCTCTCAGGCTCAACCACGTTTGTTTTGTATGACTTTACTTCTAACCAGTCACAGCGATCAAGATCGTATGTTTTTTATGGTCTTTCAAGGTCATTGCCCAGTACGACACATCTTTGCCGCCTGAAACTTGTTAGGCAGGAATTGAGCGAAGCGGTTTACAAGTTATCTATATAGGCTGTTCTGTAACTTCGCTACTCAGCGAAATATAAACGGGCAGATGTTAAAATATGTATGCAGTTGTTTGTGTTATTATATTTTCGCTAGCAGAAATATGGATTTTGGACGAAAAACTATAGTTCGAATCTTCAGTAAATATGAGATGGGTATTTCAGGTTCCTGCCTGGTGGCCGTGCAACAGATAGATGCCTGAACTTGAATGGTTTTGGGAATACCACTGCAATTCTGAATAGATGCCCGATCTTGGAGCGGACAAGGTAGTATATATCGAAGGTGCACAATATCATAGCTTTGCATAATAGACCATTATGAGGCTGTAGCAGCTATGCAACTTCAACTCCTACTTCCCGGCGTTCTCGTCTTAGACTTTAAACAACATACAAGAGTCTTCACCACAAAGTAAGGTAAGGCGACTGACTAGCCTTACGAATAAGATTTCATTCACGACGCTCCTCTCATGGTGCGGAATCGTCACCACTGGCACTCGACTGAGGATCGTTTCACTAAAACGCCACAAGATAGAAGTATGACTGAGATGTACTACGGTACGCGTGATGGCTGGGCCGTGTCTTCGTCTGCGCAAGAAAAGGGGCGTTGGTCGTATCACGCATTTTTTTGTTGAGATATGTGCAACTCAAATCCTCTCCGGCTATATATCAGGCTTGTAAGGTCTCAACCTACCGTTGTTTATCCTTCAGTTTCTCCTCTTCTGTCAGACACACATTGATGAAATACATACCCTACGTCCATTCCCCTCTGTACTGCCAATAATTGGAGGTAACTCAAAACCACCCCGTTCTTCGTACACTCTAACGACTTCATAATACGGTACCCGGCTAAGACCTCCAGGTCCTTAAGCAGGATATCTTTGTGGGTGCCGCTACTACCACTCACTCCCGAAGAGGCTATTAGCCCTAGTGGTTCACTGTTTGAAAAGACTTCAGATCTCGCAAACTCTACCGGAAGACCCAGTGTGCTTCACCGAAACCGGCTGTTACGTCGACAAGCTCGTCACAGGCAGAATGTGTACCGGATCCGTAATTTACTTCGTCCAATGCGGGCATTCGGCAATAGTATGGCAGACATGCCGCGTCTACCGCTTCAACCCATGTAACCGAGACCCGGTCGACCTGCCCGAGGAGTTCCGGAACGAGTCGTGCAACCACAGGTGGTGTCTGGCCGACGGCTCGGTATGGAAGTGTTGCTGTTGCAGGACCTTGAACAAATGGGGAGATTGCATGGGCTGTATGCACGTGAAGTGTCCGCAATGCTCTCCCGTGAACATCGCGCCGGGGGGACGGGGACATAAGTTCAAGGACCCGAGGTATATTCAGTGGAAACGGCGCTACGATATGCAACAGCGGACGCGCGCCATGTTGCAAGGTCAGCAGGGTGAGAATCGGCAAAGAGAACGGGGCGAGAACCTACAAGGAGAGCAGGGCGAGATTCCACGAGAGGAACGGGGTGAGAGTTCACGAGGACAGTGAAGACAGATGCGTCGTGGAAAGAAGTAATTGTCTAGTCCATACATGTATACACGTGACACGATGCTGGGTTATTCCATACACCAAAAGATTATGGAAGTCGTTCGTTGCTTTATTTCTAGTTTCCGAGCTATTGGTGTCTCGGTGATGCGAAGATTCATTTTATTGGCAATATCCTTGAGGACATGGAAGATGACATTGAATGCTTTGACTCTATGGTGGAAGAAGTGAGGGAGGCAGAAGAACTTGCTCAAAGCCAGTCATCATAGAAAAAATGGACACGAGCAGGAACTAAATCACAAAATACCTGAATCATCGAAGCAGTCAAGCGCAACGCCTCGTTGCCGCTGCCACGACACGATAACTAGAATGTGAGAGAAGTTTATTGATTCCGGCGTGTGGAGCTTCTTCACCTAGTTATGTTATCCGCATTCTTGTTCGCCACTATTTTGTAATACTCCCATTTACGGCCTATTTACGCGAACTACTCGAACCACTTTCTGTGTTGACATCTTATTTTTGTACTTAAAAGGAGTTGGGCGCGTACGTCTGCAGGCAAGACTACATTCAAATAAAAGAGAGAATGATTTACGACATGCTTGATATCCTACTCCGCGGGTCCCAATAATTGTGAGATTTCTAACAAAGCGGTGCATCGTATGTATCTGTATTGATTATTGAGATAAAGACCGTAATTAGGAAACCTGTACTTCTATATCCACGTCACGTGATCCCACTGTCTTGATCACTCCCCATCCATCCATTCAGATAAACCCTCCTCCTTGTCTTGCATGAATGCTCTGTTTCGTCGTTCCATGTCACAGCTGCCGCATAATCATGGCCTGACAACATCGAAGGCAATATTGACGTCCCCCTGATACTCGTTTTCAACGAGACGATGGAACAGAACGCCCAGGTTTTCCAATAGTCTCGCATCCACCAAGTTGTAGCCCGCGAACTGAGGTCTGAATCCAGCATCCTCTATGAGCTTGCGGACCGTGCCAGTAGAAGACGAGTTTCCACCGACGAAAACGATAGTTGGGATACGATTCGACGACCATTTCTTCACATCGAGCAAGGGTGCGAACATATTGTTGAAAGATTTGAAGAGAATGGCTTCTGGGAACACTTTCTTGATCTCCTCCGTAACGGATGTTCGCTTCATGTACTTGAGGTCGTGGGAATGATTGAAGTTTTCATCCACGTTGACGGGGTTCATGGTTTCGATGACAATTTTGCCCGATAGCGTAACACCTGCGTCTTGGAGCTCCTTCAAGACATGGTCTAATCGTGGGAAATATACTGATAGGAGAACGACGTCCCCGAACTTCGCAGCCTCCGCAAGTGAACCGTATCTGAACCGGTTCAACTCAGCGTCGTTTAGTCCATGCTCTAAGCCGAATGCTCGAACGCGTTCTCGGAGCTTTTCTGGATGTGTGTCTTTGCTTAACATGATATCATGGCCATGGCGAATCCAGGGAATGGCAAGATTCAGACCAATATTGCCTGCGTTCACGATTCCGATCTGCATTTTTCGAAGTTCGTCTTGAGAAGTTTATACGAGTTTTGAGTTCGGCAGAAATGATGAATGTTGTTTCTATTGAGAGTATAGTATATTTCTCGGATCTTTTAAAGCTATAAGGCGTATTTATATGTCACGGCTGGCAAACTTAACATCAACCATGAACTTCGCCAAGAACGTCAACATCTTCAGAAGCTAATTTTGAGTTTTCTGCTTTCTAATCTATGTAGGGCTTAATAATGTGAACCTTCGGCTCGGTGCAACTTGACGGCAAGATCGTTGTTGATTCTACCTGAAGTAAATTGTTTTGTTTGGCATTTTATATGAGTTTGGTTATGGTTGTACGTTGTAGCTGACAAATTCGGTAGAAACGGCTAAACATCTCGGTTTTGATTTCTCAGTATATGTAGAGAAGCGAATTAAGGTAGTAATCGACAATGATACGGGAATGTGCTTGCCATAGCGCCAAGTTCCTCACATTAAATCGAAAGTGTAGCTGGACAAGTATTTGATTATTATTATATGATTCCTTAGGAATAAACCATCAGATCTGGTCCTGTAAAGAGCTACATTCGTCGAATGGCTAAGTAACACTGACCTTTTGAACCACGAGGGTATCACAGTTCCAATGTGTTCATATGAACTATCTTCCTATGACAATATTGAGGCTCTTCTAGAAAATGGTATGTTCGTATTAGTAATGAGAGGTTAAATTCCTCGGAGCAGCGGAGTCATTAAAGTTTGGGAAAGTAGCCATTTGGCTGTACCAAAGTTGATGTGAGTGAGCATCTGACAATGTAAGGCCGTGTTATAGGCAGCTCTACAAGAAAGTTGGAGCTAGGCCGTAAGACGGGGTAGGTTTGGAATCAAGAGTACCGGATTCTCTTTTAATGACACAAAAGGGCGTCGAATGAGGCGTCCGTGAAATATTATGATAAAAATGCTGAAGTTTCGCAGATGGTGACTAAGGCCGTCGAGATCGTATATCGAGTTTTAGAAGGGAAGCAAAATATCTATAACGACTAGCTCTTTCGAAAGTCTTACTCAAAATGTTGAAAAAGATCATAACCGTCTTCGGCGCGACAGGCATTCAAGGCGGTTCCGTAATCGACGCTCTCCTGAACGATGCCGAAAGCTATATCATTCGCGGAGTAACCCGGAGTCCGTGGAGCAAGTCCGCCAAGGCACTAGCATCCCGGGGCATATCAATAATCCAAGCAGATCTCAACGACATGACATCGCTGACTGCCGCTGTTGCTGGTTCACATGCCGTTTTCGCCGTGACTGACTTTTGGGGGCCCTTCAAGGAGCTCGGTCAACAACGAGCCGCAGTTCTCGAGACAGCGCAAGGGATCAATATAGCGACAGCCGTGTTGGCGACTCTCGAGACTCTTGAACACTTCGTCTACTCTACACTCCCGGACGCAGCGCACATCACCTCTGGCGCCGTTGAAACCCCACACTATGAATCGAAAGCCCGCGTCAAGGAATAAATCGAGTCGCAACCTGGGTTGTGTGCGGTGACGACGTTCGTTTGGCCCGGCTTCTATGCAAGTAACCTGGCATGGGACATACTGAAACCCGTATATCTGCCCACCGCAGGTCAATATGTGCAACTACAAGGCATAAGTGAAGATACACCAGTATACTGCCTAGGTGATACGCGCGTCAATTTCGGCATCTTCATCCGCGCTATCTTAGCGCGAGGAGATAAAGTGCGCTGCAGTAAGGTCGTATTTGCCTACATGGAGAGGATCACGCTCGGTGAGCTCTTACAGAGGTGGACGCGGGCTCATGGCGTCAAGGCAAAATACGTACAGGTAGACAAACAGGTCTACGACGCACTGTGGCCAGGCCTTGGAAGCGAGTTCGTCATGGGTATGGAGTTTTGGGATTGGATCAAAGCTAAAGAGAACTGGGGTGAAGAAGACGTACTGGACTGGCGTGACCTGGATATCGACCTCAGTGGCATGGTGAATATAGGAAAAACACTTTCTAGCTTGTAGAGGCGGGTATAGGTATGCAAGTCAGTGGTATCCTTTGGTTTGACTGATTTCTAGGGCCATAGTGAAGCTCTGATATTTACGTTTGTAGGAGCAAACTACCTCTTAATAATGCATGCGTGCTCGTCTTGATGGCCTAGTGCTTCTACCTTAGGTAGGTAGCAAACCCCGCGCCGAAGTAGGGTTGGCATTTGGGGCCCCTAAGCTAACGCTAAAGTACCTAGGTAGATCCAAAAATTTATTTTCCATGAATTCTTAAACATCAAAAACATTTCTTATGATCCTTACATCTATTTCTTTTTAATTAATTCATTATAATTCATTATATTAACATGTCTTAAAGCTTTAGATTTAAGATTTCTAGAATAGCACATCGATTAGTACACGACTGCACGGACCATCGCTTATATAATACATCTCTGGAATTCTACCAGCTCCACTTTGACCTTAGCTTGGGGGCCCATGGGCCGGCCCGTGGGCTCTGGGCTTTGGGTCCAAACCGCCAACTCTACGTCGAAGCTACATCCACCTATCCCTACGCATGAACAAGCAAAGCATCGCAACAACTAGTCGTCAGTGACATTTATCTTGCTTCATAGCGGGGCTGCGGCAGAGCGAGGCCGAAGTCTTTGACAGCCTGCTTTGATTCGCTCGTTTCTTCTACAACTTTTCTTTGTAAACACTGGCGACCTATAGCAACTCTCTGGCGCTAGACTCGAATTTCCACCGGATCGCTCCCCATTCGAGCTTATCTAAAAATATCATGACCTGAAGCCAGTCAATGTTTTCAATCGGAGTGAGATATGCCTTGAGACGGCCGTTAGCCGCGGCACCTCTCTGTCGATGGTGGCGTCGCAATTATTCCAAAATTCACAGCGATTCAAATGTCGAAGTCTTATATAGCAAGACGAAGTCGCATTCTGAAAGTCTCGCACGACAGTTTGTCAATGAACCTGTGCTAGGCTTTGATATGAAATGGCCTTGGGATGCATACATACGACCGAGGCTGCAGGATAAAGCCGCTCTCATACAGCTAGCGAAGGAAGGGAAAGTCGCTCTATTTCACATTTCGCTGCATGAAGGCGACACTGTGGCTGACCTCATCACACCGACACTGAAGGAGATAATCGAATCTTCAAAAATCAAGAAAGCGGGTGTTAACGTTATGAGCGCCGATTTCAGCCGGCTAAGAGCCTACTTCAACCTAGAGCCAAAGGGCGCATTCGAGCTCAGCCATTTGTACAATCTTGTGACATACGGTGCTGTTGCCCCTCACTTGGTCACAACTAAGATACGCCAACTATCAATGCAGGCAGAGGAGCATCTCGGTCTGTCTCTATGGAAAGGACGCGTACGGACAAGTGATTGGAGCCAACCCTTAAATCAGAATCAAATTCAGCATGCTGCAATAGACGCATACGCCTGCTTCATGCTTTTCCATCGTATGAATGCGAAGCGGTTAGCCATGGATCCCGTCCCACCGTTACCACGACTTGCCGAGACGTATCTGCATTCTGCTACATCTAAATCCAGTACACTTCAGCTTGAGTCGTCAACAGAAGATGGGGAAGTCGAAGTCATCACTGCAACGGATTTCTTTGGTCTAATGAAGGATAGAGAACAAAATGGGAAAATAACTGAGGGGCTACTTAGCATTAAACAGGATGATACCGATTCAGAATCCAAGATTATCGACGATATGCAAGGAGACGTTGGCGACGACGTTAAGGATTGTAAAGAAGCGTCTTCAGAAGGAAAAAGAGAATCACAATTGAAGCACGATGATTCAGAACATAATCGGAATCTGGCAGAAACAGAAGGCCACGGATCGTTCAGCGAGTTTCCCACGAGAGAAGCAGGCTCAACATCGGGCGAGATGGCACACGACGACATCCTTGCGGAGCTAAAAAAAACCAAGCTAACTAGCTTCCCATCAGTAACAGAGTACATCGATAGATGCAAAGAACTTTGCTTTGAAATTAGATCAACTGGGGGAATAATCACTGACTCTGAACTAATCACATTCATGATTGCCGGACTTCCCAATACCACCCAGTTCAACACTCTCAAAAGTCACTTAAAGTGGCTGCGATCTTCAGTAGGATCATTGGACCTCAACTTCTTCCTAGACCAGCTCGCCAATGAAGAAGAGGCATGGCTGAAGGCCAAGAAAGACAAAGCCGCGCGAAAATCAGCGGGATATAACAGTCTGTATTGTAAACTAGTGTCCCATCGCAAGGAACTCGCAAAATCGCAAGGTGTACCGGCTTTTCTAATAGCCTCAAACAGCGTCTTGGAAGATCTAGCACTTCAACGGCCTTCAAACGAGCACGAGCTACTTCTCGTGCCCGGCATTGGCGTGGTCAAGGCGGCGCAATTTGGTCCCGCTTGGCTAGAGATTATCTCGGACTTTGAAAGGGAACAAGTACGAGAAGACGACCACGATGAACAAAAGGAAGTCGGCGAGTAGACGGAACATAGTACTCATACGGAGCCCGAAGACCAAGACCCAAAACGTCAAAGATCTATTAGCGTCAGTCTCTCGGAAGAGATTTCTACTTTATCCAAAGAGCCTCCTACTGTCTTGAGCCCAGGTTTATCGTTTCAGTTAGGTGAGACGAGCCTTACTAAGGCATCCTCGGTACTATCTCAGCCTCGAGAACAAGACAACTCCAGCGATGAAGATAGCTCGGTATTTGGACCGCTGATGGAACTGCCATCACCGTCGGCGTTGAAGCGGAAACGAGATGTCGCCGTACCGTCTGATCTCGAGAGGCAACTAAATCTGCCCCAAGATGCAACGCGGATAGCAGCATCGTTACCAGCATCTATATCAGTATCAACATACCCACCTGTACCTATCCCAGCCTCGACGGTTGGTAGGCAACACCTCCAGACGCCACCCAGACGTTTTGGCTTGGCAGAGAGTTTGCGAAATAAGCTGGAGGCCTATATCAATGGCGTCGTTTGGGCGATGCAGCTTAAGCCGAGCGATCCGTTGATATCCGAAGATATGCTTCATTATTCGGTCAACGCGGTGCCACAGACAATCGAGGAGTTCCGTCGCGCCCAGCGCTTGATGAAGACCTGTGAAACTGTGAGGATGGATATCCGGCGGACAATTGAGAAGCGGACTCAAGACGATAGATCTGGGTCGAGGTAATACGGACGAGAAGCTCACAACTTAGGAACGACATTCCCTGCCAGTGTAGGCAGTTTCAATATAAGTGATACTCGTTCATTTGACTATATAGAGAATTTCAATGAAACGTCTGCATGAGAACATTTGGAAATCTATGTAAGCACAGTTTTTCTAGTTTCTGGAAGCTACCCGAAGCTGCGCAGCATCGGAGTATCCTTCGAAGCGGACGTCGTATATTTGAAGACAAGGCTCGTTGGCGAGGCGAAAGTGCACCGGATTTTCAGTATGCAAATAATTGTTGCTCGCCTTGATGTGGATCGATGAATAACGACAGCAGAACGGGTACTCTGAACTGTTACAAGTGAAGCGCGCTGTCAAAACAATGTTCGTCGGTTTCTCAGGTAATGGCTCTTGCAACCAGCACGCTAGGGTGATCTCCTGACCGCAGAGCTACTGCTTACTTAGGCCCTTATCGACCCCCTGTGACGCACGGAATAAGAAGAAAAAAAGAAGAAGAAAAAGGAAACAGGAAAAAGGAAATAGACTCGGGGACCTATATTTAATTTCTGTTAGCGGGTCAAGTAACGGAATGGCCTGGGTGAAGAGACGCCTGGCGCGTTACTCACCTATTCTCCACGCTAGAAATTAATCCTGTAAAAGTAACTCGACATTTTTATGTCCCTCCTGTCTCGCGTAGTCTAACGGCGTACGCCCTTCAATATCCTTTGGGGCTATGTCTTTCACTAAAGATTTCAACAAGCTCAGCGGCTCCACGAGGCCCTTCATTGCCGCCACATGAATTGGTCGTTGCTGCGAATGATCTGAGTGGTTGTAGTCGGCTCCAATAGAAATCATCTTGAGGAACGTGGCATTTATTTTATGTTCCTGCTCCCGATCGCCCTCAAGGGCATAGAAAATCGCGGTCTTTCCAAGCCAATCGGTAGACTCCATATCTGCGCCGGCCTCAAGCAGCATTTCGATGATGTCTAAGAGCCCCAACTCTGCTGCAAGGTGCAATGGTGATTCCTGTGCATATAATGTTTTCTTAGAATGGTCGGCATTTCCTCGTAGCAAAGCATGCACCATTTTAGCTTTCTTGTGCTTCACTGCAAGATAAAGTGCCGGCTGCCCGTTTATATCCACGCAATTCGGGTCTGTGCCTGTCGCGAGCAGGAATGACAGCACATTTGCCTGTCGTTCATCATCTTTGCTTATGATCCGAAGCACTGTCAACTCTCTAAAGCGGCGTTCATCAACGTCATAGCCCCTATGGCGAATCCTACAATATGTTGAAAGCATCTCGTCGTTGATTGATTTCGCGCTCGTCGTAACTAGAGCGTTGAAGAGGTGAATATATATCTCTGCATGTTTGTTTTCAAGGGCGTACTCCAGGGGGGTTTTCCCTTCCGCGTCGAAGCAGTCCACCGGCGGAGTTCTCTCTAATAGAATCTTGATAATCTCCGTAAAGCCACGTTTACTGGCCTCATGAAGCGCTGTTGATGCTTTCGAATCACACTTCGAGATTTCTTCTGGCGTCTCTTCAAGAATCTGCTGGACAAGCCAAGTAAATCCCCATCGAGCAGCGATTTGGAGCCGACCTATGGATAGAATCCACCTACACAATGCATCCCATGACATTGGGGGGTGACAGTAGTCTTCCTTTGTGTAAAAATAGAGCTGAAGTGCGAATAATAAGTGTGCTTGATTGTCGAAAAGCTTGTTAATCACTCCTTTGACGTCGTCAAATGCATTACCTCCGATGCGGGCAAGCCGTCGAACATAGGTCGGCCATGTTGCCGCGTGCTCAAGGTCCGGGCGTCTTCGAAAGAGGTCGATAATTTCAGATTCGACTCTATAGAGACTAGTTGGTGATTCTTGCTCTATGATGAGCTCTACCGAAGATTTTATAATGGCAGAATACACTTTCGGCATATCCTCGGGCCAGAGACGGGCAATATCAGAATGGTTATTAATTGCCATGTTGAGTCCTACCACATCGTTACCGGGATCGACCGTCACGAAAGGTTGGTAGCTTTGAAGCATGTCAGCGAGCCCTTCAGGATTCAAATCGCTCTGCTCAGGCTCTTGGCGTTTTACAATGGTTGGGAGCAAGAGTTTTAATGCATTGAAGCAAAGAGGACGTTCTGCGTCTAGAAGCCAAATAATCATGGCCTTTTCAATGGTGCTGATTTCAACCAATTCAGTCTGGGGGTTCAAAAGCTGGAAACCAACATCTCTAGGCAGCATCCCAGAGAAACCTTTGTCGAGTAACTTTTGAATATGGTACTCTTGATCAGGAGCCTTTAATAAGGTCTGAGTCATGATATTTGCCACATTGAAACTGCGAAATATTAGCGTTGAAACGAATTGACGACCAAGGTTCGCCGGCTTACACCATACCTGAAGCCCATAAAATCTCCCGTACTGCTTTTTTAATGATGTCGTTAGGAATCGAGCGTAATCCAGTTTGGAACTGTTTTCGGATATGATCGCCAACAGCCACTTGACGTTCATTGATAAATACCTCTAGGTCTGCTTTGAAATAGGGATTAGGTCGACCCGATACGTATATCTTGCATGGGCAAGAGGAAAGAACTTCGATAATTTGCTGAAATTCCTCTGCTACGTCCATATTATCTTCATCCCAAGCATCAAATACTGCGAACAATACTGACGAGTTAAAGACTTGCGAAGAGCAAGCTTCCCGAAGCGCATCAAGAAGGGTTTCGAGGGGAGGGCTAGAATGAAGACCCCTCAGAGATGGATACACTATAATCCCAAGCACTTGTTTAACTGAATTGGTGCCGTCGCGTGAGTTTTCAATGGAAACGTGTGATTCAGGATGTGCGACACCGTTATAGTTGTCTTGATTGGTAACACTCGTATCTGAATCGTCTTGTGGAAGTTCCAGTCCGCGACTAGGACGCTCTTCCGAGGACTCAGAAACTAAGTCTTCTTCGAAGAATTCTTGCTCCAAAATTTCTGTATCCCATCTGAGGGAAGGTGGCCAAGTTCCTGTTAGTTCATATAACTGCTCCAGAAGCGCCAAAATCACGCCCGATGCAGTCTGGACTTTGCCGGAACCCAAATAGAAATATACGCAATGACTTCCATCTTGCTGTAGTGAATCGATAACTCGGGATCTTGAAAGGAGAAATATCGCCTTTAGTGAATAAGCCGAAAACGTTGATCGGGAAACTACTCACGTAATGAAACTTTTGCCGATCCCAGACTTGCCCGAACAGAACAGAATATTCTCATTCTCATTCTGGTCCTGTCGCCAGGTGATGAACGCCTCATCATTGATAAGACACTTCTCAGTTGAATTCGGACGACACGTCGTGTAGAACTCGTGCCGTTTTAAATAGGCTCTGGGAACATCCTTGTACTGTCTCCAGCGGTGGCATGACAGATCGTAAAGACGCTTTATCTCCTTGTGAAAAGGTGGCTCCAATAGAACGTAGCGCGATGGTGTAGATTCATGATCCGGAGTTGAGGGGTCCCGGATACCAGCAGCCCTGTTGTGAGTTAGCAGGCATGGCAACTAAGAACAAAGGGGATAGATCCTACCTTACATCGAAGGGCTGCATTATATCTTCGATATATGCTTCGAAAGAGGCTAGCCTGAGTTCTCTAAAATGAGCGTTCGACTCCTTGATCTTAAGGTCATCCAAGCAATGTATATAGTCTCTTGCTACCTTTTGTCGACGTAGTGTGTCTTACGATGTTACAAATATTTCTGACTGTTAGCTGTATCGACGCAAATTCTCTGTAGGTTGTGGCTGTATGAAACTGATCGCCTTCCGTTTGATTTGAATCTTCTCGTAGTAGGTTTTGAAGGACAGATTGTGATGGGCAGGTTCGGATGTTGTGCGATATTGTGCGGAGACAGACGACATATTTATTCGGCGTCCGTAGCATGTCTACTGTCGGGGCATCAACTTGTCTAGGGATGCCTTGTCTACAACGAGGTATCCCTTCGAAGCGTTTCAGTCCAAGGACTGGTACAACACAGTATACCGCAGCAACTCCATAGCATCCAATGACACCAATACCACTGCATAATGTCAGCTTTTACCCTACCTAGATATCTCTTTCGGCTCAGCTGACCCGCGTGTGAGTGAGCCATTACGGATACAAGGTAACGCAAGATGGAAGGCGCAACTGGCGGCGAGCGCTGCGAAGCTTTTCTGAGCTTTGTAGCTCGGTGCTGGTTGCGTAATCGATTGCCTAGGTAGAACAAGAACCACTATAGGCGAGAAAAGAAAGGCTTTGGGGTGTGATAACGGTATGGGTCGAGGTGAGAAGGTATTCGTTTACTTGAATGAAACTGTTGTTCTCTGTTCATCGTACCTTCCTGCAGAATGTGGATTGCCGGGGGAGCTGAGCTCTTGATTCGCTGCGAGAAAGTCAAATGCACCGGGCAGATGCCCTCACGATAATCGTTCATGCTGCATGCGAGGCATCGAAGGCAAGCGTTAGCTAAGCTAAAGTCATTTCAATCTACGACATTAGTAGAGTCACAATCGAGCTAGTAATCGTCCGCTGCCTACATCTGAAGTACTACTATCCTAACCAAGCGAGCTCTCTTCTTCACCTCAGTCCACACGGGACAGATGGCAATGAAAAGACAAGATGAGGATTGACTCATTTGTGTTACAAAAATTCCCTACCCGGCAAGAGCCAAATAGGAGTGGTCATAGTTATAGTTTTCAACTAGCAACGAACACGCACTCGGATAAAATCCTCACTGTGACGCGTAACGCCCGTGCACTGGGATGAGGAAGAAAGGAAGAAAAGAGGCTTAGAAATTTGGGAGGCGGGAGGACTATTTATACCCGCCTGGGGTGATTGCCCAAGAGACTTTAATGTGGGGCTACGCAATTGCCTTTGTGGCTGGGTGACTCACTCTTGGTAGGTAAGTACCTACCTACAGTAGCTCTACTTAGGCAGCCACGGCAACCCTTCTCGCCTCTATTGGCGGCATTCACTCATTCACTACCTTACCTAGCTCCTAATAACTTCCCCTTTAGGTATCTCAACCATCTCTAAGTTTGTCACCTCTTACTGTCACAAGGCGACGAGATCCAACTTTGAATAAGATTCCATGGTATAATTGATAGTCTATCTCCCTATGTATTCGAACGTTTCCCTTTTATAGTTTTATGCATTCTAAGCGTTGAAAACAATGCGCCATCCCATGATGTAGTACAAGTCGTTTTCGGTCGTTTGTTTTCCTGTTGATTATGCCAAACATTCCATCACCAAATGACGTAGCGTTACTCGGTAGCGCTATCGGCGACGACATGGTTCGGAGCGTTTGGTGTTGTGCCGTTGCATTGACCATTCGCGCAGCTCTGCTTATCTGTAGGTACACGTTAAAATCGAGAAACTTGAAAACCGTATCGAGCGAGGAAGGAAAGCACTCACAGCAAGTTAACAAGCAATCCGAGCACTACAAGTTTAAGAGTCAGCAATCTTGGTAGCTTGATGATGGAAATCTTCTTCGTATTACTTACTTTGTTCGATGATCCCGTGCACTCGCCTGAGCAGGTATTCACGCAGAATCCGGCGTTCAAGCCGCAGGGAATGGTGCTGGGTGCCAAAATGGGGCCAAGGAGGTTGAGAGGAACCCTGAGTAGCGAATCAACGGTATCAAAGAGCGAATTCGTCAGACTACCTAGGGGCGTGAGAACTGGTAGATTGGTCAAGCCTCCCAGATTCGTTAAACCACCTAAACTTCCAGTCAGGCTGTTCAGGCCCGCGAGACTTAAAATATTGTTTAAGGGGTCCGCTTCTCGTGGAAGTGGCGAAGAGTAAACTGCCACTGCGAGAACGCTGAATACAGTGCTGGGACGCATGTTGTCGGATGTGTAAGAGTTATGTTTGGAAGTGGTGTTGCGCTGAGATGGTAGAATGGTTGATCTGCGTCTGTTTTTTTTTTTTTTTGAGAGAGAAGACTCGTTTCTTGTTGATGTTGTTGTTGCTGTTGTTATTGTTCTGCTGATGGTGATGGAGATGGTCTTCTCAATTGCGCGCACACATCCACTCTTATACAACTGTCCGATCGATGTGAAACATAGCAAAAGAGGTTGGAGAGGCAGAGGCATCGTGCGTAGTAGATGAACCTCCGTTAGGAATGCATTTCAGCCACCACGTGGTGGGAGATCTTGTCTCAGTCAGTCAGCCATCCCACGATATTGATGGTGGCCGCATCGCAAATCCGATCATCCAAAGCGAGACGGAAATTCACTTCAGTCCATATATACTATAGAAGCGAGACAGTTGGCTCTGAAGTATGAAACAAGGCACGTTATCATGATCTTAAGGGTCAATTGGGGGTCTGTTGGACGTCCAATAGATTTACCATCGTGAAGTAGAGCCAGGAGACATCACTTTCTAGAAGTTGTCTTATACGCTTCAGGCGTAGCGCTCTGTTTCATCATACCCCCACGTGGTTGCGAGATTAAGTCTCATTTCTGTCAGTGGTCCGGCGTTCTAGCTGCGGCCATCTACGAATACTATGCTGTTCAGCCTCCATTCCGTATGCATTGCCCAGACTCCTTATGTATGTATCAAGCACTTTCGGGTTCATTCGGGAATATGTACATTCTTCAACCTCGCCGGAAGGGCTTAACTTCTGACCGTGGTAGGATAGTAAATCTGTACCAACCATCCCATAGTTCGTACAGCTATCGTGACGCACACTTATAAAGGACACTAGAATGATACTCACACGTCATACGGCCTCTCCGATTCCAAGGAGCTCGAAACAAAGGTTCTTCTCGGTACTACGCCACACCTCACAATGAGTATTAAGGTAGGCATTCAAGGGTGGATGGCCTTTCTCTCTAGAAAACATAAGGGGATATTTAAGCCGTACCTCCTCCGCACGGGGTTTGCAGGCGTTCACGAAACTTTCTAATTGGATCTACATCGACTTCTGAATTCATTCCCTCGTCCTTCTTCTGTTTAGTTATTTTAGTCTTTCACTTGATACTATTTCTAAACATCCCCTTATTGCTAAGACTTACAAGCAATAAGACAAGCAGGGCTTAGGGTTTCAACGAAAAACTGTACAACGCCTACAGGGGGGTTAATTCATCGTCACACATACTTCGAAATCACGTTATACACAAAAGAAAATGCAAATTTCAAACATCTTCCTCACCACAGTTTTCCTGTCTCTCGGCAGCGCAAGCATCATTCCTTCCGTACACGGCCAGGCACTGGCCAGCGTTTACGTGCGACGGGCAGGGCTGGACATCGGCACGTTGCTTGAGCCTCAACGATTCGCAGATGTACAGACCGACCGGCGGAAGGCTTTCGGCGAGACGCTATGATGAACTTTTCGGTCACTTGACATAATCAGAAGGGTGGCTGGTCCATCTAACCTTACACTATGTGATTGGGGGTTTGGAAAGTAGATCTCTTCTACTACGAACGCATATCTATAAGGTACCTATGACCATTGCATAAGGTAGGCATGGCAACCTTCAAAATATCGATACTTAGATCTTAAACAAAGCTTAATCCGTGGTTTCCATGGTTCAGTACTGTGCATTCAAACTCACTTTCTGTTATGTTATCTATCAAAATTAAGCATTGAGGCCGAAAGTCCCCCACCGTAAAATACTGGCTGCACGATCACCACTATTCCCATAGTACGACATACCTAGGTAAGCTATGGCGGGGAAACTTATCACGGGGGGCTCTGTTATCAGTAGATATAGTTCTGGAGCGGTCGTGATTTCCGATTATGACAGTATAAGAGCCAACCATTCGGCAACCTGAATTATACTATGTGAACAGTTCGCTCACAAAGTACCTTAACCTACAGCTTCTCACCCTTAAAGCTTGCTCCTATCTACATGTTCTGTGCTTTTTACAAGACGACCACACATGAAATCAAGAGTTGGACTCATTGGTAATTGACATTGAGCATGTCCACGATTGGAGTTGACGGGTTTCCTGACGCCCTTTCTGCTCCACGACGACATCCAGTATACCACAGTACTTAGACGTGCAGATTGTACGTCTAGGAAGGCTCTTCAAATAGATCGTCAAACCAGCTCTCGGTACCTAAGATCGTTGTCCAAAGATGCTTAACCGACCGCTCGAGCTGTGCTAACCGTGCCGGGGAATATGACGCCCCAGGGTAGGACCCTTCATACGAGTAAAAGGCCATCACGCTCTCGAGACTCTGCAAGAAATCGATATCTTCATCCTCGAACCCGAACCTTTCTCGATCGCGGAACCACTCTATCGCATATTTTGCAGTGAGACCTCCCGACCTCCAAGTCGCTCCGTCGAGGAACCAGCGACCCTTGGCCGCGACCTGTTCTCAAGAATAATTATCAGTACGATCTACGGGAAATGCCGCCATGATGGCACATACCTCTAGTAGATTATTGCTTTTCATATTTATGTGCATAGTGACGATACAACGCATCGCATACTGAGCATACGGGTGGCGAGAGCAAAGGAGCCTCGTGCCGTTGGCTGAATTACGAGTCGGCTGACTGATGCGAACCGCAAGGTAGACAACAAACATAATGCTCTGGAGACTACCAAATTCAGGAAACGAAGTGCTCCATAGGACCTCCGGAGGTATCCAGAAGCACTGGCGCCATCTCATCACCAGGAAATAGAGCCGCTCCCGCGTTTCAACCTGCCACCCGGGTAGGTCTTGCTTTGTAAGGTCAACATCCAGCGGTTCCTCTACCATGTTGTTTGACAAGTATAAAATCGCATGAAGTACGATATTTTTTCCGATTATGGAAAGCATATCCGGCAATGCGGCTCGTCTATGATCATCAGCTAGCATAACGCTCAGCACTTGAGGTAACGTCAGGCCACGGCCAAGATTCTCACTTCGCATGGTCTTCACTAAGCCGTGAATTTCCCTTCCGGCATATTGTGATAATGCTAATATCCGATTCGGATCGCCTGGCAAGTCGAGAGTCTGAAATAATTGAGGCGGGTGTAGCTTGATGCCGAGTAAAGAAGCCCGCGTCATGGTGCAGTAGAATTTCCACAATGTCCATCGAATTTCTTCTTGATCGAGCTCATCTTCCACCGACTTATAGGTAGCGCTATCGTAGGGGACATCTACCAGCATATCCGCTAATTCACGGCTTTCCCTATTGACCATTTCATCGAGCATTGGCTTTACCCAGCCGGGATGCTGGTTATCCTCAGACCACTGAAGATACTCCACCAGGAGAATCTTCGTCTGGAAATTGCTGAGCACATCGAAACTCAACGCCGGCGAAAAAGCCCAAGACATGACACGACGCTCAGCCTCCGCCCAGAGATCGCCCGTTAAGTTCTTGTACTCTTTTATACCCCTAGCACCTAGCGCCGCTAGAATGAGCGCACGACCGCTCAGAAGCCAGTTTGTGCGCAGGGAGGTACAACGGATGAACGGGAACCACTTTAATTGCGACTGAATATAATGCGTCATGCAGAACTTGATCGCGCCCTGGGATTCGGCAAGAAGCCGGCCATCTGCGAGACGGATCACCTCGGAGCTACAGGAAACACAAACCGTGCCGTTATGTACATTGCATAGACATGCCGGGTCATCCCCGCCGTTGCTACTGTCCCGATCAATGCTGTCGCTACTCCCATAATCAAGCGCACAGGTGCGACTACGGTCTTCAACTGAGCCGTACCCAGTCATGGGTGCCGGCTCGGTCTCATAAGATCCATTTGTAGGTAACGGCCGCTGTTGATGATTCCCCTCGGACCTGGGTAACTCAGGCGGCAGCGGCCCGCGACGAGGTTTCCGGCGCTTCTCAGCGTTCTCAGGCCGATGTACAGCTTCATGACGTCTGAGGACGTCGCGTCGGTGAAAGAACAGCCCGCAATCAGGATGCGGGCAAGCAAACTCGGGTCGGCGGTGACTGAGCTTATGTCTCTTGGCGTGGTCTTTGCGGGAGAACTCGGCATCGCAGTCCGTGCATATGAATCTCCCAGCGACGGGGGGTGTCATGGTCGTGCCTGTTGACGGCCAGCGACGACGACAGAATTTCTCCTTATAGAAGACAGGGCGAAGACATTGTAGATATAAAGCCCTCCCGTAGAAGCACCCATGCTTGTCCTGCGAGAGACTGAGGTCCTTGGCATGGCATGCAGCCACAAAATACGCGAACCTTGCTAAAAGGCTTGGAAGAGTAAGATCACCCCAACCATGAGGCAAAAAAGGGCGAAATACAATGCTGAAGTTTACTTCATTGATCATCCATTTCCCCACCTCCTCCCGATCTTTGGTAGTTGCATTATATTCAAAAAAAAAACTCCACCGTGTTGACATTTCGCGGTCTACTTTTCTCTGAATACATGACCAGATCCGGAGTTAGGGCTACTTGAAATCCCACAGAGTGACTAAGCCATTGTCAGCATTAACAGCGTCACAACCAAATGGTCAACTTGCTCGGCGCGCCCGTCGTCTCCGGCGATAGGGACCACGGGATACCGCGCGGCGGCACCACCCCTATATTCACGCGAGTTAGACAGCAGACCATTCGAACACGACGGGGATAGAGCTAAGGCTGTTAGGTGTAAATCAGAAGCGCAGGTCTATACTATAAGAAAATTATTCGAAAAGATCTCGACCCGACGTACCCATACCTATTCTATGTTTTTTTCAACCAGTCCGTGTCATTCAGTTATTTCTATCCCCCCTATTCTAAGCATAAAACGTTGCGGATCAGGACCTCTAAACCCAACACCCTTGCAAAAACTTCAACAACGCCAGGACACCAACCAAGGTCTCTTGGTCTCCGCAATATGCTCTTTCCCACACAAAATTGATTCCGCGAGTACTCCGGTTTGAATAGGACTGTTATTCCAAAAGATTCTGGCATCTACATTGGCACCATGCTTGAGCAAAAGGCGTATAGCCTCGCGCACCCGCTCGTCTTTACGCAGATGCGCCTTGCCAGAGACGTCTCTGAGAAACCTACACCAACTGCTCGTGTCATCCCGGGATGGTATAACAGGCTCGTTTGGGTCAGCGCCCATTACTAGTAGGTGTTGTATGATTCGGGGATGTAGTGTCTGGGCGGGATCTAGAGCATAGCTAAGCAGAGTTACTGGTGGCTGACGCCCTGGAACCTTTATCAAATCAGACGGCTGGGTGAACCAACCGCGCGTGATCTTGTTTTCGATATAAGAAAACAAATCAGATTGGCAGGCAAGCCCAAGGAACAAATAGTCTTCCAAGCTCCAAGAGAACTGCTGCTTCCTCCGGTAGTATGTCTGTTCGGCGTCATAAAGCATCCGTACTAGTGCAGAGCGATCGGTCATATTCACCTCCGCCTCATGGGCGAATATCATTACGCCCTCCAATAGCCTCCTAGCGACCCCACTCTCCAACAATCTCCTAACGATTCCCGTATCAGCAGCAGTAGGAGCCCGCGGATCAGTTTTGAAGGGCGCGCGCTTGAAGGCCTCGAGGATGCTCAGACAGGGTAAAAGCCAGGCGTTGCTAGCGCAGTGGCCGATGCAACTCAGGTCTGCGAAGCGTTGTCGATCTAATATCTGGCGAATCTCTGGGGATCCGAGCAAGAAGTCGCGAACTGTCCGGTGTAAAAAGTCGACTTTGCACTCGAAATACAGGCCAACATTAGGATCGTCGGTAACGACCTCTAGTAGCCCCTTGCAGCGACCGTCGAGACGTCTGCGCATCTGCTGGGTTCGCATGCGCACTTCGTCGTCATGCATGAGCTTCGGGGAATGGCCATTTGTAAATACAGCTGTGTCGTCTGACGCGTCGTCTAGTAGTGAGTATACCATTAGGAGCTGTGGCTCTGGTGCCGAAGTGGCCAACCATAGCGTGCGAACCATTTGTGGCACGTAGATAGGAGACACCGAGTCAATTATGTGCTGGAAGAACTGCTCCAGTTCGGCCGGGAAACTTTCGAGTCGCTTTCTCATGGTGCGAATCGTATCGCTGTGAGAGAAGCCCTCAAACAGGTCCCTCACAACTAGATATACCCATAAGAAGACACCCTGAGCTTGCCGCGTTATGTCTTCAACAAGGCCGGCATATTGAGGATTCTCGGTGCTGAGGAGCCTGAATTGATCATTATCCTTGAACTTTTCGTGAACATAGCTGCGGATATCGTCTCGTGTCAAGTCTTCGAGCTTTAGAAGCCGATCTGGGTCCTCGCCGAACGCGTCTGAGAATACTGTCCAGGGCCGGCTTGACACGCAAAACTTAATATTCTGCGAAGCGTTTAGGACGCAGAGAGTCTCAATCAGGTCGCTGTGCGTTTTTCTCTCCTCTTCGAATTCGTCTAGGCCGTCGATGAAGAAGCAGAACTTAACGTCTTCCTCATCACAGCAGGATACAAGACTGCGATAGGCCACTATCAGATCTTCCTGGCTCCAGAGCTCTTCGTCATCGATATATGAACATGGGCCTCGCCTCCGGAAGGGGGCTTCGTGGTGACTTTTGGACACTCGAGGAATCAGCTCCGGGCATTTACGCAAGAGCTCAAATAAGAGAGATCGGAGGAGGCCCTCCCTTGATTTCTGAAGCACGGTGCCTGCGCTCCAAAAGAAGAACTCGGCGGTGACGAGCCGCTTGCTGCCAGCCCACTCCTGAAGTGACTTCACGGTCATTGGATGAGAGCAGATGAACTTCATAAGCGTCGACTTCCCAGAGCCAGCCTTTCCCTGTACCCAGAAGGTCCCACTGCCCTCGCGGAGCCAATGATTAAAGGAGACTGAGGGTTGAAAAATCCACCCAAATGTTTTCGCATGTGCTGTTTCTATTTTTCGCTGTCGTGTCTTGATCTTACTAAAATAGAGACTCTCCAACAAATCCTGGTTCGCTTCTGCGAGAGCTTGTTCTTCTGCAAGCTGCTTGATGATTCCGGAGAAATAGTTAATCAGATCAAGGGATAATCCGAAGCGGGCAGGGTGAGATGCCGTCAACTTGGGAACATCCAGCTTCAGGCTGTCCATTGTGTCCTCTGGCGTTTTTGATGACTCCTTGAATAGTCTTTCAAGCCTTGTGACAACGACACTTCGGAGCTTTTCGACTCGACCTTGATCCTCTATCCCAATCCTCTGGGCATTGTCCCTCAAAGCACTGATACGAGCAAACTCCTTGTTCATATGTTCCCTATTAACCCAGATTAACGTCAGCCATACGCCCGTCTTATCGCAGCGACATATGAGGTCATACAACAGGAGGAAGTGCATGTGAGTCGAAATTTGGGCCTGCACCCTGCCAAGCCGGTCGACAAAGTCATCAATCTTTCCCTTTGACCACATTGTTCGCAAGGCGGCGACGAAACAATTCCACTTCTTCGTCTTCTTAGCACGTAGCTTGTCGAGAACCACTAGTAGGTCACTAGCAATCGTCTTACACTCACTCACAAGTGCCTGCAAAGTAATGTTAGAGGAAGCAAGCGCTGGCGACGCGGTGAGAGCGTCGCTCAATTCTACTGCATCTTTCGCAATGGCATCCAAGGTTTTGGCATGCCTTGCCAAGCCGGACCTTGACTTCATGATGGCACCAGTACTACTGATGAGACGGAACGCAAAGTCCACAAACTGGACTACGTTAGCAGCAACAGACAGCGCCGATAGGGGTTCCATGTTGCAGAACAAACGGCATTGTCGAGGGGAAACGAGTGAATTATCACAAGTGCTTTGGTCGCCATTTGTTGTGTCGCAGAAGGCAGAGTTGTAGGTGCAACCACACTGCCACTACGAGCCCCCAGATCTTCGTAAGCATCAAACGTTCAGCATTATATTTGTGACCGTTTATTTGGCCTCTACTTCTAAAGCGGCAGGTAAAGAGTCCATTGGGTCCGGTTCTGGCTATTTCAGGCCTTTCTTGTACTCCTTGTCTTCGACTTTATACCACCGAACCCCGACACTCGGCACCGTAGATGGTCGGCATTGATAATTTATCAAAATTGAAGTCACTGGGTTAATCGAGAATGGTTCCCAGTCACGACAGCAACCATAGCGATACCCGTATTGATAATAGAAGTTAAGAAATCTGAGAGGGAAAAGAAAAAAGCGCATTGCGGCACAAATGTTTGAGCACATTGGCGAAGGTTCGACTAGCGCTTTGCGTGTAACCACAAGTCTCCAGCGTTTCGATGGCGCTTTCCGGTTCGCTAGCAGCGCATGCCTTCATGTTACGATAAAGGTGAGCACCGATAGAAGGCCATGAACGCACAAAAGGAGCCCTGTAGATCCATAGTAGATACTTCCGAAAACCATCAATTGGGTTTGAAAACAAGAAAGTTATTGCGCACAACTAATGATTCCAAAGCGATCTGGCTACGTGGCCTGAATATCGGATGTCCATGCTAGACGGGCTTATTTACTGAACTGACGTGAGGCATATTATTTGATAATAGGGCAATTGGCGTCAACATTGAAGCTGAAAGTTTAACGGCGAAATAGTGCCTACGAAGATAAATATGTGGTTGGCCAATGACCGCCTTGGCAACGATCGGCGATGTGGCCAAACGCCGAAGCGCAATATGCACTACACCTTTGATCGGGGTTAAGAGGCCAAGACGACCTGCAGTGAGCATTAACCCATCACAATATAGCATAAACGAGATACGAAAATGCGCAAACATGTTTTGGACCGGCGTACTTCTCTATGACATAATGAACCCGATCCATGAAACGGCAAGTCCGTGATGTAGTGGCCATACCCGACGGACTTAGAGGTGCCTCAATGTTACCAGCAAGCAAACGAGGGGATGTTGCTGTAGGTATATAACTGCCAGGTCGCGGCGAGTTGAGACAATCATTTCAGCCACAAAGCAACGCATCTAGACATCAATCAAAGAAAGCATCATCATCATCTATTGAAATTCTCTACATACACCATCTACACAACAAACTTGCCCCATATCACCTCCAAGCAGTTCATCATGACTGGAAACGTGTGGTTCATCATTGGCGCCAGCAGCGGCTTTGGCAAAGCCATCGCGGAAGAGGCGTTGCGACGTGGTGATTCAGTGATTGCCTCCTCTCGACGGGGTACATCCCTAAAAGATCTCGAGTCCCTTGGCGCGATGCTTCTCGATCTCGATGCCACGAGCGAGGATGCTACGATAAGCGCAGCATTCCAGAAGGCCATCGACAAGTACGGCAAGATCACGCATTTCGTCAACGCCCCTGGATATCTCCTAGAGGGCCCGGTTGAAGGCGCCAGTGCCAAGGACGCTCTGGATAGCATCAGTGTGAACGTTCTTGCCATCATGAACTTGACACGACTTCAGGTGGCATATCTCCGAACCAGGGGCTCGGGCTACATTGCGAATTTTGGTAGCATAGGATCCTGGCATGGAGGCTCGGCTTTCTCGCATTATGCTGCTGCGAAGGTAAGTTGAACTGATAGCCAAACGGCCTTTTCTGCTATGTCAGCTATCCATCATCAGAACGAATAAGGCTAACCACATATATCACAGTGGGCAGTATCAGGCTTTACAGAAAGCGTGCACGCAGAAGTGAAGGAATTCGGGATCAACGCAACAGTGGTTGAGCCAGGATATTTCCGCACAGAGTTCCTCCATGAAGGTGGAGGTAATAGGAAGGTCGTGTCTAACCCGCTGGAGAAAGAGTACAAGGGGACAAGCGTCGAGCAAGCTCGTAACGCGCTGAACAACTACAACAATAAGCAGCCTGGCGACGTCGTCAAGGGTGCGAAGGTTATCATCGATGTGCTCACAGGTTCGGGCGTCGCTGCTGGGAAGGAGTTTCCAGTCCGCGTTGTGCTTGGCCGCGACTGTATGGATGGCATTCGAGCGAAGCTGGCTAGCACCGAGAAGCTTATGAAGGAGTGGGAGGATGTCATTGTTTCGACTGACCACGATGTTTAGAAGGCCAAGGTTAAGGTTTAAATTGGGCCAGTATGGGATACGTTGATATTGGTTGGCCGAGTCATTCTTCTTGTTTCGTGTGCCTTAGTGAGTAGATATTTCGATCAAACAATTTTGGCTTTGTGTTCTGATTCAGCCCTGCTACACTCGCATTTCTGACCGTAAACTTGACGCGTTCGAGCATTCCGAACAGGAATTGAAGCCTACCTAGGCACTAACAGGTACCAATTATAAAGGTCTTGTGACTTGTATAGTACGTTGTGTAGACCTAAATTGCCAATGGATAAGATTTAGATGGTATTGTTGTCACGATACACGTGGACTCGAATAGATTAATTGAAAATACCCACCCGAAGTTAGAATTGATGGACTGGCTTCTAACCAATGGGCTGCCTGCGCCTGAAAATTGCACCTGAAAGGCAGGTACAATACCCCGTACCAACATGCATATTACCGAAGACAGTTAGGTGGTTTGCGGTTTGGTGTACAGTAATCAGCCCAGGATAGCTAGCCCTCCACAACCGACCCCCATCAGACCCGCCTGGACCCTGCCCGTGTTGCCGGCCTGCGCTGGCGTGACAGGGTGGTGGGTTTTCTACGGGAGCCCGTTGCCTTCTAACTCTCTGCACCTTTGGACTTTGTGGTGACAGACAGACCATCTCAGTCAGGTATGCTGTCCTACGCCGTCCTTCTGTTGTGCCCTGCCCTCTCTTGCGCCGTCTCGGTCCGAGCCTGATAGTGAAAATCTTGCTTATTCGGCTCCGTTTATTGTATTCCATCTTCTGCGTCTTCTGCAACTCTACAACAGTCCCCGAAGTTGCAGCGAAGCTTATTCAATACCAATTTGATATTGCAACCTCGATTTCCAGCTGTTTGTGTCCCGCTATCGGCCCACGATCCCCCTCTCTCTCCTACTTGTACTCCCTCGCTACTCTACTACCAGGTCCCTACGTTAGTTTAGACTGGATCCTACTAGTCTCGTGCATCTATCTACCGTAGTGCGAGCCCGTCCAGGTGGTCTAAAAGTGGTTGTCGATCCCTTTTCCGACCCCCTTCCTCGATTCTCTTCCCGTCCCCCACTGGCAAAGACGAATGCTGTCGCGCGACTTAACTTGACAACGCATACGACTATTCGTTTAACCATTTGTACTTTCCCTCTCAACTTCCACCAAAAGGATTCCGTGCAGCGAGGTCTCTCTTCGTGTGGTGGATATCGCTTCCGTGGCATTTTGCTGTTTGTAGTACTGCCACTCAATTTCTTGCCGTACCACTATTGTCCGACACACCCCGACTGCCCTCTCTGTCCGCAACGTATATGCACATATATCCAGCGAGGAGGAAACCTCTAGCGAAACACCACTCACTCGACTTGATACGACGCCCTATCCATTGGGCATCCCTCGGCTTCCGCCTCCCCTATTTTCCGAGTTTGCGAGAACCCAGATACAATCGAGATGAAAGGCCGCCCAGTCGATCAACTCGTTTACGAGTCCATGTTTCCCAAACCACGCTCAAACGACGTGCAAAACTTTCAATCCCTTCTTCATCGGCACCTCATTCTCGAGGTCCGCCAGGAGGTTCACTCGTTCTACGGCCACCTCGACACCCAAGAGGCCAAATACCCGGGTCTCGATTATTGTCACCCCATACATCGTATACGCCTCAGTCGCTGGCCATGGCATCGCCGCTTGTTCCGTGCATTTGACGGCTTACGCCTGACTAATTCCGAGATTGCAAACTTGACTAAGTGGGAAGGCACAAAATGGGCAAAAGACCGATTCGAGCGTGACTCCGGCGTCACAATTCGAGACACGGCAGCAGACGATATTTTGCCCTGGTCTGAGCCAGAGGACAGAGTCCGAGCTAGTGGCGAGACACCAAGAGCCATCTCCGAAGAAATCCGAGAAGAAGAAGAGGAGGAACAGGAACAGGAGCAGGAGATTGAAGAGGAAGAGGAGGAAGAGGAGGAGGAAGAAATAGAGGAAGAAGAGATTATAGATGAGGAAATGGAAGCTGAAGAGGAAAGTGACGAAGAGCTAGAGAGCGTCGGGTTTGCTCTGAACCAACACCTCCGGGAACGGGCAGCACGGAATGACGCCGGAGAGCTATCAGACCACTACGAGCGGGAGTGGGAGCAGTGGTTGAAGAATGCCATCGATTCGGGCGAGTTTGCATCCCTCATGGATCCGAATCAACAACACGGCGATACAAATCTGATCCCTCAGGCCCTCTTTCCACCGAATATGCTTAATGCGGCGAGGGCGGGTCGATGGGATGGAATACCGGATTGGCTGCGTGATGTAATGCGGCAGGCCATCGAACTTGAGAGAACACCGAGAAACTCACAAACATCTATTTCAGCTCTACCGACACCCCCGGGCCAGTCGCCTAGATCAGTGGAGAGCATTTTCGAACGGCTAGCAAATTGGCGGCGCTCTTACCCAGATATTCGATTGCCCGAGAATGGAGAAAGCCACAATAATGCCACAGAAGTGCGGGTTCAACGTACAGCTCAACCAGGCGCATAAAGGGGCACTAATTCCTGCGCTGCCTTTATAAACGCCACCTAAATACTACTCCTGTTTACATGAAGGGAATGATCTAGGAAGATGGGTCTATAACGGCTTCCAATAGGCATATAGGGCAGTGAAGATGCGTCGGTAAGCAGCCCAAGGTTTTCTTGCTCGGTTTTTGCTGGCACAAAGCGGGCAATACAAGCTCGACGCGTCCCGGGATTTTTCGGCCCCCACAATCGTAGCAGTTCGGGCATCTTGATGTTGTAAAGAAGAACGGTTCATCGAGTGCTTCGTCACCATCCCATTATCACTAAATAAATTTAAACAAATATGGAGAAACTTCCGCTCCACACAATACGAATTTGGCACGATCCAGAATTACATCGGAGTTATGGTTTCATGCAAGGGGTCTTTTCTGCACACTCGGGTCCAGATCACACAGCATTTTTTTCCTTATCATATCATAATCTATCCATCACCTCACCTCACTACGAAACTTTCTACCCGGTCGTAGGAAGCGTTGATTCCTCATATCCCCCCCCGATTTTTCATCTAGACAGAGGATAGGAAATACTTTGCTTTATAAAGCGTTTAGTTACTGTGGTTTTTTTTTTTTTTTTTTCAACGAAAACGGGAATAGAGACGGTTGTTCGATTGATTGATTGGTTGGTTGATTCGCATAAAGGGCGCAACGAGGAATTGCTTATACTGTTTTTATCATGAATGAGCAAAACAAATGCAAGGCAAGATGAAGTAAACTAAAATCTTGATTATGCAGATGATTCTTCTTGTTCTTCTTGTGAATGTGATATCTTGACGATCGAAGCATCCATATATCGTAAGCGTGGATAACATGTTCGTAACATTTCTGATATATAAACATGCTGAACCAACGAGGGGCATTATCCTGCAACTGCCCGCCCCTCTAACGCCTTTCCTGCTTGCTGATTCATTTGCCCCGATACCTCTGAATGACAACACAGAAACGCCTTCCGGTAATGATGCCATAGGATTCCTATTCTCCGACCCGCGCGACAACGATATGAATATAAGTGTCAGAACACCTCGAGCAGTGTAGCTCGCCCTAACACACCGACCAACGCCATGGCTATGCTCACTGATAAACACCAAACACAATACAATACCACCACCATGCAACAAAAGTCCGCTGCACATAAGATATTTTCCCATCTCGCTACTGAAAACATTGTGGGGACTCTCAATTTATCGAAAACTCTGAGTTTTCCGATCCTTAAGGATGGGTGACGTGTAACCTTCACTTTTTCTGTCGCTTCTCCTTGCTTTTCTCTTCTAATTTCGAAGGTTGAGCAGTGCTTCCGCTTGGTCCCGGGTCGCTTGATCCTGGATCCTGCTTCCGGTACCGTAAAGTTACCCACCCGCGGCGCCCCTTCCCCTTGTCCGGTCCTTTCTAAGGCTCGAGATGCGACCATTCGGGGATGAGCTTGATCTGGTTCCACATGTACTTCTCGAGCTTATTGGCCGACTTAGCGTAGGGGGTACTCTCATTGTTGTATTTGCGGCAGTTGTCGAAGATGAGGCGGGCGTCCTTTATAAATTCCTCGGGCGTCGTGTACTGGTCGGCCTCGAGCTTCGTCTCCATAGTCGAGAGATCCATAGGTTCTTTGATGACCTCGTAGTAATCGGCCACGTCGTCCTTGTTGACGGGGTTCAGGAAGGGCCACGCTGACTGGTGATTCTGCATGTCGTTGAGGAGGTGTAGTAACTGGTTGTAGTTGGGGCCGTGACGCGGTTGGCGCGCTAGCTCGTCCATGTCGGGGGACCAGCCCGATTCGCGTATGGCCTCGATGGAGAGCGGGTCGATTGGTGTAACGCCATTCTTCCACTGTTTAGGCGGTTGGTGGACGACATGTGATTTGGAGAAGGCTCGGATCTTGGCATGGACGCATTCCTTCTGCTTAAGTAGCATGCGACCCATTTCAAGATAGCGAACGCGTGGTAACATCGAGCATTGCATGATCGTACCGCCTTCGTAATCCTTTATGTAGCCCATCCACACAGACTTGGGCAAAGTAATCTCCTTAGTAAATCCTTGCTTCTTGAAGTAACCGATGGCGTAGTTGTCGGCGTATGTGAGGAAATGCATTACATCGCTCGTGGCCTTGACGTAGTCTTTTAGGTGAGACATAAGATGCGCACCGTAGCCCTTTACTTGCTGGTCACTGCTTATCGCACAAAAGACGATCTCGGCAAACTGGCGTCCCTTGAACGGCCTATACGTGATACCACCCACTACTTCCAGCGGTTTCTTGACGATTGCTATCGACAGATGCGTCCGGTCATAGACAAGCCGTGCAATATAATCCTTGGGCATCTTAGGCAGTTGTTTTTGGAAAATGCATTTTAAGCCTGTGAGTATGATGAGGGATTCGCGCTCGTTGTCGTTGTTCACTACGCGGAACTCGATCTCGCCGGTTCGTTCTTCTATAACTGCAGGCTAGAGAAGGTTATACGTTAGTAGTTGCATAAAGCGTTGAGAGCAATCTAGGTATATAAATCCCAGCGCATCAAACGACAGAGCAGTGCCTTCAGCGATAAGGAGACAAAAGTGGCGACACTGTATACTCGAATCCGTGTATCGAATCCATCTTGCAGCGGTTCCAGACGGCGAAATGAAACTGCGAGCTCACCTTCTCGGGGAACGGGATAGGCTTCATGGCTTTCTTATCCAACTCATTGGAGTCATCACTGTGTTTGGGGCGTTTCGCGGCGTTTGGCGACGAGGGCTCGTCGCTAGCCTTGCGCTTGCCGTCTGTCGTGGAAGAATATTAATAACATTGCGCAAATGCTATAGGAGTATAGTTCGGTATAGAAGGCGAATGGACTCACTCTCATCTTTGATGAACACCATGGCGGTGAGCCTGTCTGAGCAGCACACCTTGGCTTTGTATAGGAGAGATGACGATTGATGGATATTGTTGGAGCGCAAGGCGGTTCATCGTTGGGTGGATTAATTTAGGCATGTGGAGGTTCGAGACTCGACGCGGAGAAAGCAGGGGCCATCGGCACACTAAGCCATATAAGGAAATGCCCAGTCGAGCCACAGTTGCCAGATTGCCTAGCACCATGCAAGAGCGAGCTCCAATTGATTGAACATGCCAAAACACCAATTGACGCTTTACTTGTTGGTGTGACATTCTAAGTCTACTCAGTCAAGTCTATTAGCGAAACCCAATCGTGCCAGTACCAACCAACCAACCAACCAACTAACCAACCAACCTTGACTCGATTGTCCAGCTACGGAATCATCGGACACGCGAAAACCAACATCCCCTCCTCCATCTTGCCCATGGATTCCTCGTTGCATGAGCTCTGGCACACCACTGCTTCAGGCAGCCCATTCCAACCCGCTGTGGGCAAAGGAAGCCAATTCCTCGTTGGTTTCGTTCTGCTACTTATCGGCCTGGCCCTGACGGGCGGATTCGCCTTCAGTATGTTTCGATTAACGTCAACTCAGTGTTTGCAACAGTGCTGACTAACTCTGCCCAGATCGATCTCTCGTCAACCTTCCCGTCTACGGTGTTCCCGCTGGATTGGCCGTAGCGTGCGTCTTCAACCCACACGATCACTATTCTCTAGTTGTCTCAATTCTAACCTGTCGAGCAGCTTCGGAACGGTCTATATGTTCTGCGCAGTCGGAGTTTACGTTTAGAAAAGAGAGATACCCAAAAAGAGCTACAGGCGGACCGAAGAGAACGTCCCCGTGTACCATAGATGAATTGAGGCGTGCATAAGCGTTGACTACTACATCCGCCTTATCTGTGTTTTTCTTTTTGAGAGAGTGACCAGGCAGCAACTTTGATTTAATCGTCGAATACTCAAATTTTCGCATTCCGAACACATTACGCCACTATCGCATCCATTCCATTCATCATGGCGTCTCCCGGCGGTTCCGCTTTGCCGCCGCAGCCTCTGTTTCGAGCAGTGGCAAGTTCAACTAAACGGATCTACCAGCTGCTGAAATGCATTAGCTTCTCACCTAAAGTCGACGTCCAACTCACGCACGATGGAATCCGGTTCGCGGCTGATCATTCCCGCGTCATGCAGGGTAAGCGCCTTAATCTAGCTATTAAGATCTTCCTCTAGGATTGAAGGTGCTGACAGGCCATCACAGGTGTGGCATTTCTGGACCGATCACTTTTTACTACCTACGCTCTCAACTGGCCAGAGAACGCCAAGACAACGCCCCGGTTCCAGATGAACTTCTCTGCTTTATTAGAAGCTCTACAAATCTTTGGTGCTACGGATGCCGCGGCTAAAGCAGCCAAAACCGAAGCAGATTCGTATCGTAGTAATCTACGCAATTATCGTCCGGATGCTTTCAGCCACCAAACTCTCGGTATGCCTGGTACCTGTTGTCTCGTCTATGAAGAAGAGGGGCAGCCACTCAGCGTGGTTCTAGAGGAATCGGATGTGAACACCCAATGTAATATTGTCACATATACACCAGAGTCTCCTGACGACATTCCTTTTGATCGTGACGATCTCACCTTCAAGATTATCATGCAAGCTCGGTGGCTTCTGGACGCCCTGTCAGAGCTAGCGCCTATGTCACCAGCTCGAATCACCGTCTCTGCTTTGCCGAATGCGCCTTACTTGAAACTGGCGAGTGGTGGAGCGATTGGCAGCGCTAGTGTCGACTTCTCCAGCGGCAGAGATCTTCTCGAGACTTTCTCGGTGCGTGAACCTTGGATCCAGAGCTTCAAATTCGACCTGGTCAAATCCGCCAGCGAAGCGATGCGCATAGCTAGCAAAGTCAGTTTTCGCGGAGATGGACAAGGTGTTTTGAGTCTGCAATTCATGGTGGAAATTGAGGGCGGGTTAGTCAGCTTTCTTGATTTCCGGTTTGTTCCGTACATCACGCAGGAGGACGAGGAGTCTGAATCCGAGACCGATGAAGAGGATTGAGCCGCAACCATTTTATCAGTCAACCATCATTCTCGTACTCACTTTGCCAGATGCTTGCGCGCAATGGCACTAGAGGCATACCCGCCTTTTACGAACTAGTGAAAGCTTTTGTCTTCGTACATCGTGTTAGGTTCGTAATGACGTGATCCAGACAAATGTTATCCGCAGAAGAATAGACCCGGCCTCTTGGTGAAACAAGTCTAGATCTTCATGCCAATACCGCCTCTATTAACTAATTCGTTATCGAAGCCCAGCTATACTAAAAAAGAAGCTATCTACGCGAGACAACCTTGTCTTGATTTGTTGTCTCGCTATCAGCGTAGTAGTGTGCTCAGCTGAACATCCACAAGTTAGCTAGGTCTCAATCCGCGAAAGTCTAGACAACATCCCGAGCCAACGGGCATCCATAGTGAACGCCACAATGTGTTTCACGACCAACCAACGACTTCGGGCCGCGGAATTCACCATTTTCTTCAGCCGCATACTTATTCAACGTACCGTGGCGCACCGTTACCAAACAGGCGGGACGGGAGCTGAGAAACGCCTTCTTCTTCATAACTCGTGTACTATGGGGATTCGCAAGACATTGGACAGCTAAAATGGTCGACTGCTGTTGAATAACATGTGATCTATAGACGGAAATAAGAGAGTGTTATGTTGGGCCTATACGATACGGCCGTGCTACACGCCACATTATGTGGGCTATCTATTCTTGCTTGGTGCCTTTTTAAAGCCTCGTTGTCATTCTTCCTGCATGTCATTGTTGCTGACGTACGCCACTACATCCGACTTTTACTTACACCGGGGGCTTGAAATACGGGTCTGGATCAGCCTCATCGCCGGCCCGGTCAAGTCTATAGGTAAATGTATCTTCGGCTAGCGAGTGCGGGAAGAGTTAAACAATGACAATATAAACAAACCCGGGATGCTAAATCGACAGGCCAAGGTTACTATTGTCGAGTCGCGGTATACGTATGTCTAGGATAACCGGACGGACGGACTATGGAATCAGCTCGTCGATGAAGTGGCCGCCGTGTAACGTAATGCAGTTAGTTCCAGCTAGTTTTCCTCGTTTGATTGGTTATTCGTTCTGGACTCTATATGATCTCTCAGGCAAGTATATTCTACACTCCGCGCTCTATAACTCCTAACCCAGTAGGTATCAGGTAAAAAGTCAGGTAGTGTCGCTTATCTCAGCCCTCCGAACGAGTCCGCTGACCATGGCGTGGACAGTCACGGGGCTGTCATGATATGCCGATTCCCGCCTTTTCCGCTCCTCTCCGACTCTCATCTTACCTCGGACATGTCTTTCGTCTACATGTTTATTGTTAGAAAATAGTATTGTTATCGCGACTTGCTAGGTCTTTCGTAGTCGATTCACTTGGCAAGGGGTAGTCATTGAGTACGAGCAAAATACAAAAAAGATGAGGGGGATGTATTCGGAATTAGTTCTCGTCGTTGCGTTACGTTATGACATACGCAGCAGGTGAATGCGATGTGAAGTACTCCGTGATTCGTCGGTCCTGTTTTGTGATCTAGTCTGAGAGGTATGCCATACTATATATGTACTACCACATCATGTAGCATATTTCCTACACGTAATGTAAGCGGCTCATACATATGTACATCGCACATGGATGATGGTCTTTTATCTATCTCTTACAAGCTCATCTTGTATATGTGACCTGTCCAAACCACACTTACGTCTATCTTATCCTATGCTATCCCATCTATCTGGGCCCCCGGAATCACCCACAAACGAATAGAATCGAGCGCAAATCCCACCGCCTCCGGTACGACCCCAAGGCTTGCTTTTCTAGACCCAGCAGAAGCGTTACGTAGTTTGTAGATCCCGAGTAGTACAACTTATGTCGCTGACTGGCTGTAAAATGTCTTGCTTTTTCTCTCATCGAGTTGCCATGTCTCGTTTTCTTTGTCTTGCCTCTTCCCGTGTCTAGCCCAAGTCTCACTTTCACCCCGCGCGCACCATACACTCCCGCTGTTTAGCGAAACAACCAGGGCAAGTTGTGGCGCGAATCCCGACCATTCGGGGTGTTCTATCAGTGGTAATCGATTGGTTGACCTCGGGCAGGCAAGTAGGTGTGGTAGAGACGACTTATCCGCGGGGAGCGAGCAGGTTGTAGTATATCTATGATCTCGCCACCCCGCGAGCGAGAAGGCAGGAAATCCTGTTTCGTAAACGTCTTTCCTAGTTACCAGTTCCGATTTCCCAGGCTAAGAGTGTTGTGAGCTTGCTCCTTCCTTCCTTTCTGATTCGTTCTGGTGTTCTTTGTCTTGAAGGCTATATTTAAACTGCATATATCAGACCCCGTTGCTGTCCGCATCTATTCATTCGATCAGGATACTGGTGTGTCTTTGTTTATACTACAAGGAGTTCAGAGTCCTCTTTTCTCTTTCTACATGGTTCTTCGTCTTCTCTGATAGCTCAAAGCCGAGGTGAAACGGATTGTTCACGTATAATTCCCTTATAACAATTGTTCTTTTATTCTACAATACCACTATATACGACCTGTACACTTCTCATTCTCGGCTTATAACGACACTAAATACAACCTACGCTTGATCATCGCTTAAATAACAAGTCATTTGAGTCCCGTACACTTTCAAACCTTCACCAATATCCAGACACTGCCTGTATAGCTATTGTGAGACACACTACGTCATCGGCTACCTACCGACCTACATCAACGATAATCGCCAGAACCTACTAGTCTAAAAACGATGCGTGAATATCCAGACGAAGGAGGGTGCACAGCAAACTGCTTCGGCGGGGTGCCGTCTCGGCTTGCGAACCTCCTGGCGGGACGTCGACAGCACACAGGTGCCCAACGAATCCCCTCCGCCCCGACCTCACCCACTTATGCTACGACGAATGACAGGTCAAATCACGAGAAGGGCCAGCAGTCTTTGCCTCCCTACGTGCCGCAACATGCTGCCGCGACGTTCTCAAAGACCGCGACGTCACGTCAGATGAGGGAGGAGAATGAGATACTATAGATGGTGTAGGAGGATAGGCGGAGAGAGCATACTTTTTTTTTCGTTCATGCTCATTCGTCGAATCTTCTCATCATGTGCTCAATTCAACGACCTCGAACATTTTTCCGTGTCTACTTCTTCGCCCCCTATCTTACCCCAGCCAATTGATGACTATGAGCTGGCATCATCCAGTCGGGGGCTGAATTGGACACCTTTGATTTCTAATCGTTTGGGGGACATTGGGGTAGAAGTATGTCGGATCCGACGACCACTTTCGAGACAATCTTGAGTGCCAGCCGCGAATAGTTGGCTCGTTGGCGACATTCGTCATCATCCGACTGCCACTTTGCACGGAGCTTAGGAGTTGGTTAGAGAAAGATTGTGGCCGCTTATATGGCCCACCATAGTAACAAATTATTTGCTCATGTGATTTTTGAAGCGTCTACTTGCAGGTCGGAAAAGAGTCGTCAAGTGAATGCCTAGATTCGTGTATAAAGGAGACTTGCCGAACTTAACCGAACCAACACTCGAACAACAGGTAATCACCATCTGAGATGTTGTGTGTCATCTACGCATCAGGGGTCAGGAATCGAGAGGCGTTGGCAGATCCTATTAAAGATGGTCCACGCCGCAATTATGAAAAGGGGGTGCACCAAAGGATGCGATTTGGATTTTGGGCGTTTTTCTTTTGTCTCTTAAGGAAATTGCGGCATATGCGGCGTTTGGGTCTAGATCTCGAGATGAAGTCGCCTTCAATATAGTATGATAATTAATGATCATGTTTCTCATTGTTGACAACTCTGCGCAGCGCTCATTCTTGTTGCACGTTGTAATTAAGACGGTAATATCAAGTACTCGACTCGCCTCGCGAAGAGAGGACAAGCGACCCTGAATCAAAATTGTCAATTGAATCCAGTCAAATTTCATTATAGGGCTATTGCCATCGTTTGATTTTCTCAGATATAGTGAGTGATTACGTAGACCTTCCGAGACGAGTCATGAGTCCTAGTTTGTATCAAATGAAGAAGACCAAGACCTCATCTGCCTCGCACTGCCTAGACCGAGTGGCGGGCAGGATAAGGTGAGATTTGATTGGAAGGTAGCCGCCGCGACCGATGTTACCTAGATTTCCTCAAAAAATATTGAGTTGTTTCAAGTGTCCAGATTCGCACTCGGTAACGAGCTTTGCAGCAGACGGATCTCAGCTGTGGTGGCACAGTACCACCTCGGCCAAGCAGCCGTAGCATTGCATTTTCGTGAAACATTGCGAATGCGAGTATGTGGCCCCACGCCGAATGTCAATTGCACATGCACCACCCACACCTGCTATTGGCATATCGCTTGCCGTTGATAGGGTGTGCTTTCATGGCCATAAACAAAATGCTTCATAACTATCGGGCTCGGTGTAGTCTCATCGGTCAGGTGGTAGGTTACGTGTGCTGGATATGAGAATAAAACTTACACAAGCGAGTCTGTTTCGCGAATCTCCCTAGGTTAGATACCTGTTCTCCTGGTGGTCGAAACTCCATGACGCAGAAAATAGAAAGGATCGTACGCCACGAGGAGCGCACATGGCATCGTGGTTCTCTGGCCTTGCGAGAAACTCGGAAACTAACATCCACCTTGTACTGTTTTTAGTTGCGGCTAGTTTTAGCGAGAAGAAGAAGCGTTCGTGAGAGCGATCGCGTTTCGGTGGCCCGGATCGCCCTGTAAGGGACTTTCCCCAGGAGATTTACCAACCTTATTAAGAAGGCCAAGATGCAGGTGGCTGCAGCCACAAGCAGGAGATCCAACGGCCCTGCGACGCTCGTATCAACGCAGCCAAAAGGTCATAAAAAGAACATAAAACGGCGCAACTCATGTTTCTATCAATAAGGGTGGTGATGTTTGCTTGGGAGTATTTAGTAATCGAATTGAATATTGAAGCTGATGACTTTCCAGCAGGTGTATTAGCAGGGGGCCAAGGGAGGGATTGGTGTTGAGATGCCGTGGGGTCTACCGTTGATGGCTGCATCAGGCCATCTAGTCTATAATGCGGCATATAAGGGCTGTGCACCTTAGTCACAGGGATGGCTATGCGGATAGATAGCATTTCCAATTTGCTCTTTGACGGCAAGGCCTTTTTCCTTCAGGCTGCCCTGCAAATTGATTTGAGCCCTTTGCCAATAGTTACCCAGGGCAGACCGGCAACTGCTGCGTCAGTGACACAAATTTCCACCCATTTGTGCCGAAGGGTTGGTCATTGGTTAGCTAAATAAAAGGCCAGGTGATTCTTGAATGAAGGCAAGCTTAATTAAGTAAATGAATAAGCTCAAAATTAAGGGACGTCTCACCACTGCTGATGTCACTGTGAATGGTAACTGTCATTGTCCCGGTTGCGCGGTATACAGTATTACGCAGTATTATCGCATGTTAGTTAGCTGGCGGGCGGGCCTTTCGCTGGGAGTAGGATTCCTCATCATTACATGGGTCCCAACGTCTTGCGTCACGGGGAGTAAAAACATCTTACATTCGTCAAAAGGAACTAGGCCTGGTCAGTATCTCTTCACGTCATGGCCTGATGCGGTCTTATCTCGGAAGTGGCGGAGGAGAGGTGCGGACAAAATCGCGAAGGAACACAACTCTCGCAATACCTACGAACGAGTGACTTGGCAATGATGAAGAATCAATAGTTCACGGATGGGGTTTAATATATTTAGACGTGTGCAGTGCTGTGTGTCTCAAAGATGGTGAGCACTAGAGACAACCTCAGCGCTTGACGGGTCCGAGACTCAGAAAGAGGAGAGAGGTTGGTTGGGGTTACTGTGTCACAGAACCGTCGATTTGTGCCAAGGCGGGTCTCAGCCGATGGGTATCTGTTAGCTACATATTCTCCTCAATACGCATATATAACATTAGTAGTATTCAATATCTCTTATCAGAGCTAATCGAAATACTGCATGCTTGCATGTGCATCTACATGCAGCTCAGAGGTTCCGAGGGCTTATTGTTCCATCCACTCACAAGATATCGACGCATCGGTACACACATCCTCCTTCAGGCAGCCCACCTGCGTCTGCCACCCTTTTTGGCTGGGGATGCCACCAATTTCCCGCCTGTACAGCTGATATACATACATACATACATACATACAATCAAGCAGTCGAAGCAGCTAGCCCAAGTGCTTTCCTAAGTCCTGTATTCCCTAGTATCAAATTATACAACTTAGGAAATGCATTTAAAAATCCAAGTGTATAATTTAGTACTTGTATAACCTTTGAACTACCTAACCTTGAAGTAGTATACTGCAATAATTATGCCGATAACCTAATTACCTATATAGTAAAGAAATAACACTGTTGAATAATTGTTCACTTATAAGCAACCAAATGCCCAAGCAGATAAGTCACGCAAAGGTATAGCCCTTGCCGTGAACCTAACTGTAAACGGCTGAGGTGGCGTATGTTAACTATAGAAATGGGAAATTGGTGGCATCCCCAGCCAAAAAGGGTGGCAGACGCAGGTGGGCCGCCTTCAGGAGCACTAGGTATGCTGTGCATACTTGGCATCCATTCCCGTACTACAACTATTCCCAATGTATTGAGTGATGCATCTTTCCCCCCAAAGCGAAGCCCCCTTGTCGACAACCCGACGTTTCCATCTAGGCCGTTCGATCGTATGGGTTTCGCCCTTGCGAGCTGGCAAGCGTTACGAATCAATAATAGAGTGACCGATATTGAAGAGTGTACTTCCTTTCTGTCGGGGAGACCACCTCATGATACTCGTTCTTGACGGTCCCGTCAGTTACGCATTATAGCTAGCTGGACCCTTTGCGTTTGCGCCGTATTCAAGTAAGCGGCCCCCGATTGTTACGGGCGCAATTTCCAGCTTCCGTCGTTGTATTAGAGGGAAATATGGTTTGCTTGTAATACTTTCCTACGGCATGGTCCATCCCATTGCACAGTAACATATGGCGTATTACGTGTGCTGGACTCGGAAAACACACAATGCGACCCGACGGACTCAGGCGTGCAGATCTTCAGCAAATACCAAGGTGTCAGCTGCGCAATCACTGAACATTACCCAAAACCTAACTGGTCCGGTAGCCCCGTTAGCCGCCGGCACTCAAACCGAACGGTGAACCTATTGGCGAACCTAGTAGTGTAGACTAAGGTAGATGCCCGTTTGACACCATACTGCCCTCCCTTCCCTTTGTGTTGTTGGTTTGATATTGGTTTTGACCCCATCAATCATTTGACACCGAAACCGCCTCCAACAAACATAGAATACCTCACGCCGCATCTATTGGAACTAACATCTCGCGAGTACGCGTTTGCGCCGTACTCCGCAAGGTAGGTCACTGGGGTGGGGTTATTACATCAAATCCCTCGAGTGTGTAAATTCCAGGGAAGTTAATGAGAAGTTGACGTCAAGCTAATCATGCCCTTCGGCTCCGTGGGCTTAAATCCAGTTGAGTATGCCGTACACTAACCAGATAGATACGATCTACGCTAGGGTCACAAATAGAAATTCGCCGTTGGTTGACAAAAATAACAGGATAACCCCAAAAGGAATACCCTTGTGTTGGAGGCTTGGCTGGCTGCCCCCCGGTCTTCCCGCATGCACCGGGGCAGCCCCTGTAGTAGAGTCTGGGTTCAGCCGAGCTAGGCATCGACATCTCACCCAACAGCTCGGGGATCGCAGGCTGGAATCCATCCGTGTCACGTCACGCCCCGTTCGCTCGAAACTCTGCGCTGTGGCATGGCAGGCGGAGTAGCGGGATTCAAGTACAAATGTAGATAGCATGCCGCCCTGCCGCGGCGGGTGCCGCAGCTTTCCTCCTGGTAATCCTTCTGGTGGTGGCCTAGACAAACAGCCTTGTGGTACCCCAGACTAAGTCATTATATGAAATGTCTTTCCCCGAGATCTACATGCTTGATTACACATCTCCTCGCATCGTGCTTCCACCATGTTATCCAGATCTGGTCTCAGTATTCGAAAGTTTATACCCCACCGGCGGTTAAGTGACGAGGATTTGAACGGAAATGAACTCAAGAATGAAGATCTCCCGCGAGCCTCGTGGACGGACCAAGAAGGCGATAATAGCAGCATATACCCGGCAAACAGATCTCCCAATCGCAAAAATCGAGCTTTGGCCCCTATTATAGCCACAAGTCCTCTCACCCATTCTGATATCTTGAGGCCACTGCCGCCGATCCCCAACGAGACGCCACGTTCTTCGGCAAGCTCATCGTGTAGGTGTGAGCGTCATGTCGAGTGTGACTGTCCGCTATTGAGTTGGAAGAGAAGGTCGCCTCTTTATTCGATAACATCAAAGGAAGACGGCGAAGATTCCTCGTTGCTGTCTTGTATCAACAATAGTAGTCCTGATGATACTATGGCCCAACATATACCAAAGTCCCGATTTTGCTTAACCGGCGAATCGACAACAAAGGATGGCGTGACTAGGGCCGCGTCTCCTCAAGGAGAGCACAAAGAGGACAAGTCAAGGCGTCGGCGATCAGAAGAAAGCTCATCCCAGGAGCTATCAGAAGACGTACAGCAATTCATGCAAGAAGCCGAGAATGCTTTTAAAGCTATCGGTAACACCTTGTCTGAAGTACAAGTCAATCGCACTGCTATTTCCGAGGTCGTAAAGGCGGACTCTTCAGACATACCACGCGACCCAGAGCCTACGCCACCTACTCCACCCCCAAAGGAAACAAGACTATCGTTTTCAAATAGTTCTTTATCGAAAGCATCCTCGATTCTCGGCCCTTCACCTCCTAATACTTCTCCCAAAGATAATGCTCCAATGCAGAAACCCAAGAGAAGGAAGTCCAAAAAATCTAGGCCTGCGACATCTATGAGGTCAACACGAAAAAATGTCGCATCGAAGCCAACGACCAAGAACGGCCCAAGATGGACACTCTCCGAGAACGTCTCGGAGTTGCTCACCGGCAAGCTGTTTCATCGCATGGAAGTCGATGAGATGCTCACACCTGATCAGATCGAGGCTTTTAAACAGCAGAGGATAACGAAGCTTCAAGTGGACAAAATGGCGGCGGCTCTGGAACAAGAAATAGCCGAGACACCAATTGAGCCCTTTCATCTTGACGACCTCCCATCACGAATTGGATCAGCAGGTGTTAAGACCGAGTTGGAGGAAGACAAATCTGCGACCTCGTTCTCCGAAGACCTGGTACCCCGCAGCCTATCATTCGAGAGACAGCATGAAAACAACACTACTGCTCAACCTCTTGAGGTCCGACCACTATTTCATAAGAACAACACGCCGCCAAAATCGTCGAGACACATAAGAACTTCATCACGTAAACTAGTAACTGATCTCCCAGTCATACCTGAAGCGAGTCCTGCACCAAGAGCAAGCGATGATCTATCTTTTAGCAACGCATCAGATGATTTCCTCAGTAATTCCTTTACTCCCACTTCCGAATATATATATCTCAAATCAACTCCATACTCTTTAATTACGCCGGCCATTCAGCATGGTCCCATTCGACTATCTAAATCCGACCTGGTACAGGATATGAAACTCGGTGGTGATGATGGTCTTGACTGGACGGCATATCAGATGGCAATTCTTGGCGGTGCCGGCGATTTCTTAACAGAGAGCAGCGACACGATACGTCAAGAAGAAGAGGATGAAATTGCCGATTTAAGAGAATGGTGGGACTCGTTCCACTTGGAAAGCACCGGGGAGCTTGTCACCCGTAACAGTGAAGCATCAAGTCCTACAAGCACACTTTCAGGAGACGAGATTCCGGATCTTCCCCCCTATATCGAGCTCGACATCGCGCACCCGAGAGATTCACACCAGATATGGCAGGAAGCACGGCATAATGCATGTGCCTCGGGTCTACAGCTCGATCTTGACTTTACAAAGGGGAAGACAGACCCTTCGTCGCATTTCTTCGTGGACGAACAGGGTAATATGAACGACACATGGCGACGAGACAGCGAGGAGAAAGAAGTCGTGGTGAACCGACAGAGCCTCAACAGTCTGCCGCCTAGTCCAATGCTGGACCTACGCGTCATCCGTAGTAGTAATGGGGATGATCTAGACGTCGTCCCTATGGGGTATAACCTAGGGCACGACTTGGGCGACTTCTTGAAGTGGGAGGCCCAGCATGCCTATGCTGGCGATTTCAACTCGCCGTCTGGACTAATGTAGGGTTATGATTTTTTTACTTGCTGATTAATATTGGCTGACTGGGCATATGGGTGCGTAAAGGAATGGCGCAAAATTGGGGAAACGGGATTGATACCCTCGGCGAAAGCAAAAACAGACATTTTGGCCTTCGCTGATACACTTCAATAGTTCACCTCCATATTACATGAATAAAATAATGAATCATGAAGAACAGTGTTTTACGATACTCTTATTATGTCAACTTGATTAACCTACGTGAATATTATTCGGGGTCCCCGCGGAAGCTCGTAATGGAATAGTGTAATGTGGGTGACCATTTCCAAAGGATAGTGACTTTGATCCTCTCAGACCAGTTATCATCGACATATTGGCAGGGATATGCGAGCAACGAAAACTACCTTTGTCTCGTACATGTCGGAAAAGCGTGTCGAAAGTTTGAAGGGCGACGTAGGAATATGTTCATGATTATCAGCACACACCCATGCCGTAACCCCCAACGCACACCGTTGCACTGGTCCAAGGAGTGGAAGGGCGACATTGCACACCGTTATCGGCCTGCATACGTCCAACTATCGTAATTGCCTCATTTCATTTTTCTCTCCCTTCTCCCTCATGTTTATTAAAACTTTCTTGTAGTTCATTTACCTATTTCCTAGAAATTGTGATAGAGGTAGGTACCTAGTTACTCACGGCGGCTACATGGAGTCACATGCTGCAGTCTTATCTTGTTGAGATGTTACTAGTTACACGTGACGAGTCGTCTGAGCGGATGGGAAAGTCCCAAGACCTACTGCAATACCCGAGAATCCGTTGTACAATCAAGTTCCCAGGGCGCTACCCACAACGGTATTTCCTTGTGCTCCTCGTAAGTGGCCACCGCACGTGTGCAATGCGTAAGGGATACTGTGTAGCCCTACAAGAGAGAGCGAAATTTCCCTTGTTCGCTTTGATGTATTCCTTACCTCCGTAATTCAATGAGTTCTTTCAGAAGTTCCCTCTTACCACCAACCGTTCCAAATCACATTGCTATCATACCTATTAATCGCGCCGGTAATCGTTTACCGTTAAACTAGATTGTCCGGTACAACGCTTGCCTGATATGAATTTAGTATTCGGTAAATCCCGTGAAGAAGGGCGTGTCGGGAGCAGATCTCGTATTCAATTCGAGCTGATTCAGTTACGAACTAGCCGGCAGAGTTGACGTTCCCGTGTACGGGTAAGAAATATCGCAGCTCATTGGTACAATGTATTCATAGGGATGAAAATATTACATCATACATTAATACTAGGCAAAGAAGCACTGGGGAACAATGTGGAGGAAAGGCAAGTGTAATGATTGCAGCGTCTCTCACTTCGGGATGGGGATCGTCAGCATAGAGCGAAAGGTGTATACACACCAGCGCCGTTGGATTGACCAGCGGTTTTCAGGAGACTTGATATGCAGTATATACTCTTCAATAGCAGCTAGCTTAAGCATGAGGCTATGGTCCTCTGATAAGGAGGTAAGTGGACATGCGAATAGCATCACCTCCTGACGCTATTATAGCCAGACCTGTTGGTAATTCTTTTCTATTTGGTATAAGACGCATGGCTATTAATGCTGTTCTTGTGTTATGAATGTCATATTGAAATTTGAAGTTACAGCGTTTTCAAGGTTCAAGGGACGGCCACATCTGCCCCCAGATTGCCTCCGTATGAGAGCCGATGCATACTGGATAATAAGGTTGGCGAGGTCAATACCACAGCCTGACCAAGGTAGTAACTTCTGCCTTTAATTCACGAAACCCATTGAACTTTCCAGCTGTCTGGATAAAGATCACCAATACATTATAATTGCGTCGCCGTCGCGATAATCATCTTGTGTGTGATCTGGTCTCGGCCAGCTCTAACTTGCTGTTGTCTCGTTCTTGACACTTATGCCGGATTTTCGAGAGAGTGATTTTCAGGCCGCGCAATCACCCTCCATATAGGTTTTCCTGGCCGGACCGCCGTGGTCTCGCTCAGCCAAACTCTAGGGAGCCCCCGCTTCAACGCCAGCCAACGCTGGACGCTTAACAGAATTCACTCGTTTCGACTGCGTCATGCCTCTGGCTTCGACAGCATGAGCAGGCTCTCATTCTCGGCGAGCAATGCCCACCTTCAAATGGCGCTTATTCGGGCTCTGCTCTGGCTCCTATCGCTGGGAGGACTGGCGGCTATGCACCAGCCCTACGATGATTCCACCCTCACACTCACGTCTTTTGGGACGCCAGATCCGTTTTTGAATAGTTTCCATGGTCAGTACTATCTGGTGAGTTGGTGAAACTATCCCTCTTTCGACGACTACTCGTTAATAATTGATTTAGACATTCACCGCGGGAGATAGAATCGAGATATGGTCTTCGAATAGTCTTGTAGACATCGAGACATCGGCTACTAAACATCTTATATGGTATGAGCATGAATATGAGGGCTATCACGGACTCGAAACATAGGAATACGAGCCTACCTATGGGAATTGCGGGCTAATTCGGCTTCTAGGAAACCACCACATGGAGCAGTCGACTCGGCGGATATCTGGGCTCCCGAACTCCATGCGCTCCGCGGCCGCTGGTACATTTACTATACAGCAGCGAACCCGAGAAAGGGCAACAAAAGCCACCGACTGTATGTATTAGGCGGACCGCTCGCAACAGAGGAGCCATGTTCAGGACAATGGGAGTTCCTGGGACCAATACACCCCATGCCAGACCAGTGGGCGATTGACGGGACGGTGTTCGAGATCGAGGACCAGCTATACCTCGCATATTCGGGCTGGCCGCTCAACAGCAGCGAATTGCACCAATCCGATCACGATGATTTCAAAAACAAGCGTGCGACACAGTATAATCTCGGCAACGCCAGCGATAACAAGACAATGGTCGCCGATACCTCAGGGCTGGTGCAGCACCTGTACATTGTGCGCCTCGACACCCCGACAACGGCTGACAGTAAGCCCGTACCGGTCGGTTTGCCCTATCAATCCTGGGAGATCACGCACGACGGCGACGGCGCCCACGCCATCAACGAGGGTCCGCAGTGGCTCTCATCGCCTGATGGCCGGTGGCATGGGCTCGTGTATTCCTGCGGCGGGTCCTGGACACACGAGTACAAGATGGCTACACTCAAGTACCGCGGAGGCGAGCCACTCGACCCGTCGTCCTGGCGGAAGTCCGAGGCGCCGCTACTACAGATGCACAAGCAGTCGGGAACCGGTCCCTTTGGCCCAGGTCATGGTAGTTTTCTGCACATTGGAGGCGGTCACGTAATTGCTGTTTACCATGCCACCGACGGTCCGGACGACGGGTGGGGGAATAGACGGGCTCGCGTCCAGCGCGTTACGTTTACGGAGAAGGGCCCTTACATGGGGAAGTCATTTGGGGTAGAAGGACCGGTGAAAGGGGGTATACTGGCTAGGTTCGCGGCGAAGCTGAGCAGGAAGAAGAAGACTAGTGTAGCTAAGAATGAGGACTTGCGGGCTTTCTTGGAGGCCCAACGGTTGGAGAATGAAGCGAACGCGGACGGAATGTAATACGGCGGTAGAGGATGATAGAAACGGCTTTTCGTATGAAAGAATCCATGTTTCGTTTAGTCTTCTAATTATCATGACGCATTAATCACAGATTTCTGACTTTTTTCTATGCTGGGTACTTTCTGTGGACTGTCTTTTCTTCGTAAAACGAAGTCGACTGCATCAGCTAGCCTCTATGCGGACCATTGTACAGAAATTGTCTACGAACACCATTATCTGCGGATAATATGCATGAACAACGGCTTGGTCGGTCGCCTATTGCCAATTAATGTGTTTTTACGCTTTGCATAGGTTAAGGTATACGAGGTAATCATCGTATGTATGTACTTTTCAATAGACTAGAGGGCTATGCTGAGAATTCCCGATCGTTGTGTGTCCCGTTGGTCGACAAGCGCTTAAACCCCTGGACAACTGAAGTAGCATGCATGATAAAGCACCCGGAGCCGAGGGATGTGTCAGTGCATATTGACTTTTCAGCACCCCTCGGTTACTGGCTGCTGGAAATCAATGATTCCATTACTGATTGCCGCCTGAGCCGAAAGAATGATGCTTACTGAGAGGCTGTGTGGGATGACGTGAAGCTTGATGCAACCTGTCTCGCCTGTATCAAAGCCGACCATGATAGTCTAACGACTATCCATTTTCACTGCTGAATGGCGCATATATGGTACTTAAAGGCCTCCATTACTTCTTCTCAATAAACGATTCTTAGTAAGCCACCATCATACGGTTCCTGGAGCCTAGCCAGGCCGCGGGACCGTGTTGGTAGCGTACCACTGCATCTTACACATAACCCCCAGATGCATGCAACAGCGGCATTTGTCTACCCGTCGTAATAACCGCTAATAATATGCATGTTATTGCATGAAACATCGTATTCTTGTATCATATTGGACACATCTAACCACATATCCTACAACTGATTCAGCTGCAAGCTCCAGAGTGGTCGACGAACAAATTTGTCGTCCTAATACGACATGGTATTGCCGGTGTCGACTCGTTATAAAGATACTTCTCTCGAAATGTAGTGCATGCTACGATATTGGAAAGCCTCAAGCCAGACAGCTGTTGCCGGGCAGACAGTAGTATTGGACGATATAATTTCGTGAGTGTCTTGCAGAGTGTGAAAGCGGAGAACATAAATGCTAGGAAAATCTATGGTGGTGTACACCAATTGCGAATGGAAGTGCAGATACCGATAATCGGTATGAGTCTGAAATGTTTCTTTAATGTAGGTATTGGACGTAGGAGCGCTGCAGCTGTTGAATCTCGATTTTAAACCCCCGTTTTGCAACATAGAAAAGGAAGAGTATGTTTTGAGTTCCCGGGCACTATATCTTTCTAACCATTTCAACATAGCGAGTCAAAAGAGAGAGTAGAATTGCGGACGAACAAAATTCAGGCAAGAAACAAGGTCCCTTTCCACCATTGCTGTTGAGGTGCTTAAGATGTCCGCGATTCCGCACTTAAGCCCTTTTTATGATTAACGATAGCTATTTAATAGATTGTAAGAATATACCGTCGATAGCACATGAAACGGCGAGTTGAGGAATGGGGCATTCTGCGTAAGTATCACAACATATTCTCCTACACTACAGATTAACCAACATGTATGCCTGCGGTTCTACAAGACGGGTTGTATTAAGACGGGCTACTGTAGATAACACTACAGATCTAGTACCATATCCTGGAGCTTCCGTTACTTGAATATTCGTTACGAACTCTGAGGCTCTCACCGTGAGAACAATATCCAGGTAGTGACCTACTAACCCATCTTAAATATTGCGTGGCCTAGACGAAGAGTGCTGTTATACATGATCCTGATCTGAGATAGGAGACCTGCATATCATATATATGACTGTCATATGTGTAGGATTCTGTGCGATGCTTCTACCCGTATTTGTCTGATCTCTGCGGAGACAGCAATCCGAAGCACGAGTTGACAAGGTCCTTACCGCTTCCTTGAGACTAAGTCCTAGTAATAATCGCGGGCTCTACGACAAGACGGTGGTCTTTAAGTCCGTTGGGCCGATAATTATCGTTATGCTAGTGGCGATCATACTCATACAACGTTGAGACGAGTATCATTCCGAGTAGCTGCAATTTCTTCTCGAGTTCCGGCTTAGCTCGAAGTGACAGACCGACACATAAAATCGGCAGACAGAAATATCCGTAAAGTAGGATACAAGCATTTATCTGACAATGGTACCTTAAGAATTATATGCTTGAACTCAAGTTCGGTGTCAGTATTTCGGTAGTATAATCCACCATGGATGCTTGTTGAGAATATAATATCTTTACGTACAACATGAAGAATGTATTTCGATAACTCACCGCACGTTGTCAGTGTTCTATAGCGTTAGCTAATAAATAGATACCGACTAAGTTGGGGTTATCCAAAAAAAAAAAAAGTCAAATTGCTTAGAAATCTTTTTATTAAGTCGCAACATGAATGAATGTCTCGCTGAATATATTACCATTAATATATTTGGCAGCAGTCCCTGGCCTTCATGATAACATTCATGACTCGTTAAACGTACAGGAAGAACTCTGTCATTTTAATAGTCCGGTCTGAAAACGAGTGACGGCATTACCAGCGCTCTTGTTCTACCCATTATTTCCAAAACGTACAAAGCAGAAGCATATCGCCAGACCTAACCCTAATCCATCCATTGCTTCATCTCATCTCATGGAGCCGCAAGCGAAAACTGCGACCCGCACATCTCTTATCGATCCCTTGTGTACGCGCGCTGGGTCTTATTAGACATTAAGTGGGTTCTTTTTCTTTTTTGGTCCCTTATCCCTTTTAGGCCGCTATCGGCTGTCTGCCACGCTGCTCGCTGCCATTCAGACCATTATCGGAATCCAGGACAGAGTGAGCGTGATCATCTACATCAGACTCCTCCTCGTACTCTTCACCCTTATGTTCGCCAGCTGCGTCCCACGAGTCGCGGTCATTTAATGGCGCATCTTGGCCGGATAGATCCAGACCTTCGGTCCGAGCCTTGATGTTGTTACGGCGTCTCGTGGAAAGGGTCCGGGCCCGCGTTGACAGCTTGGCACTGACAGCAGCGTTCGATGTAACCCAATTGGTAAGCGCCTCTTCACAGTCTTGGATGATGGCCTTGCTCGCTTCATAGCCGTCGTACGCGGGACGAGTCTCGCCAGGTGTCACGGGGGTATCATCAATCAGCTCCAAAAGATGCTTTCCGAACCCGGCAATGATGGCGACCTTCTCGCTGTGCTCGCGCAGAGCGTCAAATTGGTACGTGTATGCAGCTTTTATCTTCTCACGGGTAATATTTGACAGCTGTGCTTCGGCGACAAGAGACTCGGCTTCGGCGCGAACAAGCTCCTGCTCGAGAACGACGATTTTGGGCGAATTTGGCTCCTTGTACTTGAGCTGGGCAATTTGGTCGGCGATCTTTTGCTTCCCTAGATCTCATGTCAGTCTTGCGATTTGGAGTTATTGAAAGTCAATCGTCTGTCTGAACTCACTGTCTCTGCTGGGCTGCACTGATGCCTCGATGTTTCGAATGCTCTTCATGGTGACGCGGTATTGGTCGTAGCGGTCGACATACTGATCCTCGAGCTCGCCGATTTCGTAGAGCAGGACTCCCAATTTGTCGGTAACGTCTGAAACGTCTTCATCGCCGGCCTCACCCCAGAGCGAGAGTTGTTGCTGTGACATACGGTTAGTCTTGGGAAGCAATGTAGGCCAATCAAAGACCAGCTACATACGGCAACTTCCATGCGCTCCTTGGCCACCAGCTCCAAGCTGCGCATCACGTTCTTCTCCATCTTGACGAGCTGGGTCAGCTTCTTAGCTAGGTCGGGCCCAAAGGCGCCGGCAGCGTTTCGACGGAGGGCATGTCCTAGAAGGTGGTGTAAGTCCACTGAATCTCTTGCATCGAGCGATTGTGTCTACGTACCAAATCCGCCCCTGCCAAAGAGCCGACCAGATTTAGTTGATGAGGGCGGGGGAGGAGGATTCTGTTGGTGCGCTGTGAGCGCCTCTTCTTACACAACATGTCGCGGATTGGGCTGGGCCATTCGCTCACCTGTATTTGAGAGGCGGTGGGCGCCCGGGACTGGCGCATGGAGTATGTTCGATGCATTATGGTAAGAGGATTGCGGTTACGAGGACAAGAATACTATGGATATTGGGGTGATCGCGGCGAAGATGCAGGTGCTGGAACGGCGACGTTGTTGGTTGAAGCGAATCTAGTTCGGTACAAAGCGGCGGACGTCCGACAGATCGCAGATCAATGAATGCGCAAGACAAATCAAGACCCGTCGATACGATGCGACGAGGAGAGATCTGGCGTTATGAGGAAGATGGATACTAGATGAAGGATCAGCAACAAGAGGAGTAGGATGTTCAAAATGATCGACTGACCGTCGCACATTCAGCATAAATACTTTACGGAAATGGAACAACATCCAACGGGCGGCGGCGGCTGCGAGCTGGGGTATCACTGTTTCTGTGAGCATCCCCTGGAACTACGTCATTGGAGCTAGAATTAGTGCACTTTTAGTGGGGCATAGCATTGCACTCAAGTGCATAGTACGCTGTACTGCGCAGGCAGCTACTATACTATGAACCAATCAGAAATGTGCAAGCAGCGCGCTAATAAGCAGGCGGCGCCAACCCAGCGGACGTGGCTACTGGCGCGACATCGTCATGATAATCATCATCACTTACTCTAGTCTATTCTAGGTACACTACTGTCACTATTGTCCAAATCCGGCGAACGTCTAGATCGAGATGCCTCTTTGTAGACACAGCAACTGTTCAAATAAAGAAGTTGACCAGTCAATACCCTACAAGTGCGGAGATAATTATCCATAGCCTCATAAGTTACGAGTACCTCGTGAGGTCTAGTTGGTACATAGGATCGCCGATTCATGCCGTACCCTTCTTAGCGCGACAGTAACAATCACAGATCGCGGAATGATAGAGAGAGGCTACTTCGACTTAATGAGCGTCTATATATACATATCTCTCTCTCTAGCATTCTTTTCACAGGGTAAACAAATAGGTACTTATCAAGATACTCTATGCTAGCAAGGGTGTAACTTCAGTATTCTAAGATTGATGTTCTCTTCTTCAAACAAAATTGTCGTATGTTTTTTTTTAGCATGATTAGATAGTGGATCTTTTGTTTGTGTAATGCGCCATCAAATCCAAGACGGATTATTACTTTGAAAAAGTTCAATAGTATCAATGTGAGATTACCGTTGTTATAAGTTAAGAGTTTAAAGTTTGTTTGCGTAGAAGGGATGCTTCAATAATTTCCTTATTTGATTAGCTCAGTTGAGCCACTTCTGCACCAGCCTCAAGCCACAAAGGTCCCTGCTCCTTTGATCTTAGATACCTCTCCATCCCATCCTCGAAGCGCGTCGCCAAATGAGAGCCACGTGCAAGTATAACAAGTCACATCTATCCCTCTTCTTTTATTTAGTTCCTCCCAGTGCCAGGAATAATGGTCACACACAGCGCTAGGTAAGATATCCTTTTCTATCTCATCCCATTAGCCCGTGTTCTAAAACATGCTAACTAATACCCGCTAGGTGTTAAATGGGATTTTTCATTCTAGTGGTATGAACGCGCTTATGAGCTCACAGCAACGCTTTTGCAGAAGTTGCTGTCTCACGCCATTGACTCTGTCATCACCATCATTTCTATCATTACCGGATCATTTATGGGCTTTTTTGTCCAAACTTGTTTTGGACGCAGCTTGTTAAACGTGCATTTCATGACCAGCTCGATTGCATAAGGCCAATACCTGCTATTGACATGGTGGATAACCACAACCGATGATTGAGCTATTGGGGTCGTCGACGTAAATTTGAGTTTGAGTCCTAAGCACAAACCGTTGCTAAAGGTAGAGTTCTCACTATGGCAAGACCGGGCCTTTCCACCCAAACTGTCATCCTAGACAGTGAGCCTGATGACGTGACATCTTCTCCCGCTCCCCGAAGTCGCAAACCTATCAGCCCTCCCACGCTCACCCGGCAATCATCAGGAACGGGTCAGTCTGGAATTACATCATTTCGTGCTTCAACTCCCTTGAGGACAAGCCAGGGTCCTGCACAAAAACCAGCCAGCCAGGATGCAAAAGGAAATAGTCTGCCCTACTGGCCGTCGAGCACCGCAAAAAGCGCCACTCATGATGACCTGAATTCTCCTTTCACTCATCAACAATCTTCAAATCAGAAAACTCCAAGAATTCAGACACCTAAGAAGGGCGAGGTAACCGTGTTAAAGTTGGAGGCGTCATTGCGCGATTTCTCTCGAGAAATTGGGGTAAACCATGCTAAACTCACGTCTCGATTAATCCACGATACTTGGAAAAGGGATGCCCCGCAGCAACAGTTGGTCAGCAAGAAAGACTGGTTCGCTGAAGTGAAACTTGAGCCAGTGGGCCCAAACAGCAAATCTTCGGACGCTATGCGCATCAAAACAAAGGTAAGCACAAATTTCTAAATAAAAAAAAGACGGAACAACAATGCCTGACACAGTACCTCAGCAAGTTGGCCAGGGACGATCAGGAAAGCAGGAAAAGCGAGAACGCTATCCTGTTATCTGCATAAAGACCAATAAGGAGCAGCTTCCTCGATACGCCTGCCATCATGTTCATATAAAGAAGAACATGCTTTCGCCCAATACACCACTCACATATGTTCCACATCTGCGAGACCTCGCAGACAATGAAGAAGGCGTATATCGACGTTGGCTTGAGAATTTGGAAGCCATGGACAAGACTTCTGGGTTTAAGACACTAAGTCGTCACGAGAAAGTGGTTAAGACTATACAGAAGGAGCGTGCTACTACACTTCTCGAGTATCTGGATTTCTGGCTTGCTAAACTTGGCATCGAGCACTGCACCAAGGCAGCACTCATTCGCCATGTGGCGACCCAGAGTGATGCGGTGACGCCACAACAGAAGTCGAGCATCTTGAATTCATACAACGATGAATCCAGCTCGCCACGATCAGCTAGAATAGTCAAAACATTCGGAGAAGCATTTGATCGTGTTTTTGATAGCAAGGAGCTTGGTGACCACGCTGTCCCACTCCGCGACGTGCTGTTACTCGATAAGTCCGTTGACACTATTGTTGACCCGAAAAAAATGATGAAAGATACTCCTAGTCAAGCCAAATCAGCGGAAGAAGACAAGTCAGTCGAATCATTTCTCGAGACTTACTCTCTTCTTGGTTGTTTAGTTTGCACTGGTCACTCTTGCGAACACGGCGAGTACGGTGTCGACAACGAAAGGAAGCGTTTCTCCGTTGAAGTAGTTGGCGGGCTATCACGCATGATAGGCCAACAGCTTGCCGAGAGGCATAAAAGCATCAACAGCGATGAAGACTCTCCCAGTATGATTAAAACAGCCTGTGGTGAGGAGTGCTTTCTGAAAGGGCGTCCAGGCACGCGTTCTCGTCCTTGGAATGAGACAGAAGTTATGCTTCTCAAATCCTTTTATTTGAATTTTCACGAAACATCTATTCCAGTGCAATGCGCTACCGCTGTGGCTACTGGTCGCCCATGCTGGGATGTACAACGACAAATGGACAAAATGATAGATTTATCCCTTCCCGACGTTATTGAGCCCCCACCATTCCAGGTTAAGCCATTGCCATGGTACGATCGGCATAGGAAGATGCTTATAGGTGATTGGCAAGAACATACTAAGACTCACGAACACCAGCGGAAAGATCACTTTGATCCATGCCACCACGATGGACCATGCGATCGGAGCTGCCCTTGCGTCCAAAACCGTATCATGTGTGAGCGATTTTGCCGTTGCACAGCGGAAACTTGCGCCAACAAATTCACTGGATGTGCCTGTCATCAAAATGGGAAAACCTGCATGCCTAAGCAAAAGGATCGTCCTTGCATTTGTGTATTACTGAACAGGGAATGCGATCCGGCTTTATGTGGTAGTTGTGGCGCTGATGAGAGGGGAATGCCTAATAACATGGATGATGAAGTTTTGCATTCTTTCGGATGCCAGAACTGCGCTCTTCAGCGTGGCAAATCGAAGGCTGTTGTCCTAGGAAAATCAAAAATTTCTGGGTACGGCCTTTTCACAACCGAAGATATTGCTCAAGATGAGTTTGTCATCGAATACGTAGGTGAGCTTATTAGTCAGGATGAAGGGGTTCGTCGTGAGGCCCGACGTGGGGATGTTTTCGATGAAAGTTCGAACTCTTCCTACCTCTTCACTCTTCTGGAGCAAGAAGGCATCTGGGTTGATGCTGCCATCTATGGAAATCTTAGCCGTTATATTAATCACCAGGACTCGAACTGCAACGTTACGCCCAAAATCCTATACGTGAATGGTGAATATCGCATCAAGTTTACCTCATTGCGCGATATCAAAGCTGGCGAAGAGCTGTTTTTCAACTACGGAGAGAATTTTCCTAACTTGACTAAGAAGCTGTTACAAGAAGAAAAGGCTGAAAAGAAGCGACGCAAGGCTAAGGAACAAGCGGCCACGTTGGAGAATGGAGAGAAGATCAAAAAGAAGCCGGGCCGCAAACCTGGAAGAAAACCGGGTCGGAAGCCTGGTCGAAAGCCAAAGAAGACATTCGCCGCATTAGAGTCTGAAGGAGAAAATGAAGAAATATTTGATGAGCCGATGGATGACCCCTTTGTCGAAATCCAACCGACTCGCCAACGTAAACGAAGGCGAGGCCTCATCATCGACTCAGATTCAGGCGACTACCGACCTAATATTACTGACTCTCAAGATGATACACAATCCAGGGCCACACCAGCGGCCTCGCTGCATCTCCAACCACGCTCTGCGTCTGGGAAATTAAAACGTAGGCGTTTACCTAATGGAACATTTGCTGCTGGCTCGTATGTTGAAACAGATAAAGTTGGCGAAGACGAGGAATATTCACCAGCACGAGCGGCTAAAAGAGCACGTACACTCGTCCCCGAGGACACCTTGATGACAGGAGTAAACGAAGAACCTCCAAAACCCATCCCTACCACCCCGAAACGCAGAGGTAGGAAGCCGAAGAACCGCATCATCATAAAGCAAGAAGAGGACATATCCGTTCTGCCAGAGAGCGCTCGGAGTAGTGCGCGAGCCAATATCCAGAACAGCAGCCGCTACAGCCACACTGAAGCTCGTCTTGAACTAGATGAAGACTCTCACCTACTCGAAACCCCATCTAGGCTCAGGGCTCGGCGTGCGACTACCCAAGTTGTTGAGTCTAGTCCACTTTCCACGCCTGGTATTTCAGGAGCCGAGCCTTCCGATTCTGACGTGCCGCTACCACGGAAGAGGGGCCGAAAAAAGAGATTTGGGACTGGGGATGCTGAGTACAACGGTAGCAGCTGGACTGATAGCGATGGGGTAAGGCACCTCGGTGCTCAAGAGGAGACCGATGACGATGACGATGAGGACGAGGATGAGGACGAAGGTCCTATCGATCGCCACCGCAGGAGACGTCGGCCTGCTAGGTACGAAGACTAGACGCTCCTGTGATTACGATAAATTCATTTCCGGAGTAGGTGTTGCTGTAATATATATTTGGCTACATTCGCACATTATATCGCCCCGTTGCGCAGCGCTTTTGGTCGGGCCAAAGGTCAGCCTAAGGGGCACAAATACAGATGGATGGACGGACGGCGGGGGACGAGTGGAGCTAACGTCTAATAGTTTACCGGGGTCACATAATTTTGTACAATGTCGTTTGTAGATAGCTTTTGCGTAGAGGTTTCGCTGTTAATATCTTAACTGCTTCGTTATAGCTGCTCTTGTGTGCAATACGCTGCGGGTATCGTTGTAAAACCCCCTAATAATAGGACAGGCACTTTCTCCTGCCGTGTAATGATGATTTATCACCAATAACCATTTCCAATCGCCGAGTACACATATGCGGTACACGATTTTCTTGCTCTCCTTTTTTTGTTCTATTCTCTAATCTCTTTTTTCTAGTTTCTTGGCGATGCTTTCTTGGAGGTTGCAATACGTCTCGCGGACTTCTAGTGCTTTCAAAGCGAATTGTCTCCAAGCCGGCTAAAACAGTTCTATATTTCCTAACAACTAAACTAAAAGGGAGTTAAAGTGAAGGCGATCGAGCACATGGTAATATCAAGTCCCTTATTGTCATTCTAAATTGTAGACTTATAAACAAGT
>VFLP01000008.1:646698-877325 GCA_007182795.1 Xylaria flabelliformis | reverse complement strand
TAATATTTTATATAATAAAAATAATAATATAAAGCTTAAAAACAAGCTAAAAAACTAAAGTAATTTTAATTAATAATTATATTTTTTTATATTTTTTTTAAATAAACAAGCTTAAAGTTTATTATTAATAGCTTTAATAAAATAAAAAAATTTATATTTGTTTAAAAAACAATATTAAATAAAAAAAATAAGTAATTAAGTTTTAAAAGTATATTTTATAACGTTTTTTTAAGCTTTTATAAACAAACTTAGCTAAAAACTTAAATATAATCTTTTTATTTAAAACATTATTTTATTTTTTTTTAAAACTTTTAATTTTTTATTAATAAAAAAATAAAGCTAAATTTAATGTTTTTAATAATTTATACTTTTAAACATAAGCTTTAAATATTTTTAAAGTTATTTTAACAATATTTTTAACAATAATTTTTAATAGCAAAAATAAATATTTTAATAAATAAAAGCAATAAAATAATTAAATATAATTAATTTAAAATTTACTTTTAAATATAATATTAAATAGTTAATAAATATAGTTAAAGCATTTATAATAATATAATATTATAATAAATACCTTAATCCTTTATTATAAAATATTATTTTTATAATTATAACTTAATAAAAAAGTAAGCAGCTTAAATAAATATTAAAATAAATAATATTAATAATAATTATAAAAATAATAACAATTATAAACTTTTAAGCTTATAACTTATTAAAATTATAAGTAAATATTAAGGAGTTATATATTAGTTTTACATTAGGTTAAGTTTTAAATACAGTAGAATGTAGTAGTACCTTGTATTATATAGTAGAATGTGTGTAGGGCGTTGTACCCAGCCACCTGGATTTACTAGCCCCCTAATTTCAACAAAAAGTTATACGAGGAAGTCGATGTCCACGCGAGAAGACACCCGAAACGGTAGCAGAGGCTTCTGATCATAAGTGCCGCTGTCATTGCATATATGGCAAGAGAGTGTATTCCTCAGAGCAAGAAGATGTAGACAATATATGAAACAATATTCATTAAGTAGTAACATAGGATACTAGCCCGCCATGGATACTCTTTCCTAATAAACCTACATAGGACCGCAGGCCTACCGTCATCGACACCAAGTCGAACCTAGCTCCTAGAATCACCAGATCTATCGATATACTTCATTACATCTAATCATCGTTTTAATTCGTAAACTTCCCACCACATCTACCACAAAGCTGAGACCAGACATCCTGCTCGATCACATCTTTCAAATGGGGCTCTAGATTCAGCAGCTCCTCCGACTTGAGGGACTTGAGACCGCAGACGCCACAGGTGCGCGAGACATTAGGCGCGACGATAGGAACCCCTGTATTCGCGCAGTTCTCTGTACAAACATGATCATCAGCCGCGAACAACGGTAGCAAATTTCGGGTGGGCTATAGGAACCAGAAATAGTGTGAGTTACAAGGAAAACCTACCAAAGGAATGTCCATTATCGCACCAAGACGAGTTATTCTCCGACTCAAGCGGGCAGTCGCAAAAGACGCATCGCATCGAGCGCGCAATGAGCTTGAAATGATCTCTCAGGGCAAAGCCCTCGTTACGATTCGGCACAGCCAGGGCGCTGTATCCCGGCACGGGGGGACCGGCACCATACATCCACTCCCAGGCGCGCGCCTCGGTGCTGAGCATCTCCGCGCCGGGGGGTACGTAATCGCCGAGGTCGACGCGCGGGACGGTGCCGAAGAGGACGCGGCAGTTCAGTCCTGCGAAGGTGTCCCTCTCGAGCTCGAGGTTGCTGTGCAAGCTCACCAGCACGGCGCTTGTGCCGCCCCCGGGACTGGCCGTCAGACCCCATATGCGCACGCGGTACAGGTGGACCTGGTCCTCTGTGTCGACGCCGCGGAAGATGCCTGGGAATGCGGCCTTTGAGGAGTTGTTGTCGTCTTCCGAGTCGAAGTCTGAGTCTGAATAATCTTCTAATTCATCGCTTTCCTCGTCGTCGTCGTCGTCCGCGTCGGATTCGAAGCCTGTATTGCCGCCGCGGCTTTTCTCCGCGTTTCCCCCTTGCCGGTGGGCGAGGGCGCGCGGGAGCTGGTGCTCGATGATCCGGCTGATGTCTGTGGCCCATTGGAGATTGGCGGGGTCATCTGTCTCGTTCTCGTCGTCCTCGGGGTCTGGAATCGGGGGTAAGGTGAGGTTTGTCTGGTGCCAAGCTGGGTTGTCGTGTGTAGCAGAAAGGCGAACGAGGGTGTATGAGGGTGTGGCGGTGCTGTTTGAATATGACGGAGGGTGAATAATCAACCCTGTATCCGTTAAAAATAATGAGCAAGATAGACAGTAGATCACACAATAGGGGTGGCAACAAACCTGTTATAGGATTTTCCATATGTAACATATCTTCCTCCGAGGGATACGTGGTCCCACACTCTTCAGTGGGGTGTTTAGCTATAGGTGAAATATAGTCAAATGGCAGTTCGAAAGCCTGGACCTTCAAAGGCGAGGCGATAACGCCTCTGCAAATATTCGTCCCAGGTACCGTCCATATCTGCAGCGCGTAAGCCCCATTCATGAAAAGGGGACAGCGATACTCACCTTGTCTTCCCAAACAACGAAAGCATCCGTAGAGAGATGGAGACACACACCGCTCGTATCGGCGCGCGCGACATGGACACTAGGCAGCTCGTGCTCGTGCTCTTCCTCAGGGTCATCAAGCGTGACCTGTCGAAACCCGATGTGATTATGAGCCACGTATGAGAGGATACTCGTGCGCGAGCTGCCCCTTTTCAACCAGGGGCTCCAGCTCAGGGCAAATGAGGAGCTACAATACGCGTAATCCGGATCCGTAGGCTAGTAAAAGACTCAGCAGTCAGTCGCCCGTGTCTTGGCCAATGTGTCCACAAAACTCACATCCGCAGCTGTAGGATGGGGGCCTTCGGCCATAAAGCGCGCAACTTCGCGGACCGTCCATGTGCCCGGATGTCCGGGTGTAGCCTTAGCCTGATGTGTTGCGCGGACGAGGAGAAGGACGATTTCATGTTCGTCATTGAGATACGACAGGATCGCCACTCCAGCATGCGTATCTCTCGCCCACGAGAACGCCGCGATGCACTCCCTCTTACCGATGGGCGGATGGCCATCGATCGTAGGGACGAGGAAGCCCGCACCGACGTGCCACGCGGGGACCCAGGGGCGGAGGGACCTTGCGTTGCGCCCGACGGAGGCTCCCACCGCCTCTGAAGCACCCTGGCAATACACAGTCAGAATACCCGCGGCGGTAAGGACGGCGAGCACGGCGCGGTTCATGCGACCAAGACCGCAGGGGGACCACCCAAGGGCAACCGTATTGTTAAGCGTGCTGCCATGGCCGGTGATTATACCGAACCCAGCACCGGTGAAGTTAGCGTAGCCTGCGAACTCTTGGCCTGCTTGGTCGAACAAGTGGCGGTTGAGGTCCGGAGATTTAAGGGGTGCAATAGGGAAGCGGAGGGCTGCCTCGTCGTACTGGCGGGGGCCTGTGTCGTAGCGCCCGCCGTTGGCAGGGACCGAAGAACGCGAGAAGTCGGGGACGTAGACCAGGACACAGTCATCACAGCCAATCGCCAACTCGCTGTCTGGTGACCATGTGATATTGTGTGTAGTCTTAGACAGGATGGCGAGGTTGAGCGACTCGAGAGGAAGTGGTGGTGCCGAGCTCAACAATGACATGGTTGAGTGAGCCCGGTCGTAATATTGTGAGGGCTTCTTATAAGATAGGGTGCTGTCCGGTAAGTGCAGGAGTATGGCTTATGAGTCGAGGCTGGTATACCGACTTTGTTGTTACAATATTGCTGTGGGAAGCCTTTATCGGGCTTCAGACTGCATCTGATTGTGCTCCTGGTCAATCTGTTGCGTCATGATTGTGAGAGCCGACAGTCTGAGTTTCGATGTATAGTTCGATGAAATAAGTTCTCTGTCGAGATAGTTGCACTGCTTTGAGGATAGTGGTGAATGTTGGACGCGTCGTGAGTACTGGAGAAGTGAAAAAAAAGCGTAAACAGTGAGATAGCGGCCACCTAGTTAACCTTTCATTCTGAGCCGATTACGCTCTATTTTCACCCTCAAAAATTTCCGCAACCCCTCATGACACACGCGTCAAATTGATTGAGTTTCTCTTTGCATTCATTTCCCAAGCTATAATTATGTTTATCTAGCTTGTCATAAAATTATAGCATTGGTTGAACCTACGCTTGTCGGCTGTCGGTTCGGCAGATAGGGCCATACATACAAATGCTTTATGAAGACCACTAGATTGAATTAGTTTTTCTTTCTCGGTATGACCATGATTGCTTTACAATTATTACTATCAATATACAGCTTTTTCATCTCCTAGACCCTTCAAGATATGACCCTAAAGTCCAGAGGGCCGCACAGCCAGCCAACGTCGTTGCTCCTACCACCTTTTTGCTCCACCAATTATCATCAGTAAGAGACTTGGCAAGCTGAATTCTCTTTCTAGGCTGGGCTTGGACATTGGCCGATGTCGCATTATTCTTCGTCTCTAGGTCCTGCTGGTCGGCCATGGCCCTTAATCGGGCAATAGTACGACTGAGTGCGAGCATCTCGTCGTCCACTGTTGAGTTCTTGGCACCATCTACCTCTATGTTTTGCACGTTTCCGAAGAAGTCGGTTAACAGCCGGCTTCGCGCCACATTCGCACCACCAGGGAACAGGTCGTACCGGACACCAGCGTTCGAATGTATTTTCTCGAATGTGTAACTGTCGAAGAGGTCACCTACTGTCTTTTTGCTACTAAGGTCGCGCACTTCGGACTCGAGGAATTCGAGGTTGTAGTATGTGTACCGGTCGATGACGGCGACGCCAACGTCGTTGTCGGCGTGGTGGGAGTAGGAGGACTGGTCGAGCTCGGAGGACCCGGTGGCGATAATGTTGGGCGAGTACAGCTTGCTATACATGGTGTTGGCCTGGCAGGTATCGATCATAAAGAGAATCTCGTGGTAGCGGCGCTTCTCCCACATCTGCTCAAAGGCGTCAGCCAAGTCGAAGGCGCCGATCTCCTCGGCGTCTTGGAACTTGAGAAACTCGTTTCCGCCATGGCCGGTCATGTAGACGAGGATGTTGCTGCGGTCGTCGGTCAGCAGGCGCTTGCTGCGGGGCATCTCGTCGCCGACACGGTCGGTCAGCAGGCGGATGAAGTTCTCGACGGTGACCTCGTAGCCGCGGTAGTCGACCTCGATGTTGTCGCCGTACAGGTCGACGGCGCGGTCCGAGTTGCTGTAGACGGTGCCGGGGAAGGCGTTGCGCGGGTTGCAGGCCATGTCATCGGGCAGCATCAGAATGATCTGGGAGTCGGGGATGCCTAGGCGCTTGACGGTGCGGTACATGGACAGCACGTTGGCTAGATGGCGGTAGTTGAACCAGAAGCGCGACGTGCCCACCAGCACTGCCCAATTGCTGGTGTGCTCGGCGGCAACATGGTGTACGGGCGCGAGGAGCGTCGATGCGAGCAGCACGGGTAGCTGGAGTATGCGCGAGAGCTTCATGTCTGTTAAAAGAGTTCCGTTTTCCTTATTCCGATTCTCGAAATTAGAAGTTGATGCTCGGTAAGCGACCGAGTTCGGTATTATCGGGGCGTTGTGGGGGGATGAACTTGGCAGCGAGTTTCAAATTACCCAGAACCTAGTAAGAATCCACTGACTATGTGGCTGGTGCTAAAAGTGTGGCTTGTGTGAGCGTCAATGTACATACCTAAAGGGGGCTACATCAAGCTGAACAAGCTATGCTTAATCAGGTATTTATACCGGTTGCGTTATATCTGGAAGTTTGTGATGGAGATTTGGTGAGTCTTAAATCTAATTCTTTAAATCTACATTCAGAGAAAACGACTGCCTTAGCTTTCCATCGATCTCTGTTATAAATGTTCTACTCCATTTCAAGTCAATATACAACACAATATAATTTCTATTTAGAATAGGATAATCGTATTCCTCAGGCCCTATACTCCAGAAACCGACATATTTCTGGGGCTCAATGCTGTTTCTCCAGCTATGTGCCTGGAAAGATAGGGGTTCGCCAATACTGGCTTACCAATAGTCACTATGCCCACATGTCCTTGTAGCAAAGTTATATTTGTCATCTTTGGTGTGGAATCCTCGTCGAAGCTCGCAACGGATTGTGCCCGGATCGATTGAAACTATAATAATGATATTCTCCAGAGCCACAATAGCGCCGGTCCAGATTCATTAAGAATACTTGTATAGAAAGGGTGGCCAACATACCAGAGACGCGCAACAATCTGCACTCTGGCTAATTCGGCCCTCCGAATGCCTGACACCCGGAAATAGCTTCTTAGTCATAGGGCTTATCCCCTCGTCAACTACCTATGGGATCGACTCATGCAATGTAGGCATAGCAATGAAGCATTTTTCTGCTATGTAACCATCCCAAAAGAATGGTCACGAGTCAGTGGACTCGGAATGATGCGATTGAGGCAATAAACGGCGCCAATGCAGATGATGTCTAAAATTTTGGCACCTTCATTCAAAATGCTTCTCGCATAATGTTGGTTAGATCATCCTGAATCGACTTCTTAGCACCCAAAAAAGCATAATAAGTTGGCGGGTCGATAGATAGCTTTGCTCCGGTCTTTTCGCCAGAAATTCCCTCCTTCGCTACCGTCAGTTGAAAACGAAGTGGCGTTAGTAAGGAGGGCTCGGATCAACCCATGGAAATATTTCTATTTGGGAAATGGGTAAGGGGGCACATTTGCGATAGTTGGGGTTGTGGCCGTAAGTTTTTTGGTATCATATTGATGGACCTTAATCTTTTTTCAGACTTCAAAGAAGTATATGCTATAACTCGGCGCTTTCCATAGACTTAACTGCTAGAATTAATGTCCATTTACAGATCTCTGATTTTTGACCGCTATATCTTGGATTAGCGAGATATCAAGTCATTTCATCCCGAGAAACTACCTGTCACTAGAGCAGGAGCTCAGCTAAGCATGAGTATGGTTAAAGAATTACTTAATAATGGTGCAATCAACATATTTGCTCCTTCTCAATATCCAACTTCGACGAACAAAATGTAACAAGGGCTAGACTACAAGGGCTTGGAAATGTATTAATATTGTAATAATCTTCTTGGGCGTCAAGGAGGCTATCCAAGTCTAGGTTCCTCCCTCGAGCCCTGGCCGCGAATTTAGGTTTATATACACGAATAGCTTCGCTTTTGCAGGTCTAGATAACTCAGACCTGCATCGCTATTATCGTGGCCTTTAAACAAACACGATAATTGCGATCATAATACCTATGAATAGGCACGGGTCGCTGAATATGCGAAACACCGCCTTGCAGATTGATTACATGATACCGCATATAGGACCTTGGCATACGGGTAGTTGAATTCCCCTACCTAATGGCCAGTCCGTGCGACACCAGAACAGATTTCCTTCATAGCCCGAGCAGACACTTCCCTGACATCGGTATCTCATATTTGAATCACTCACCTCGAATGACCATTTCTCGACGGTAGGGGCTCTTCTTCCAACCTCGATTTCTACTCGTAAGCTTTTGCACCAGCCTTCACCCCAAAGTCATGCCTCATTATACCAAGAGAGGGGCACAAGGTGGCTAACTTGTCGACGCATATTTGGCTGTTCCAGCATATGTTGAGGCGAGTGTTCCAGTAAATTCTCATGAGTAGCTAGCAGAGATCAGCACCAATGCAGATGAAATTCATAATGAACTGTTAGCTGTAGAAGAAGTTGAACAAGTGTCTTCAAATTCCTGGATACCTCCTATAACTCGCTGTAGTAATCATTTTGATAGGTTTGTCATCCGAGGATATATATGGATATAGAGTAATCATCTGTCTGTTGATGAGATCATTCTGAACACAACTGTAATCCGTTCATAGCTTTACATTACAACAATCTCGGATTTGACGTGTGATTTTTAGCTAAAGCTTATGGCCATGCTCGATCGCCCTCTCTTGGAAACAGGCCGCTATTATACCCAGCTGTGTATTGAATGTTAATTACTAAGTCCCTGTCCTAAAAGTCCAACGGACGTGTGACAGAGATAATATTAAAAGGCGTCATTTTTCGGCTCATGAATTCCTGTCCATATTCTCTACTCTTTTCCCGCTACAGTTGACGAAATTTTAAATTGGAGTCTTCTACCAATCAAACAAAATTGCGTAATATAGTTAGGAACAATTCAACTTGAGCAAAATCATGCACTTGCCTCGCAGCCCATTAGTGCAGCCTTCATCTGCGTATTCTCCACATCTCTGCTACCACCATCAAAACGTTTCCCACGTTTTCAAGCAGAAGCTATAATTTCTTCAACGGTCACGGTTCCGCCTTGCCGCCCCTCAGATCCCGAGGCACGCCACTATGTTCTTTAGTGGATGACGGATTCATTTGCGTTTCCCTGGCATTCCACCAATTTACTCTTGTTTTGTGTAATCAAAGATAGTTTGCAGCATGGATCATTGTGCCATTTCGTGATAGCAGGGGAAATGATGACATCTCAATATGATGCGTGTGCCCAGGAGGGCTGTCACGCGGCAAGGACTGCCAGGAACCCGTGAATACATACAGTCTAGAAGCCGGCAGTTTATTGATCGGCGAAGATCACGTGGCTATAGCTGTCGGCAGGGGAGGCCTAGAATCGAAGCCCAATAGAAAGAGGGGTTAGACTAGATTACAGGCACAAAAGTACGTGTATGGATATAGGGCAGGGGGTGAGGTTACATTAGAGACAGGAAAAGGGTAACATCGACCCTTTAGACCCGAAAAGAATTATTAGCTGAATATGAGCCCTTGTTCTAAGTCCTTGCGCGTAAGCCCTTGCCAAAAGAGCTGAGTCAAGGAACGGAATTTTCCATTTTACCTATTCTATTTGTCTTGCTGCTTATGTCGGCTTTTCGGCAGTTGTTCGTCCTAGCTCCCGAATCTTTCTTTCGAAGGTTCGAATATTCAGCTAGGGCTGTGTTTGGTAGTATGGGCACGCTTACAATACTGTAAGATATCATTTAGCTTAGCTTAACCTGCAGGCCTACAATCTCTCCTTCTCTTCTCGACCAGAACCCCGATCTCGTTCATACCTGGTATTTTGGCGCACGGGCCTGACTGAGTCGGCACCACGACTGATGACCAGCAGTCAGTATATAGGATCTGACCATCAGACAACCAGTCTTGATGCTGACTTCGGCCCAGTCGGCGAGAACTGGGGTATAGAAGCTGGGCATATGTGACGTATAGTATAGCATTCCACAGTGCCATGCAGTACAGAATACGCACATCACGAAATTAAAACCTGTCGTCGACCGTTTCTGTTCAGAAAGGTTTGGTAACCTACTAGTTCCACGCCAGGTATGCTTTGGGAAATCCATTCGCATTGTCGATGCGAGTGGCTATGTGAAAGGCCCCTTTAGGTTAGAACTAAGCAGTCAGAGTATACTTACGGCCACACACGGCTAGGGGAGCCTCAGCCTAACGTTTGGCGGGCCGATAATCACCTGCATCGACGTCCCAAGCATTTGGTATCTTACCGACAGTTCGGATATCACTGGGGGATGTGCTGGGTAGTGCTTATCTGTCTTACGATATTAAGCATAGAACGTGGGAGCGACTGCCAGAAAGGGCCGGTTTCGTGCCCAGATTGTGAAAATTCGTGTCCGCAAACCTCACCGAATAGGTGACAACGCCCCTTTCCTTTTTCTTCCCCCAGATGCAGTTAATATCTCCCGCATATGATTTAACCAGACCTTATTTAGCGCCGGTGAATAGCTTCATCTAGCTCGACTAACATTCTAGTGTGATGATTAAGAATCCGGATGTGGTAACGGAACTCGAAGGTCTTTATTTACCTAGTTTCTAGTATACTAGCGACGTATCATTAGATATAGGTTTTCGAAACCCTATTCAAGGATGAGAGATTCTTGGGTACATTTCGTAAGTAGGGCTTACCTACATTGGCTTGGCTTTGCGGCGTTTGAGTGCGCCCTTGCCCCCCAAAAGCATCATCTTCACCTGAGTCATGGACACGCAATGGCCACCGCAGATCATAAGAGCTAATGATTTGGAGAGGACTCGGGGAAGTTATCCATAAAGCAAAAGCAGATGCATAACTACCCGGGGAATATGTCGTTTATTAATCTTGATAAGAATGCAGCAATGCAATACTTGGAAATTTTTCATTTACAAGTATACTGGTAAGGCGATCTTAGAAAAGCCTGTCACCGCAAATACTGAGTGTAAGAAAATAAATGCCAGTCTTACCTCCGCTTATCACTTACACAGCTGACATTTTTATTTTACATCACGGAGAGATGTCTAAAAGAAGAGTGTCAGTACCTTGTGTAGTAAGTGGTAATAGAGTTAGCATTTATTTTCTTACACTCAGCATTTGCGGCGACAGGCTTTTCTAAGACCGCCTTGACTGCGTATGGCTCGGCCACGGACCGAATTGGTGATCCATATCCTGGGATGGTCGAATTGGTGAATCTCAGCGAGTATGTGCCGGCGGCAGGACCGTGCCCCTGTGATGGCCCATCCGCCGCCTCGGATTTTGCTCGGATCTGAACTCGCACGGACCGGCGCGGGAGAAGACTCGCATAGAGCCACATCGATCATCGCCATGCACAACTCAGGAGTCGGGCATCAATGTTGCGTGTGTTTCAAGTCACAGTATTACAGTACAGCGCCGGTTTTGACAGGAACGCCGTCTTCTGTTAACAGAGGACTCGTCGGGCGCTAGACGATCATTTCTGACCCGTCTGCTTGGTAGTGTCTGCACTACCTCTGTTAGTCGCCGCACCAACAGACACTCAGACGGAGATAGCTCTGTAAAATACAAACTATAGAGCTCTACTCATACGTTGCACCAGTTTTCGCCCACACTTTGACCCTGCGGAGGGAGAGCCGTTTCCAGCTACAGTAGAACTCTCCACTCAATGAGGACGCGGATGCACCCGAACGGTTCACAGGGCCACGGCGCACTTCCCCAAAAGGCATATTCGTCCGGTTGCTGGGAACGGTGTCAACCAGCGGCGTAGTTTAGATGGCGTTGAATTTATGTTACAATATACTGTATAGACTATGCTAGATCGAAGGTGAAGTACTCGTCCACAAAGAAAAAGGGTGCATTCCCCCATCATATCGGGGATGCTCACATGCCTATTTACCGGATCCATCTTCTAGACGTTGTCAAACATTATGCTTTTTTCTGGTTCTTTGATACATGTGTAAGGCTCGTTGATACAGCTCGCCCAGTTGAGGGATAAATCGTCAAAATGACTGATGTTCCGAACCGTGGACCGCAGGTCTTCGCCGTGTGTGTTGCCCTGCTGGCGGCGTCCGTTGTGACTATCGCCTTAAGAATATACACACGGCTGGTCATTGTGAAAGCATGGGGTCTCGATGACTGGTTCATGAGTTTTGCGGCTGTTGGTCACCCGATGAAAATGTTCATCAGCTAAGCTTTCTGACACTCTTATCACAGATTTCCTTCACTCTTTTCTGTTCGGCCGCTATAACAGGTGTTCATTATGGAACCGGACGACATTTTGAGGATCTTACTACTGAGGATATCGAAGAGGCGATGAAGGTTAGTCTGACGACAGGCAACACGGCATACGGTAATTACTGACCACGGAGGTTATAGTATTGGTGGTTTTGTTACCTATGGTATTGCGTGACTATGATCGCATCGAAAATATCGATTGGTGTTTTCCTTCTACGACTCACGGTTTCGAAGATGCACCACTACATCATCTATGTCGTTATGCTATTTACGGTCGCTTCCGGCATTGTCTTTTTTTTCGTCACTCTCTTTCAGTGCAACCCTATCACTTTCTTCTGGGATAAGAGCATTAAGGGAGGATGGTGCATAGACGCGCATATAATTGCCGCTCTCACTTATCTCTACAGCGCATTCAGCGTCATTTGTGACTTTACCTTCGCTATATTACCCATGTTTCTTGTCTTTACTCTTCAAATCGGTCGAAGATCCAAAATTGCCTTGATACCCATTCTCGGTATCGGCATTGTGTGCGTTCCCAAGACCTTCCCTTCTGCTAATTAATGGCTGCTGACAAAGTTGCAGAGCAAGCATTGCTGTTGTTGTGCGACTTGCTTATGTCAACACGTTTTTGGATCCTGACTTTTTATGTAAGGCCTGATCTACTACATTCGAGCTATAGTCCAGTCCTAACACAATCCATAGGGGCAACGGTCGACATTGCCATTTGGTCAACAGCCGAGCAGGGCCTAGCTATCACGGCCGCTTCCCTCGCGACACTGCGCCCCTTATTCCGGACGGTGGCCCACAAAGTTGGCATTTGGACGCCACGATCGACCATGCCGCTCTCCGACGACGCCTTCACCCGCACCATCGGCAGCACGGGCTTGTTCAAGGAACGTAGAGCGGTCGCGAACAAGTACGGTGACATATCTCTCACGACATTTATCCAAAAGGATGACGAGGAAGCAGCCGTCAACTGCAGCAGCGACGGCAAGAGTCCCAAACAGGCTGAGCACGGCAGCAAAATCTACGCTACGACGACCATTTCGATATCGAGCGACAACAACACAGACAGTGTTATTACCGGTAACAAGCAAAATTGCTCATGGGGCATGGGCCGGGGACTCAGGGATCGTGCTGAGAGTGAAGAGAAATTAAACCCGCATCAGTCCAAGGAGGCCATGGACGGGTTTGTTACTAAGCCGCGGAGCTTTCTGCCGAAGGAAAACTCGAGGCGCTATGAGGGCTCGGATTAAACATTTATTATCTAAAACCAGAGCGGTCCGGCGTTCCTGTACATTATTGGGGTTTTTGTTTCTCCAACCTCCACACGGCCTATGATATCCATTTGTCTCTGAATATTGTTAATTATTATATAATAAGTCTAAAATACTATACGATGTGTATATATAAGCTTTTAAAAAGATGTATACAACATTCGCTAATGTGTTATGCTATCTAGCTAAGAAGTTAACTTCTCTTAAAACTTCCTACGCACTATCTTCTCAAACTTTACTTCATCCTCCAAAAATCTTCTACATGTCTTCTTATTAGGCTATTGATCAAGCGTAATGTCTCCCGCTCATATCAATGAAAGACCAAACGCTTTCGTGGATAGGTTTATACGACACACCTGTCGCTGGTGAGTAGCTCGTATTTGTAAATCTATCAGGCCTGATTGATAGGCTTTTAAAAGAAGAGCAAAGCGACCTACCGAGGATGTGGTACATATTACGAAATTTTGTTGTGCTAGATTGTTGATGTTGGTAGCTACGCTATCATCGATAGGAACGTCGACACGCTGGTCGTTTCATATGTAACGCTAATAGAGGCAGTGTTCTTGTCAAGCATTCAGATATAGCCTTCAATGTGCAGTATACAAAGAACCCTACAAGATTCCAGGATTCATGGTGAACCCAGTTAAAAAAAAACTACAAACGTGGGCATATATAAGGAACTGGTAGTTACGAACTCGGTGATTAGTAAGATCAACTAGAGTTACTTCACCTTTCCACCACTCTATTGTTCTTCCAACAGTCTTATCACGAGGGTACGACAAGCTACTGAGTACGAGTGATTTGTGATATTTCGTTTCCCTAATCATAGCGGATTGAGCACCCCCCATGGATGACTCGGGTCTAAGACATTGGAAATGGCGTTGAGTCTAGACTTTCGTATAATAGCATCGAAATTTCAATTATGGTTTGAGTAACGACGACACGCCACCCCATTCTGTTTGTATTTCAAATTTTCCTGTCTTCATCCACTATATTTGTCCAGCTGTTATTTAGCGTGCAATAGAAGCCGGCGATCTGAGGCATGGTCTTCGATGATTTGGGGCAGATATGACCTTTAGTAGTCACACACATAAACTTAAAAGGTCAAAGAGTATTAATACGGGAGAAGATTATTGCTGAATTGATGAATATTCCAAACTCCGACCTTGCTTTTGTCACAATGCGCCAGTTCCTTTGGAGACACTTGACCAAGCATTAAATGCTGACCAGTGTATCGATGATTGGAATATTGTGATTAGCGCCTCTGTTATGATTGGGTAGGAACTTGGCATTACTGACTCAAGAACATCTACAAGCCGCATACAAATGTTGGAGTGTTGGTATGGAAGCCTCCCTAAGACTGGAGGTTTGACTATCGAATCGCGAAGCCGTCAACTTGAAGCAGCATATTTTTATAGTACAATGCTATCTTAAAGCTACTAATTTTGTTTAATGAATATAAATATATTGAGAGTGGATGAGAATTAGCTCCGTAGTAGCTCATCAATCGTTAATAAGATTAAAATCAGCCCCCACGGGGTGCTCCCAAGAGCACGAATAAGCAAAGACCATATTACGATTTGTTTCTATTGATAATTGTTACCTGTACATCTAATTGAAATCTAACCTGCAAGTTGTTAGATAAGCGATGACATGTGATTTTAGTTAAATCGTACTTCGTACAAGGCGTGTCCAATATATATTGGGTCAAGAATGGCCGCGACTTAGACCACAGTAGGTAGATGAAGCACGAGCAACCTACATAGAGGCAATTGATTGCTAGCCACACTCATGAGTTACGTACCTGTTAGGTTAGATTCTTGTGGCTGAGTAGTGGCTAGTGGCGCGGCCCCTGCACACCTACCGAACCATGTTTGCAATTTATGTGCCAGGACCTTTTTGAACTAACACAATTTTTGCACCAGCACTTCGATACCGGTATTAATTGACACTCACATCTATTTTGAGACTGCGGACACCTTGTAAGTCTTTTTTTTATTTAATTTAAACGCTGAGGTACAGGTCCACGTTGTGTGCCACTGTTACTACCACCTGCTAGTGCCTGCTTCTTGAACCTGCTTGAACCTGTTGAACCTGATCTTAAACTCGCGCAAAGGAGAGGTCGATATCCAATAATAATGTCTCTCGGCAAAGACCAAACACTTCAAAGATCCGCCTTAGCTCAGGTGGTGCCGACGGCCGTGACAACTGGCTAATTAAGACCTGACCAGCGTGAGACCGTAGGTCGACAGAATCTCGTTGACGGGCTGGAAGAAGGTCGTGCCGCCGACAGTGCAGTCACCTGAACCTCCCGAGGTAACACCCTGCGCCTGAGCGCCAGTGTAGTAAGAGCCGCCCGAGTCGCCAGGCTCGGCGCACACACTGGTCTGGGTGAGGCCGGTGACACGCCCTTCGGCATAGTTGACCGTCGCGCTCAGGGCGCGGACTGTACCGCAGTGGACACCGCTGGTGGAGCCGGAGCGGCAGATGCTGGATCCGACGGCGGACGCGGTGCTGCCCGACACAGGCAGGTCACCCGAGCCGTAGCCGTTGATTGTGCCGGTGAAGGTGGTTCCAGAGACAGTACGGATGTAGCTCATGTCGGCGTTGCCTGGGAAAACCGAACCCGAGAAGGTTCCCAGCGACGCACCACTGCTGGTAGTGGCAGTGCTACCTACAGTACCACAGTGGCCAGCTGAAACGAAGCCGGTTGTGACACCGAAGCCGACGGAGCACCGGGCGGCGCGGTTGATCAAGTAGGCGTCGCCGCCGCGGACCGAGGCGAAGGTGGTGGGCATCGTCTCAACTGTCTTGACCTCAAACTCGGACGCGACGAGCCCGACCTGCGCGGCTAGCGCCTCGGCGTGGGCGGTGCTGCCGGGAAGTGCCTCAAGGACGAGCTTGTTGGCAGCGACGTCGACGTAGTACGCCGCGATGCCCGAGTCGGTCGAGCTCGTGGCGAGAGTCTTGGCTTGACTGATGTCCTGGTTGTCAAGTGCCTTCTTGGCTTCCTCAAGCTTAGAGAGGCTGTTGGCTACGATCACCGGCGTGGCGCCAGCATTGGTCACATCGGCGGCCAAGGCTTGGTTGGTGACGGCGACATTAATCGTGGTGCCGTCCTCGGCGACCCAAGCGCCGGCAAACGCGTCACCGGTCGAGCTACGCAGCTGCTCGATGACACCGGCGGCCGCGACCTCCCGGGCGACACGAGCAGTAGCCTGCTTAGCGTTCAGTCCCAAGTCGCGCTTCATGGCGGCCAGGATCTCGGGATGGAGGCTGTTCGCAACCGGCGAGGGGGCACCGTAGGCAAGGGGCAGGACGGCTGCCAGGAAGGTGAGAAACCTGGTGAGCTCCATGTCTAGCGTTCTGAAGACAATACGTGGGAGAAAGGGGCGTTGATATTGTCAAAGCTAGGGAGAAAGCAGGATGAGTCGATGAGTCTGCTGCAAACTTCCAGACTGAAGGAGAACATGTCTACTCATTTATACTTCTCCCAGCTCCAGTATCACGACTCGCATCACGCTACTGTTGTCTCTGTCCAGAACAGAGCCTACATTAGACCAGCTGTCGCTAACTTTCTCCTTCCTAATCCGCCCCAATCGGCCGGGCGACGTTATCACGGGTTTTGATAGTATCGGCAGGACAGTCCTCAAAAGGCACGTAGCTTTGGATACCTAGATAAGCTGCTGTAACTCCAGGCCGACCCAGCTCGGTTAACACCTCGCGCTTTTCACACCCCTTCAAGCTTAGCAACATGTCAAGTCAAGGTCCAGAGCATCAGGTTCGGTCAGCCCTATCTTCAAATTCGGCATTCCAATAACAACGTTCTAGTCCGTGTTGTCTCTAGTCCATAGACCGGGCCGGCAGCCGACACCAGCAGGATATCTCACGTGGACTTGAAGCCACTGTTAATGGTAGTATGCGTTTCTAGCTTTACGGAGAACCTTGAAATTCTCCGGTTTATCGTTAATAATCCTGTGTAATACGTGCTTTGTAAGTAGCCGGTAATAGCTTGCAAGCCTGTTCTATCAAGTCAGGAACTCAACAACGCCGAATGACCAGGCGACCATCACTCGCTGTGGGCTCGCTCGACCCTCTCTTCAGGCTGGCATAAATCGTTGATAGGCCGAGAGTACCTAATTAGGAAGGAAGAGGAACGAGGTTTCTTGGTATTCGATTTCTACAACTCTTAGAGGTTGGTTGGGGCAGCTAACCTATCAACCGCTGTAACCCCATCTCTTGGTGTCTGGTGGGCATCGAACTGCCTATAATCTGGCTTTTGTCTGCTAATACTTTCATAACTTCTGTTCTGGGTTGTTGCCAAGATGTTTGGTATGTTGTCGCCAAGATGTCTGGTACGCGCTATAATACGTTATAAGGTACCTTCTATTTTAGGCCATATAGGAATTGAGCTCATTCGCGGAGAATCAAACTGTCAATATATTTGCTGTACTATAATATAGGGCACATGTTTTGGAGATAGAGGGATCTGTATGCTAGGAGTGGTCCCGTGTTGGCTGCAATTGGGCTACCAACTTCATTAATCGCCAAGCCATAGCTACATCGACGAATTGGCCATCAAGGTGCCCAAATATGAAGACCCTTTCAAGCACCAGAAATCATTCCATCTCGTGCAGCGGCAGATCACAACGTAAGGGATTTGAGTGCTAATAACTATAACTTTGATGAGACTGGTTTTGCTGTGGAATTAGTTAATACAGCAACCGGAATGGTTGTGACCTCTCCTAAGAGACGCGGAAAGCCACGGCACGAACAGCAAAGGAATGAAGGATCATATATAACGCTATTTAAGTAGAAAGCACACTTCCTCATGCAGGGGGATCGTAAGGCACCCTTTATCGTTGGCTAGATCTTTTTATCCGGGCGTTTTGAGGCATGGCATGGTGGGTATACGTTAAGTCGGGCGGTATCAGTTGGAGTAAAGTCTCTCCGGGTAATTGCTCTATCTTCGTTTAAAACGGGCCACACGACCTGGGAAATAGTCAACAAAGTCCGCACTGCTCATTGGTGCGGTAGCTTTTGCTAACCGCTCTACTAACTTTACCAACGTGCCATTTGATCAAGTCAAGTCCCGCAACTGATAAAATATATTTAACTGGTCAGTTTCATAAAGCAGCAAGTAGAGGCGAGTGATGTATGCTTAATCTTGAGCTAAGCCGTGAGCGCTTTATGGGTCGCCACGCTGGCAACTTAAACTAGCAATCTATCTGAGTTACTTGCCATAACTCAGCACACTGCAGCTTGACGCACATATGAGTTGTCCAAAAAGATTCCAAAAAAAATAGAATAAAACAAAATCGAGGCTAGCTCCTAATCTTAGCATTAAACGCAGTGATTAAGTAGTGCTCCTGATTCCTTACGATCCTGTAAACAGGATCTGGAATTAGTTTCCCCTCAAAATATGCTCTATCATGATCGCTGGAAATTTTATCAACGGCTTCGAAACCGACCACTTTATCATTTATTTCCATTCCCTGCATTTCTCGCTCGTTGCTACATTAAGTCTCAGCATCCCGGAAAAGAAAGCTGTCGTGAAAAAGAGATTTGGCAGCAAATTTCCCTTCCAAGTGCTCTATAGTGATTCGGTAATATATGAAATATAAAGCATGGTTAGGCCGTTGTAGAAATTGTCTATCTTCATAGTAGACATTATAAAAAGTCTATCATTTGAGATTGAACTTATTCGGCGTGATGGAGAAACTAGATGTGGATTATTTTCACGGAGATTTTCTCTTGCGCAAGCTAGCCTTGAGACGAATCTCCATCAAAGAGCAGTCCCCTGACCTACAACTACTAAGGAAATATTCGTAGCAACTTGTTAATCTGCTGTTATCATCCCGGCTGTCACCAGGACCAGCCACTGGGTATTGGGAAATACCAGGTGGTTGTCAGGGAACTAATTCACGAACTACCGTATGGTGTAGAACTAGTAGATTCTGTGTATATAAGTGACTGAACCCCCCTTGGATTTGGGTGATTCAGGAATCAGTTGATCACTCTATTGAGCCCTAACTACCTTCCTGGCTGCAAGCAGGTCTCTCTATTCACTCCAGGCACCTACTTCTGATAGTGGTAGTAATCTGCGAGGCGGCGTTTTGTATATTCAGCTACTGTATCCAGTTTTATTATCGTGTTTGCTCGATCCTTCGAAGCTACGGAAAAATATAATAATTGCGACACGAAATTGAATAGACCGGCAAGAGCGAAGCCATTCTTATACTTAAACCTATATTGTCACCTGAGCTAGAAGGGAGGACTTAGACTGTATGCCTTCTTAGATGCCCTAGTAGATTATCGCAATATCGAATACTATTCCAAGCCCTAGTTCTCTAGTCTTTGTTATAAAAGACTGATTTGTGACAGTTATTGGCTTGGTGACCAATGGTTGTAAACATGCATTAACACGAAATTAACTCTGACCCCGTGGTTTACGCTTTCTTTAGCTAGGTGCCATTTATTGTGAGTACTAATTATTTTTTATCTTTAGTGAGCTGTGCTGAGGCTATTTATTGTTGGACATGTCTCTCTCCATTAGAAGTGTATTAACTATGTTATGTGCTATAATAGAACGTAGACTCGCTCTCCTAAATTTGTTGCTTAGGTTTTTATGCATATGTCAGGGAATTAGTTCATAGCTACCCGCTAGTAGATTCTGTATATACAAGTGATCAAAGCCCCCTTATATGTAGGAGGTCTAGGAATTAATTAATCACTCTGTTGGGCCTTAACTAGTAGTCTTTAGTAGTCTTTAGCTGTGGATAGGTCTCCTTTAACAGTACGCGCCAGTGCAACAAAGGCTAAAGAACTAGGGCTTAAAATAAGATTTAATATTACAATAATTATTTTAAACGTTAAGGAGCCCATACAGCCTAGTCCTTCTTTTTAGCCCTATTAAAGATTTAAGTTTAAGTACACGATAGCTTCTTTCTTGTTTGTATATATACAGGTAGTTATAATCCTAATACCTAGGGATTAATCCATATAACAGTTTCACTACAACATATTGTTAAAAGTTACAATCACCACGGAGGAGTGCTAAGTAGCATCGTTTAATTATGGTAGAGTCTTAATAGGGTTCTTGTTGCATATTGTGGCCCAACTGCGTCTGCCACCCTTTTTAGCTAGGGATGCCACTAATTTCCCATCTATATAGTTAACATATGCTACCTTAGCCGTTTATAGTTAGGTTTACGGTAAGAGCTATACCTTTACGTAACTTAAGTGCTTAAGCATTTAGTTGCTTATAAGTAAATAATAATTTAATAGTATTATTTTTTAATTATAATTAAGTTATTAGTATATTATAGTATGCTATTTTAAGGTTAATACTTTTTAAAGGTTATATAATGACTAAATTATGTACTTAGATTTTTAAAGGTATTTCTTAAGTTGTATAATTTAATACTACGGAATATAATAAAGGACTTAGGAAGGCACTTGGGCTGGCTGCTTCGACTGCTTAATTGTATGTATGTATATCAGCTGTACAGGCGGGAAATTGGTGGCATCCCCAGCCAAGAAGGGTGGCAGACGCAGGTGGGCTAGCATATTGCGGCCGCTGCCTGGATTTATAATTATTGAGAATCTCCTAAGTTTCTCTAACATTCAAAAGCAGCAAAGAAGAAGAAAAACACTAGTCAAGAATATGCCTCCAAAGATACACAAGCCTAAGAACACCGAGAAAACAACCGGCCAAGTCCTAACCATATTGCTTTTCCAGCTTACTAACATGACTTATCATTAAGCTCGTGCACATGAATATGAATAGTGAAACTTAATAAGTATCTCACTAGTTTGATCCTAAATGGAAACGTTTTCCTGTGGAAAGAAAAGTGGGAGTACCAAGGTGCATATTCTTAAATTTGTGGAGATGTGATGATGATATCTTTCTTATAGATTGCATTCGATGTGTTGGGCGTATTTGCTTTCCCCAGCCGACTTAAGCTGTGAATGATGCCCACGATGGTTCTAGTAAACGTGGAATGCGCCACAAAGCTTAAACCTCTACGCCAGTCTATGCCTAATATAGCATAGATAGATCAGATTATTAAGGACCCTAGATCTGGACTTTCTTCTGTAGGTACTGCACTGTAACGTTCCCTACACTTTCATAGAGATATTTAGAACGTACCGTAATGGGAAATAGTGGGGCGAAAGAAGCGTTCTTTTGTAAAAGAAGCGTTCTCCGTAAAAGAAGCGTTGCCTGCAAAAGAAGCGTTGCTGGATTTTTAGCTGCCTGCAGCTGCAGTATAGCTGTATAACGTTTTACTATAATAGCTTACATCAATTAAACTAGGTTATTTAGTTTATTTTTTACTTTTAAACTAAAGTTTAACTATATATTTAAACTAGTAAATTTAATGCTTTAATCTTTTTAGCTTAAAAAAACGTTAAAAACACTTAAAAAAAATAACTTATTATAATTTAGTCCGTGTAAACTATATAGTAGTAGTATTTAAAGTAGTCCTTAGTTTAAAGAACTTATATGTTACATTAATAATATTATAAAAGTAAAGTTAATAATATTAAGCTTAATACTTAGCTATATAAGCAGTATAAGCTTTATTAAGACTTTTAAAAAAAGTTTGCTTATTTAACTTAAATATATTAACGTTATTAATGCCGGTTTTATTAGTAATAAAAGCATCCTTAATAGGGTTATTAGCAGTAAAAGCGTTTTTAATAGTATTATAAGCATTATTAAAAGTTATAATATATTTAATAGTATTAAAGCTATTAGTACTACTTTAACAACTAAGTTTAAAGCTTTATAAGGGGTTTTTTTTATGAACAGAACTGTTAGTATTACTTTTTTTATTGCTTTAGGTTTAGCAAAGGCTAATTTTTTTAGGGTTTTATTTAAGGGTAAATAACTAGCAAGTAAAAGTATAAATAAAAGGACAATTAAATAAAGGAGTGCAAGTAGCAGTAAAACAGCTAAACAAGGTAAAACAAGTAATGGTGTTACTGCTAAAAAGATAACTAAATATAAAAGGGGGGTAAAAAAGCGTAAAAGTGCTATTAAAAGGACAGCTAAATAAATAACTATAACTAAAAAAAGTTAAAGCATTATAAATGCTTTATTTTTATAAACAAAAGTTAAAATAGCTAGAACTACGAAGCGTTTAATAATAGTTATATTAAAATTTAAGGCTAAAGTTAAAGCTAAAATTAAAAATACTAAAAAAAGGATTATAACTAAAAAGTTTAATAAGTATACTAATATAAAAACAATAAAGAAAAAGAAAGTTAATTAAAATTAGTAATAACTAATAATTACTTATAATAGCTAAGTAATAAAGTTTAAAGGTAAGCTAATTAAAAAAAACTGTTGTATTTTTTAAAGTTTAAAAACTATTATATAAAATATTTATAATAAAGTAACAATTAAATGGACTAAATAAACTATTTTTACTTTTATAACAAAAAAAAGTACTATTTAAAAGAAAATCCTAGTTAAAAAAGCTATTAAAAATAAGCTTAAATATAATTTAAAACGTATTTCGCTTATAAGTATTATAAGGAGTAAATAAAGCTATTTATTTAAATGTTTATTTAAACTTTTTAAGCTTAATGCTTTTAAAGCAGTTATTAATATATATAAAATTAAAAAGTTTATTAATATTATTATAATAATTTTTATTAGCTTTTTATTTTAAAGAAGTTTTTTTGTTTTATTTAAAATTAAAGTTTATTATAACTTTATAGCTAATAAAAAAAAGCATTTTAATATTTATATTAATAAAAACTTAATATATATATTAAGCGTTAAAAGTATTATATTTAGTAAAAATCTTATTAATATTAAGGACATAAATATAATTAGCTTAAAAAAGCTTTATAAAGTTTTAGTTAAATTAAATATTAAAAAATTTAGTAAGTTTAAAGTTAAACTTATTAATAATATTAAAGAATTTATTATAAACTTTAAAGAAATAAATTTACGGCTAAGTTAGCATGTTATAATAAATAAGTTAATAAATAATTTATAAAAAGCTTTTTATAAAAAAAGTTATATTTTAAGTTATGCACGTTTTTAAAGCTATATTTGTGCAGCTTTTAAAAAATATAAATAAAACAATTAAGCTAAAAAAACTTAGTTTTAATAGCCTAGTTAACGCTTTTAAAAGTGCTAAAAGCAATAAAATGCTTTATTAGTTTATAAGAAATAATAGTCTTTATTTAAACAAATTGCTTATTATTAATAGCGTTATTTTTTTATAAGTAAGTAATATAATTAATGCTTATAACAAAATTGTTAATAATTCTTTTAATGTTTTTTTAAGTTAATAAAAAAAACATTTTTAAATAAATATCTTTAATTATAATTTTTGCTTTATTTTTTTTTATTAACTTTTTAGTAATAAACAGCAGAGTAAGCGATTTATTTTAAGTTAACGGGCTAAAAGTTCCTTAGTTATAAAGTCTTTAACTATATTAAAAACCGCGCTAAATAGCTTTAAAAGTAATAAAAAGCTACAAAATAAAAGTTAATATATAAAATATATAAACGAAAATAATGTTACTTACAATATTTATTAATATAAGATGTTATTTTTAATAAGGAACAGGCGGGCTACTATGTTTACTACGTCTTAAAGGACTATTATGTTTTAAAGGACTATTACGTCCTAAAGGACTATTAAAAGGGCTAAAACTATTAAAAGTAGACATTATAATAAAAGCAAGTAATAAAACAATAATTTTAAATGCACGCTTTTATTAAAAGAACGTGTAATATATAATAAATATTAAAAAAAAGCTAGAGTAATAAGTTAAAAGCTTAAAAAGCTATTTATATAAACAATATATATTAAAAGCACTTAAACCAGTACATTATTAAAACGTTTAAATAAAAATAAGCTTTTAAATTATTTATTTGTTTATAATTAAAAAATAGCAAATTAATCGTAGGTATAGTTATATATCCTTAGCTAAAAAACAAAAATTAAAAATAGCAAGGCAAAAAAAAAGCAAAAAATGCTTATAAAAAGCAAAAGAACCAGAAAGAAATAAATTGCACATATATATAAACTTTTAAAAGGCAAGCGTACCTGTTTCTTTAGTTACTTTAATATTTTAAGTATTAAAAGTGCAGCTCTTAGTTTATATATAAAAAATAAACTATTATTATTCTTATTAAATTATATTATTAAAGGGTTTTTAATTATTAAAAACTATTAATAAAGTAAGCGTTTAATTATAGTATTAATTAATAATAATAAGTTTTATTTTATATTAATAAGTATTAATATAATAAGTAATATATATTATATATTATATTATCTTTTATTTTTATTACGTTTTATATAATAACGTGCTGCTTTATATATATTATTATATATAACTTTAACTAAAAAACTTTGCTAAATTATTATAAACATAAAAGTATAAAAAAAGGCGCAAAAATTACATTTAAAGATATAAGCAAACTAAAAATAAGGATAAAGTAATAAAGGCGATTTATATAAACAAAGTTAGTTTAAAGTTATTAATAAAAATGCTTGTATTTATAGCAATAAGCTTAATTAAAATTAGAAAATTTTAAAAATTAATTATAAAAGTTTTTGCGCGCATAACTTATAAATTTTTTATAAAAAAATTTAAACACACATTACTAAAATTCCTTTATAAAGTTATGTTCGTTTTTTTTTTATATTTATTATTAATATAAGCTTTAATTATTAAAAACATATTTTTTTTTTTTAAAATAATATAAAAAGAGTTTTTTAAATATAGCAGAGTTGTTAAAATGCCGCTTAAAGTCCGCAGTTTTAATTTAAACGCTTGCTAGCTTAAGGTGCTATAACATATACATGCGCTTAAAATAGGAGGCAATAACAAGGTTAATAATGGCTTTATTTCAGGACAAAAAAATACCCCTATAAAAAGTATTAAAAATATCCTTATGCTTAAAGGGTATATTATTAATAAGCTTACTAATAAGCTTATTAATAATATTTATATAAATAATAATATAAATAATAATAAAAGTGTTAATTAAACTAACATTATAAGCATAAAAATAAAAAATGCCTTTAGCTTTAATAGTAATATTTTAGTAGATAATTTTAACTTTTTAATTAATAAACTTAATAATAAGTTATTAGTTTAGCTTTAAACTTTTATAAAGCTAACAAGCTTTTTAATATTAACTATAACTATTATTAATTTAAAAAAGCTTTATATAAGTGCTATTAAAAAAATTAAAAACTATACTATATAACTTAATAATAATAATTTTTTTAGCGTTATTAACTATAATAAGGCCATTAATTTAAACATTTAAAAACTTAAATTAATATTGTTTAACGCTTTTAATAATAATATACCGTTTATTTTTTAGTTTTATGTTATTTAATATAATAATATTAAAATTTTTAATATTTTAGTTTTAGTTTTTATATATTAAAACAAATTTTTAAAGACTTTTAAATTTAAAAAAGCTTTAGCTATTTATACTAACTTTTATAACATTAATTATAACTAATAAATATTTTTATATAAAATCTTAATAATTATTATAATAAGTAATAATAATATTAAAATTTTTAATATAGTTATTAAGCTTTTTAAATAGCTTTTTATATTTATTAATTATTTTTATAAGCGTTTTTCTTTTATAAATATATATAAAGCTACTATTTTTTTTAAAATAAAAAAGCTTTTAATTAAAGTTTATACTTATTATATTAAGCTAATTAAAAGTTTATAAGCATAAATTTATTAAATAAAAAAAGGCCGCAAAAAAAAAAAAAAATAAAAGTAAAAGTAAAAGTAAAGTTAAATAAACTTATAATAAAAATAATTAAAAAGTTAAAATCGCTTTTATTACTTTAATAAAGCTTACGTTTTTTAACCTTTTTATTATAGCTAAAAATTTTATATTTTTAAATATTTATATTAAAAATATATATTATAGCCTAAGTAAATTTATTAACAACTTATTTAAGCTGTTTTATTTTTACGCATAAATAAGTTCTATTTAGTTATTTAATAACATTTACTTTTATTTTCTTGTTTTTAATATTATAATTTTCCTTAGCAATTTTTTATATTATTAATATATTAACTAAAGCTATTATTATTATTTTATTATAAATAAAAACAATAATATTTAATAGTTTTATATTAAAAAAATTATTAGTTTTAAATATAATATATAAAATAATTTTTATATTAAGCAAAGTTATAATATTTTAGCTTTATAAATTTAGCTTATAATTTTATTATATAAAATTATTAAACTTAATAATATTATTGTTAACTTTTTTATTAACAATAAAAAACTAGTTTTAAATTATAACTTAATTTTTATTTTTAAAACAAATGTTTTTATAATGTTAAATGTTTTTAAAGATTATTAGTTTAATAAGTATTAAAAAAACTTAAGTTTTTTTAAGCTAAAGCTTTATTAAAGCTAAAAAAAATAATATAAAAATTTAACCTTTAATAAGTATAAAAATATTATGCTGTTTAAAAAAACTAAAAACTAATATTATTATGTTTGCTAAGTTATATATAAACATAAAACATTAAACGTAAATAGTTTTAACATTATTATAAAAAAAGAGCTTGTTTTTTTTTGTTATATTTATTTAATTTACAGTAAATTAAAGATTAAATATTATAGTTAGCATATATTTAAAAGCTTTTAGGATTAAACTAATCTTAAAAACTTTTTTGTTGCTTTTTTTTTTATAAAAACTTTTATTAACAAGTTTAAAGTTTTTTTTAATTTTTATTGCTTACTTTTAAAATATTATATTATTTTTTATAGCTTAAAGTTTAAAGATCGTTAATAACTTAGCAATATTATCCTTTTTATATTTAGTTTATATAAATTTAACTTTAATAATATTATTAAAAGCTTTAATACTTTAATTAAATTAAATATTAATATTATAATTAAAATTAATAACGTATAAACTTAATTATATGTATAAACTATAGTTTTTATTAATAATATGCTTTAATAAGCTAAAAACTATAGCTTTAAAAGTCTTTATACTTATAAGTTTTATTAAAGCTATTATATTAACGTTAAATATAAATCTTTTTTTAATTTTGCTTTTAACATAAAGTTTAATAATGTTATTTATAGCTATTATTATTATTAAGTTAAAAAAATATAATAAACTATAGCTTTTTACTTAAGTAATAAAAAGGAAATATATAGCAGCTAATAAAATATAACTAATTTATATTTTATATTTTTAATTATTACGTTTATATTTAATATTATTTTAACTTCACTTTATAATTTATATTATTTTAAATATAACGGTTTATTTAATTTTACTTACTTTTTTTTTTATAATATAATTCTTACTTTTAACATTATTAATAAGTATATATTAAAGTTATAAGCTTTTATATTCTTTTTTAATATTTATTGTTTATAATTACTTAAGCATTATTTTTTTAGTTATAAAATGTTTGCTTATATTATTTAAGGTATTATTATTTCCGTTTTTTTTTATAAGTAGCTTAAGCTTAGCTATTTTAAGCCTTAATTTTTTAAAGTAACAACTTAATATAAAGATTTTATTAATATTATTATTATAACGTTTATTTATATAACTAAAAATGCTATAGTTTTTATAAAATATAATACTATTAAAAAGGATTACAATAATTTAAAAGTTATTATTTATTAAAGCTAAAAGTTATTTAACTTGTTGTGCTATATTATATTTGTTTTTATAGCGTTTAAAGCTAGTTTTTAGGCTTAATTTTAAGCTAGCAATATTATTCTTAAGCTTTAGCTTTAATTTTAGCTTTAATAAGAAGATCTTAGTAGTATAACTAATAACAAAAAAAAAAATCTTATTATAAGTATAAAGCTTTTATATATAAATAATATTTAACGCTTTAATATATATATTATAGTTTATTATTATAACTTTGCTGCTAAATATGCTAAAATAATTAATTATAATATATTAACTAAAAAAGATTTATATTAATAAGTATAAAAAAAAATATCTTTTTAAAGTTAACTTAAAGGGCTATTAATTTAAAGGTTATATTACTTAAAAAGCCTTAAGTTTATATAACCTATTGCTTATTATAATTTTTTTCGTTTTTTATTAATTATTAATTCCTTTTACACTTTATTAATTTTATTTTTTGCTAACTTTTTTTTTTTTTTTAAATAGTTTAAGCGTTATATATATAAGACTAATTATTTTAACGTTAAAAAAGTGCTTTTTATAAAGCTAAATAATTAACTTACTATTTAACTTTTTTTTTATAATATATTTAATTATAATAATCTTAATTTTATTGCTAATATATAATAATTTTATTATAAATATTTTAATTTATTTTGTTAAACTTTAGTATATATTAATTATAATAAATTAAAGATTTTTTAAAAATAAAGTAAATTTATGCTTAATGTTCTCTTTTTAATTAATAACATATATTTAAGCCTTTCTGTTATTAACAAAATTTTAACTAAAAAAATTAAAACTTTATTATATATAGCTTAAAGTTTTAAAAGTAATAAATTTTTGCTTATTTTAGCTTAATAAATATTTACTTATTTTATTTAACTACTATAATTAACTTATATTATTAATTATAGCTTTTTAAAGCATTACTTTAGTGCTTAAGAACTTACTGCTTAAATTAAGTAGTTTTAAAAGCTTGCTTTTAATATTAGCAAGTAAGTATTATTTTTTATATTTTTTATTGTTTAAATCCTTACGTTATAAAGCTTTTCGTTTTAATTATAATAATAGCTTATAGCTTGTTTTTAATAATTTTTAATATAAAAAAAATTAACTATAATAACCTTATATATTAATAATAAGGATAAAAACTAATTTATTTTTAGCTAAAACAACTTTATTTAATATTATAATAGTTAATACGGTTATATTAATTATATTTTTGTTTTTAACGTTTAAAGAATTAAGCATATTTTTGCTATTATTACTTAAATTAAAAATAATAACAATATTAACAATATTTTTAAGCTTAAGCTAATAAATAAAAAGGATAATAACTTAATTATAATTAATATTATTATAATTAATCCTATAAAGCTTTATATTGTTCTTATAAAAAAATAGTACGTTTTTATTAACTAAAATATTAAATAAATATAATAGATTAATTAATTAATAAGAATTTTTTATAAAACCTTTTTATTTTTTAATAAGTTTATTAAATATTTATTAATAAATTAAACTACGTATTAATAGTTACTTTTAAGTAATATAACTTATGTATATTTTATAAAAGCTTAATAATATATATTAGCTTATTAAATAACTTTTAAAATTATAAAAAGGGTATATATACTAAGATTATAAAGGGTATATCTTAATAGCGGAAAAAAATATAACTTTTATAGCTTTATACTTTATTAAAGTTAAATAGCTAATTAATAACTATTTAAACTTTAATTAATTAGCTAATTATATAAATATATTATAATAATTTAAACTAATACAATTATTATACTAAATAAGTTTATAATTATTTAAACTAATAAGATAATTGTATTAAAGCTTTTTTAGCTAATAAGGAAAACTTCGGATAGGGTAGATTTATATGGGCAACGCTTTTTTTGCTAAGAACGCTTCTTTTTAGGGCAACGCTTCTTTTCCCATACAACGGTAGTTATACACTCGTTGCGTTCTTAGCCAAAAGAACGGTTCTCCACCCCGCGCCTTTCCTTATACGGTAGTTATATAGACATATAAAGGATGCTTTGCGGCTTTATCTTGATTGGCGCATGTTTCACTGATTGGAAATTGAAATACCGACATATGGATTTGTCATGGCTTACGCTGTGTAATAACAAATGCGCCTAATAATCATATTAGTTTGCACTTTTGTCTGCTTTTGTTCCCGGCCTTGCGTGTCGCTAGGAGCTACACGTGCGCGCAACGCGTGGAGGTAATCGGACTATTAGTAGTGCACTACCCATGATGTACCCACCATCCAGACCAGTCGGTGTTCGTCTACTCTATTTTGGGCAATAAGGCTACCTACTTACCTACGGAGTTAAGCACTGTAATTGACATGCAGTCACCGTGAGGGGTAGCTACATATGGCACTGTCCTTCAGCACCCCAGACTTTATAGCGCGCAAGAAAATCACATGCCATCATCGTATCAGCTTGCACCCTCCATAACATGCAATATAATAAGACGATCTCAGACAACCCCCTTTAAAAATGGTAAAAATAGTCACAGGACGAATGAGAAGTTAACAAACAATTCTGATACTCTCATGTAAACTGCTTTTTACTTTGACTTAAGCTTCCTAGTCTCCCAGCCTTCGACTGCCCGACCGCTGGTGCCATGGGGCGCCCCCCGGCCTACATCTTCGTGGTTAGGTGAGTTGCGCGGCTCGCTCGTCCCTGTTCCCTGTTCCCCACCCGACGTTACGTTGACTCGATCTGTCGATACTTTGTTTGTAGGCATGGAAACCGTCTCGATGCCGCCGACAAACAATGGCATTTGACCTCACCGACCCCATACGATCCCCCTCTCACCTACGGGGGCTGGATGCATTCCCGAAGAGTAGGTGCCCGTATCGCCGCCATCCTGCGAGATGACGTTGCTGCCGAAGCTGCCTCCGAGTCTTCGTCGTCCCCGTCTCCGTCACCGTCCCCGTCCGCCCCGAAGCGCCGTCGTTTTCGCATCATTCTCCACAGCTCTCCCTTTCTTCGCTGTGTGCAGACCTCCATCGCCATAAGCGCTGGCCTGGCTACGAATCCCGTATCGTCGTCAACGCCCTCCAACCTTGCCGAGCCTATGCCGCCCCGGCCAGGCACTCTACGGCTCACCCAAGCATCGTCCTTCTCAAATTCTGCCCCGACCAAGTCGCGGCCCGACGTCGCCACCTCCGTCTCGACGGCTCCCCATGAACATAAGGGAGAGGGCCATATATTCGAGAAATCCGTCCTTCGGCTCGACGCTTTCTTGGGCGAATGGCTGTCGCCCGAATATTTCGAGCACATCACACCGCCTCCAGAATCGGCACTGATGCTGGCTACAGCAAAGGCCGAACTGCTCCGCCGATCGAGCTATCACGACTACCCACATTACCACCATCGCATACACTCCAGCGCCTCGAGCCATCTATGGGGCAACTTATCTGGTCATAGTCACAGCGGGGACTTGGGGACACCCGAGGGCCACAGCACCCATGGCACCTCTGCCTTTGACACGATGCCTAATCTTGCCGGCAGCCTCCCGGACCTTGGAGGCCATACCAATGGACATTCAAACCATGCCGGAGCTCAAGGGGCAGCTCATGGTCATCGCCGGGCACACGGCTACGTTTATCCCGTCCCGTCTTACGCGATTTCCACCTCTGAACCCATACCCAGGGGATACGTGGGTCATGCTCGAGATGCCTGTGTGTCTGTAGACTATCAGTGGGACTCTTCGCGAGAGAGTTTAGCTTGGGGCGATGGAGGAGTGTTACCAGAAGAATGGGCCTCTATGCACCAGAGGTTCCGGAGAGGATTGAGGCGGTTGGTCGACTGGTATGGCTCAACTGAGAACCCGGGGCACATGGTGACTAGGATGGCGCATTCCTCTCAAGCGCCAGAGTCGGAATGCGCTACTGAAGGCGATCAAGACAACGAAGTCGAGGACGTTGTTGTACTTGTCTCCCATGGTGCTGGTTGCAATGCCCTCATCGGCGCCATCACACAACAGCCAGTGCTCGCTGATGTGGCCATGTCTTCCCTGACCATGGCTCAGAGACGAGCTGGTTTTGATTCCCAAAATATCAGTCTCACTCGACAAAAATCGCTGTCGTCTCTAGACACAGCTCATCTGATGTCGAGAGCGACTTTCCCGGAGATGTACGACCTGAAGCTGTTTGCTAACACTGATCATCTTGTCACGAATTCAACTACGACTCACAACCGCACCGCGTCTCTGTCGAGGCCAAATATACGTCCCCGCGTCAGTGCCGGCTACACTTCGGCGCTAAAAGAAATCAACTTCGGTTCTCACTATGGGAACCCATCTGGCAATACCCGAGATCAGTCAGCCAATGCGTCCTTGGGTAGCATGAGACGGTCTTCGGGAGAAGGGACAGTGTTAGCCATGAGGCCATCCGTTTACAATACTACTAGCGAAGGCGTTACCGTTGGGAGTGGAATGTCCAGTTTTTCAGTCACCCGGCCCGATCGTTCAGGTTCCGGTACATGGGGATTATGGAGTCCGCGGCAAGATGATAAAGAGCAGGACGATGAACCGGAAACGCCCATGTTTTTGAACTTTAGCCACGAGAAACCCGCTGCTGAAAATAAGAAGGCGGAGGAGACCAAACATAAGGGCGAGGAGCCCGCCACATCGCTCATCGATCCTAACAAGCTGGCTTGCGCGACCTCCACCATAATCGATGGAAAGAGAACGTCCTCCGAAAACTGTGTTGAAGACGAACAGACCTCAGATCAATACCACGAGGAGGAGCACGACAATTTCAACACAGACGCAGTTCCCCATCTACGGACCGGCACTGGCAACGGAGGTCTATGGGGAGCACCCACACCACCCGGCGATGCCGAACGTCTGCGCGACTTCAGCTCCAGTAAGAGACGATGGACAGTTACTGAACGGTGAGGTATATGTCGCACATGCAAGGAAACCCTTGCATCACCTTTTTTCTTTTTCTCGAAAAGAAGAAGACGCATTCCATCACACCCCCCACGAAGTTGTACGACCGCCGAGTCTCATCTCACCCCATCTCACACTACCTACTCCACATCTCACCTCAACACCAAACTCGACATACCACCACTCTACCACGACGTAACGGAATTCTAGGCATTTTCACGGGGAATTTGAAAATGAAATTGACTCAAATCTAAAGCATTAAAGAAGCGAGGCAAGGAGTTTGCCGCGATGCGGGTCTGGGCAACTCTACACATTTCAGGACAGGGGCGTTTTTCTGTGTAATCTCACCCGCGCGCATGCAAGCAGCTAGGTATCTTATCATCTAAATAATCTACAAATAATGTTAGCCGCGTATGGCACGGTAAAAAGCCGTTAAATAAAGGCGGACTTCCAAGCCTAGAAAACAATAGATGCATCATGTTCATGTTCTGGAAACGCGTGCCGAGTAGTTATATTCCCCCCCTCAATAGCTTTCGGTTTGGAGAGATTAAAAGAGGGTAATCACATGGTATCACAAAGTCAAACGTGAGCTTCCAAAATCTGAAATCTAGGTTCTACAATGACGTCGAACTTGAAATCCAGCATTCCTATTCTATGTCGCTAAGATAGCCATGCTTCCTTCTATATAATAGTAGTGACAAGTGAAACAGAAGAGAGTCCTTTGCGGAATTCTCACACGATGATTCTCCCATCATCTTGTCTGATTCATTGTTGGCGGAATGAATCCCGATTCCACCGTCATAGACACATAGAGTCGTCCCTTGGTCTGCTGAGCTTTCGTACCCCTCTAACGCGGACACCTGGTATAAGTCCAACAACCAAGATACCACAGATATGATGACTCTCGACTACCACCTTGCCCCTGTCCTGAACGTAGGAAGCCATGTCATCGTGATGATCATCCCGCCCCTATCATAATTTCCTCGCGACTCAAAAGAAACCAGACCTCGCTTTAGTCAAACGCCCTCCGCATGGCCTGATGCGCCAGCTCGACGCCCAAGAAGGTCGCTGCGTTCGCCGGCACGGCCCTAGCAAGAGCGGGACCGAAGCCCGGGAAGAAAGCCTTGAGGCCCCCGCGCGCGTAGAGCTCGCGCACGACGGATCCGATGGAGACGTTTCCCTCGGCGGTCTGCAGACGGCTCTTGACGGTGTCGACGGGGAAGACGGGGATCCACATGGCGACGCCCGCGGCGCCGCCGGCACAGGTGACGGCCATGAGGCTCAAGTCGCCCTGTGGCTTGCCCGTGGACGGGTCGCGGGGGGTGAGGCGGCGCTTGATGTACTCGTAGGCGGCGAAGTAGGCGGCGGAGCCGGGGCCGTCGCGGGCGAGCGTGGCGGCCGACCCGCGGAAGACGGACCTGAGCCCGCCCTCGGCGTACAGCTTGCGCACGACGTCGACGCCGCCCTTGTACTTGGGCTCCTCGCCGGGCTTCAGGCGCTGGCCCTGCACCTGCAGGATCACCTTGACGCGCTCAAAGGGCGCCGTGATGGCTGTCATGGGGATCGCGCTGAAGAACCCCGCCGCCGAGATCTGGGCTATCGAGAGGCCGCCCTCTGTCGGAGAAGGGGGGGATATGCTGGTCACGAGCTGCTTGCCTAGGTCGTAGCCCCAGAAGGAGACGGCGACTGTTAAGGGAGAGAGATGGTTGTTAGCTGGCTAGTGTTTACTTGTGTCACACTACCAAATGGTATTTGGGTTTCACGGCAGTCATCTCATGTATATGTGAGGCCACAAAGCCAAAAAAAAAAAAAAGGGGGGGGGACGAAGAAACCTACACATAGGCGTGACTCCCACAAGCGGCGCACTAACGCCCGCATAGAGACCCCTCCGCAGTCCATCGCGGGCGATGCTCTTCCTCACGACGTCGACGGCGGACGAGTAGACGCCCTTCTCGGCGGTCTGCATGCGGACCTTGACGAGGTCGAAGGGGTGGCCGACGACGACGGCGCAGACGCCGCCGAAGCCGCCGGCCGCGAAGGACCGTAGCTGCGTGGCGAGGCTGCTGGCGGCGACCTTGGCGTCGGCCTTGATCTCGTCCTTCGTCTCGGGGATGTGTGGTAGGCGCTCCGCTACGGGGCTCGGCAGGTTCGCGTGTAGCTTCTGGTTTACGCCGTCGCGGGGCGGGGAGGGCGAGGTTGACATTTTTGGTGATTTGTGTCTGTCTGTCTATCTGTCTGTCTGTCTGTTTGTTTGTTGATTATGATGGGGTGGGAGGAAATGGGGTTTCGCGGGGGGTGAGGCGAGGCGAGGCGAGGTGAGGGGCAGAGAGTGAGCCCTATTCCGCGATGCGACGAGGTAGGTGTCTTCGTTGTCCCAAGAGACGGATCTATAGTATACCACTCTTGCCCTCCTCTTTCTCTCTATTTCTTTTTTTCTTTCTTTCTTTCAGTTCTCACTCTCGCGATCTTCTCCGAAGTAGTCGCCCAACTTCTAACCTACGACACCGCCTGAGCCTGAGCGGGGTGTCGTTGGCAGCCAAAAAAAAAAGCCCAAATTGGTCTATATGTTTCGTCCCTCTCTATCGATACTGAAGTCTGAGTCCTGTTACGTTCGTAAGTGAAGAAGAAGAAGAAAAAAAAAGAATTAGTGTAGAATACGTCGCAGTAAAAAGCCAAGCAGAAGAATATGCGCGCAACTTCGAATATGCATACGTTTGAATATGTATAATCTGCTTAACTTACCTGTCTCAGTTCACTGAGTCGAGTCGGCAATTGGCGGCGACCGGGGCTGGCTTTCCCTTGAGCCGAGGTAGCTTTACTGACGTCGTTCTGCCCCACCTGGACCTGTCTAAATAAGGGCTTGGTGCATTTTTGGCACTCGCTTCGGTATTAGCGTCTAGCATGTGAGAGGAAGAAATTATAAAAACATTGAATCGATGATTGGATGATGATATGGGGAACAAACCAAGCCCCCGGACTCGGCGGCTGATTTGAAGCTGGGGTTCGCGGTTGGCGCGGCTCTAGGAATATTTCATATTTTAGTATAATGCCGCCGACCAGATATCTCGCTTTACAAGACGGCAGGTCAGGTATAAACCTCGGCAATGTGACAAATGTAAGTAAAAAATACAAAGCTATTGATGGGGAGACAATTGTTTCTTCTCAGGTGCTATTCATACCTCAACTCAAAAATCTCTGGTCCTTTTCCAGCGACAAGGTAAATTTCCTCTGACTAGCTATTAATTGCCTCGGAGTATGTATATATACGTATACTAGAAACAATCCGCGTCTCGCAACTCTATGTACAGGCTTTTATAAGCCACGGCTCGATATGTATAAATGTTTACCCTTTTATTTAAGCAACCCACCCCCTCGCCTCAGCTATCAGAACCCGCCCGGCGCTCTCGGTGATAACGGGCTCATCCGCCCCATGCCACACCAGCACGTCCCGTCGCCTTCTCGTTCCACCTGGATCGTGACGTCGATCCCTTGCTTGGAGAGGTAATTCTTCACCCGGTCACGAACCTCTTCTAGATCCGAGCCTCGCATCGCCGCTACGTGCACGACCCCGATAAGCTTGCCCCCGGATTCGCTTCCCGCTCTGTCATCGGTCCATAACTTGGGGACTGAATAGGAGGCCACGCCCCGCTGATTGGTGATCTCGGAAAGCACGTTGCGGAGATTATATTCCGTGTCCGCCGTATTGGTCAGTAGCAATCGCTGTGCTGATGATTTGACCAAAGGTGTCGCTGTGATGAGAATGAGGTACGCGATTAGGAAAGAAGCTAGTGGATCCCAGCCCGACCATGGCATCAGGTAGGTCAACGCCGTGGAACCAATGACCGACGCACTTCCTAGCGTATCAGCAAGGATGTGCAAGTAAATTCCATGCATGTTCTCGTTGTCGTGGCTATGACCATGGCTATGACCATGTCCATGCTTCTCAGACGTACTGCCGTGGTTATGGTCATGCCCATGGCTGTGACTATGAGCATGGCCATGTCCGTGGTCGTGGCCGTGCCCATGATGGTGGCCGTGAGAGCCAAAGGCGAATATTCCTAGTAGGTTAACGACCAGTCCCAGCGTGCTTACCACGAAGAGTTCCCCCAGTCGTTTTGTTTCTCTTCCTTCTAGCAACCGCTCGAAGGCCTCGAACATGATTTCAAGACTGATTAATCTACCAAAGAGTTAGAACAGGGGATTCGAAGGGTTGTAGTTGACTTACATGAGGAAGACTCCGTTGGCAAAGCCACTCAGTGTCTCGACTTTTCCGAATCCGTACGGAAATCTTTCGCTAGGTGGCCATTTGCTCATGACGGAAGCAAAGAGACCCACCGCCAGTGCGACACAGTCGAAGAACATGTGTATGCTGTCGCTGAGGAGTCCCAGGGAGTCAGTAAGATAGCCGTAGACAGCCTGTACAGTCATGAAGCTGAAATTGACACTATTCATGTTTTGGGTTAGCTTTCGAGTAGTGTAGAGGCACCAGACATTGTAGAAAACGCACCCCATGAAGTAAAAGATGCGCCGTGAGTCTTTGTCCGTCATGATGGCATGGATAAGCGGCCATTTAGAGGTGAAGGGGAGCAACAGGCCTGTCAACCGCGAAAACTCGTGTGAGTGATGGTGATGGTCGTGGTGGCTATGATTATGGTTATGTCCATGGTCATGATCGTGAACATGATCGTGGTGATGCCCGTCATCGTCATCGTGGGAATGCGTGTGTTTGTGAGGAGATGCTGCCCGGACTGTAGCTTCCCCTGGACTCGGTAACTCTTCTGTATTTTGGCGTAGAGGCGACGGCCGGTTCTCGCGTCGCTGCAAGGGAATGAAAGAATTGGCGCGATATTGCGACACGTTTTGGCGGGCATGAGTGACGGCCTCTTCGTCTATGCTCTCGTTGCTAAGGGTGTACCCATGACCGTGACCGTGACTGTGGGAGCGGTTCGAGCCATTGGACAGGTTCGAACGCGACCGAGAATGACCGAAAGAGGGAGGCGAGTGGCTGTGACTATGGACGTGGTCGATGGAGCTGTGAGGGCTATGGCTGTGCGGCAAAGGTGCCTGTGGGAGAGCGTACGACGACGCCATGGTACCGTATAACCGGTACCACGATAGACGTCGCACCCACGATACCTTAGATTACTACGGCCGGCCTAGGCTCCTTTGGCCGATTACTGAGCGGTTGGGACGAGACGAGGTCCTCCAGATACTTGCTGGTGATGGGTAGACAGCGGTGACGTTTTGTCGCAAGGAGGTTAAGATCACGGCTTGCTGTCGTCGTTGGTTCGCTGCCAATGGGCTATTGACTGTGACGAAGAGGCGCTGAATTGGTTATCTTAGCTGAGACACATGAATTCGCTGGATCGAGATCTCAATTTGTCGCATGAATCAATCAGCCAGTCGGATCAGGAAATAGACTACACGTCGATAAAGTGGTAGATGGAATGGACGGGGACGGAGACATGCAGTCGGGTTCGCTAGGGGACAGGGATGGCACGGAGTATTCCAAGAATAAATACGTCAAATACGTAAGTAGCGTATACGGGCGGTCTAAGATGGGTCGTGAGGGGCATAAACGGAGAAAGGGAAAAGTGTGAAGCCCAAAACAAAGTACAAAGGAGGTGGTTGATCTCGTCCAAAGATGGATTTGGAGTCGATTGGCATTCCTCTTGTTATCACTGCCGAATGTAGAAAGATACCTACCTACCTACCTTAGGTAGGTAGGTACGTGGTGTAGTACATTACGGCGCCTGAGTGTAAGGTATACTTTAAGTTACATGATTAGGGGTGTACCACTTACCCTTTTTGAATGCTCGAAAAGGTCAGCCACAGTAAGCCTACTATTAGTACCTCCTTGACCTTATTACCTTTTGTAAATTCTGTCTATTAAAACACGAGACTATATGTATGTAAAGACATCATGTAGTGGTTGATACCATTTTATACAAATTACGCTTTCATCCTTCTGTGTGTTAGGTACAAGGTTACATAAGCATTCACCTGTAACAGATCTCATCTGTTGCAGATGCAGTCACACCCATACCTTATCGCAGTGATGAGTTAACATGTACAAATATACTTACGGCACTGTACGTTTGCCTTCTCTGCCTATTGTAAAGTGCAGTATTAGCTTCATGTGGGAGGAATGGGCTTTCTGATTATTACCTACCTCCTACCTACCTTACATGTTAAGGCAGTTAATTGACTGGATAATGCATGGCCTGGACAGACCAGTATTGACTCACAGCGAGTCACGAGTCGTGGGGCACGCCGTGGTTTTGTACGACTTACCTGTAAGTGCCTGTGCTAATGCAGAGCACTGTAGGTAATGACAACGCCTTCTTGTTCCAACTACTCGTAGGTACTTTCGTTACACATAACGGTCCGTTATTGCATGGTGGCGGCCAGGTGCTTTTCAGGTACAGTTTTGTACCTATAAGGCGGCGTCTGCGCGATAGGGAGATAGATGTACTTTGTACCACCAAAAGAAAAAAAAAGTTCACCATTCAGCAACACGCTCGACTGAAAATATTTCCCATTTGAATCTTTACCTTTTCACCTTCCGAATTTCACCACCCACAAACACAACGTCAGCATCAGAGATCACAGCAGCAGTTCAAATCATTTTCCGCCGTCAAGATCACGATGCATTACATTCTTGTTTCGGGTGGTGTCATTTCGGGTATTTTGGTGTCCTGCGCATCTTCATTTCGACGTCGTCATCGCTAATACCCCGCCAGGAGTTGGAAAGGGCATCATAGCCTCGTCCACAGGACTTGTACGTCTGGTCGTGCCTTATCGCCTCCTTCTCCCTTCGTTTTCTCTTCCATAAAACCGTACAACTTTGAACTAATAATTGCTTTCTCAGCTCCTGCAATCTCTCGGCTTTCGTGTCAGCTGCATCAAGGTAACCTTGCCCAGCCCACCTCCGACCCTACTTGATACATTATATGGATAATGCCGTGGGGTATGGTGCTGATATGGTGACTAGATTGATCCTTATGTGTCCGTAGACGCCGGGCTTATGGCCCCTGCCGAGCACGGCGAATGTTTCGTTCTTGGTTCTGGCTCAGGTTGGTAATGTCTAATGAATCCTTGATATGCCATGAATATCCAGTTATTGCACCTTTGTTCCTGCCTACTCTGTTACCTGACCCTTGACACTAAGCTTTGTACTCCGTATAGAAGTTGATTTGGATCTGGGTAACTACGAGAGATATCTGTCCTTAAGCCTTACGGGTGACAACAACATCACCACTGGAAAGGTGTATCTCGATGTCATTTCCAAGGAGAGAAAAGGCGCCTATCTGGGTCGAACGGTTCAGATTGTTCCTCATGTCGTTGATGCCATTAAGGATTGGATCAAGCGTGTAGCCCATACATGCGTGGATGGCTCCGGCGAGGAGCCTGATGTTTGCATCATTGAGTTGGGGTATGTCGCTCTCTTTATCCCTTTTACTAGCCGGGACGTGTCTAGCACCGGGACAATCTCGTGCAATACAACGACGATAAAATGGCGAGAGATTTCATGCTAATTCGTGAATAACTATCAGAGGAACTGTGGGCGATATTGAGAGCGTACGTTGCATCCTATTACTCGCCTAGCGCGATATATAGCCCATAGGAAGGCTTATTTCTGTGGCTTGTGCTGATACTTCAATAGATGCCCTTCCTCGAGGCCTTAACTCAATGTGCGTATTTCGAAAATGTTTTTTCTGTTATTTGTTACGGCCGCAATAGTGTCATGAAACGTGGGACTGTTGGCTAATGAGTAGCTTACTAGTACGACATGAGGCTGGTAGTACCAATTTTGTCACTATTATGGTCAGCTATGTGCCCGTGATTCATGGTGAGCAGAAGACGAAGCCAACTCAACATGCCGTTAAAACTGTTCGGAGCCACGGCTTGATCCCTGATGTGGTATGTTCAATCTTCTATTTTAATCAATCATCTTGCTAATGAAATAAGATTGCTTGTCGTTGCGAGAAACCCCTCAACGACGGAACAGTCCGGAAAATCTCACTCCACTGCCAAGTTGAAATGGATCAAGTTGTTGTCGTCCGGGATATGCCGACTATCTACCAGGTACCACTTCTTCTACGCGAACAAAAAATGGTGCCCCTACTCCTGTCTAAGATGAGTCTTTCCACTGAGTCTGTCCCTAAACCCCGGGTAGCAAAGGGCGAGCAACTTTGGGAGGCATGGAGAACCGCTGCCACTGCAGAACACAAGGCAACCGTCAACATTGCTCTTGTGGGCAAATATGTGAGCTCACCCGACGCCTACATGAGTGTCACAAAAGCACTCGAGCATTCTGCAATGCATTTGCGCCTTAATCTGAAATTACTTTGGATCGATGCCGAACACCTCGAACCCGATATGCAAACTGCCGAGCCGGATAAGTATCAAAAAGCCTGGGACACTCTTCATGCAGCCTCCGGCCTAATCGTTCCTGGCGGGTTTGGAAAACGCGGTGTACTAGGCATGATGCTGGCTTCCAAGTGGGCCAGAGAACAGAGCATCCCCTTCCTAGGTGTAAGTTCTGCTTACGTGTCCCTCAGCTTCTCTGCTGACATACCCGTTAGGTGTGCCTTGGGTTTCAAGTTGCCGTCATGCAATTTGCGCGAGATCACTGCTCCTTGCCCAATGCCGACTCTGAAGAGTTTGACGCGGCGACGAAAGAACCCGTCATCGTCTACATGCCCGAACTAGACCGTGAGAACATGGGTGGCACGATGCGCCTGGGCCTACATGAGACTCTCTTCCAAGAAGGCAGCGAATGGGCCAAGATCCGGGCCCTATACGGGGGCGTTCAAGGAGTCAAGGAGAGGCATCGGCACAGGTATGAGGTCAATCCTCAATTCGTGGATCGGTTAACAGAGGCGGGTATCCACTTCGTCGGCAAGGATGAGACGGGACAGCGTATGGAGATTTTCGAGATGAAGAACCACCCCTATTTTGTTGGTATGTTTCAATAGCAGGATGGCGACTATGATTGTTGCCCGGACGAACTGACGATGACTATAGGTACACAATTCCATGCTGAATATCAGTCACGGGTTCTCGCTCCAAGCGTAAGTGCTTTCATTTGAACGTAGACAGCATATATAAAATATTAACAATCGCATTAGAAACCTTACCTAGGCTTTGTGGCCGCGAGTGCGGGCTGTCTAGATGAAGTCATCAAAACACAGCTGGTAAACGGCTCGAAATGAGGAGGCAGTATGGGTTTGAAATGGTAGGGAATGCTCTAATGCTCCCGTTCTCAAGCTTGGTGTTACGATGTGTTCTTCCAGTGGAACCTACAATGCGCTCAAACATCAACAGCTGCGGTTGTTGCACTTCGACTCATGGACTCACATGCACTACTGGCATAGCTGCATGATTTCGTTCTGTAAGTGAATGTAATCATGGAGGTCACCCAGGCCGAAAGGCAGGGGTTAATCTCACCAGACAAGTTACGCAGACACTTACACTGCTCACAGGAATCTTGGTCGCCGTGGCGTCTCGTAATACCCTACCCAACCCTAAAAAAACATCCGTCCCCTGGTCGAGACGTATCTACCAGACAGCCTCAAAAACATCATAGAGGCGGTCTCAAGTAGCCACAAGGCAAGTCTCATATCTCTTATGTGCCACAACAGGAAGAACAGCGACAAGGACTTGAAAAACCAAGACAAGATTTGAGCAACTGCATAATCAGTCACATAGACACAACAGCAGCGACAACAACGATATCTGTATGCGCTTCGTAAGTGCTGCTCGTCTGCCGTGAACACCTCTCGTTTTCAAACTTGGTCTTTATATGTGAAAGTCTCAGTGAGAAATTGTTGCTGCCGGCGAATGGGTACCGATTGGTCTTGATCACCATTCGTTTCAAGGAAGCAAAAAAAAAAAAAAACGTCAGCATGACCAGGTAAGGCTTCGTAGTCTTAAATAGAGCTTGCATACAGACAGCGACAGCTGTGATGCTCTCAAATCGGGCACGGATGGCCAAAACTGCCCATCTATTGTCTCTTTCTCTTGTGTGTTCTTGCAGGGCTATTTCGTGCTTGTTTTAAAGGGAAAACAAATATACTCTAAGAAGTTTCAAAACGCCTACTAATAAAATTCTCATAACGAATTATACTGAGCTACTTTATCCTCGAGTCCATACTTCCTTCCTGTGCCCATATGTGACCATTATAATGTTAAACTTGCGCTTCAACACTCCAAGTTATGATTTGGAAGAAATGATTACCTAATACTTTTACAAGCTCACAGTGCTACCGCAAGTGCACTTTCATTGGTCCACATATTAAAGAACTACACCGTACAGCATACTGTATGTTTCTTTCCTATTCGTATGGAATCACATACATTATTTCCTCAATACTAAGAGCATTCTTCAGTTGAATAACTACCATGCTTGAACCAAGTATCTAACCTGAGTACTTACCTTACAGCAAGATTCATCGACAGCTCACGGACGTTATCGGAATGTGATTGAGCGTTCATCATTCACAAATTCCTAAAGGGGACACAGTCGCTCATTACCTTGCTCAGCCTGTTTTAAAGACTACGGAGATGTCACCGCTCACCATAATACTATGGTCTACCCTAGGCGGGCTGTTGATAGCCACGGCTGCAGTTCTACTCCTGCTCCCCTCCCAATATAAGAAGCCGTCAATAACAGGCAACGCTTCCGTGTCGGTGCAGATCCTAGTCTTAGGAGATATAGGCCGAAGCCCTCGGATGCAGTACCATGCACTGAGCATCGCCAAACACGGAGGGACTGTGCATCTCATCGGGTATCACGGTACGATAACTTATCATATTCCTCTTTTGAATTAATCATCCCATTGGAGAACTTCTTACGATTAACACGGATTGCAGAATCACCACCTCACCCAGATCTTCTCACCAGTCCCAATGTCACCATTCACCCTCTTGCACTTCCTCCGAGGATTTTGAGATCGTCTTCTATCCCGTTCATGATTGCCGGTCCTCTTAAAGTCTTATGGCAGATAGGCACGCTATTCTTGGTCTTGGGGTACACGACACCAGCCTCAACATGGCTTCTGGTCCAGGTAAATCTCACAGCAGACCACTCATCCCTCATCCTCAAGACACTAACGTCCATCAGAACCCTCCCTCAATCCCAACCTTAGCAATAGCCTTATTGATCTCCATCCTGCGTAACACGCGGCTGATGATAGACTGGCACAACTACGGGTGGACGATTCTAGCAGGCACCAAGGGGAGATCACATCCGTTCGTGGCGATCTCGAAGGCATACGAGATCGCTCTGGGACAGTGCGCGCCCACGGCAAGCATCACCGTGACGCACGCCATGGCGCGAGAGCTACAAAACCCACCATACGACATCCAGAGCCCGATCGTGACACTCCACGACCGACCGGCGTCCATCTTCCAGCCTCTTTCCTCGCCCTCCGAGCGAGAGTCCTTCTTGACCAGGTTGCCCGAGATGGCGCCCTTTGCAGCGAGTATTCTGTCCGGCGCAACGCGATTGGTCGTGAGCAGTACGTCGTGGACGCCGGACGAGGACTTCTCACTGCTTCTCGACGCGCTGGTATCGTACTCCAGGCCTGACCCTGACTCTGACTCTGACGCGCAACGCACCAGAGCCCCTATCCTGGCGATAATCACGGGCAAAGGCCCACAGAAGGAACACTACACGTCCCGCATCGCGGCACTCCAGAAGTCGGGCGCGCTGCACAACGTGCACGTCTTGACGGCGTGGCTGTCCATGGCGGACTACGCGTCCCTGCTCCGCGCCGCGGACCTGGGGGTGTGTCTGCATATGTCGAGCTCGGGCGTCGACCTGCCGATGAAGGTGGTGGACATGTTCGGGTCCGGGCTGCCCGTCGCCGCGTACGCGGGGTACGCAAGCTTTGGGGAGCTGGTAAAGGAGGGCGTGAACGGGGTCGGGTTCGAGACGGCCGATCAGCTCGCGGGATTATTGGCACGGTTGTTGGGGGGTGGTGACGGTGGTAAAGGCGAGGAGGAGCTCGCGCGGCTACGGAAAGGCGCAAAGGAGGAGAGTGGACGGCGGTGGGATGAGGAGTGGGATCGCGTGCTGGGGCGCGTGTTTGGGTTCACAGAATAGGAGGTGTTAAAAAGGATAGAGAGAGGTTATAAGCGATAAATTTGGTATTTATCTCACGATAACTGCGTCTTTCATCATGAAGCGGCTTATTTGTCATTAACATTATTCAGTGAGCACTCGTTAGTTCATTTTGACCAAAAAGCCCGAAGAAACCAAAACACCAGGATCAAGACGAAAGATGTGGAAAGAATTCGACGCTATCCGTGATGCCAATACCACTCTACATGATGCCGTAGACTCCGAAACGACGCCTATCGCTAATTCAATAATGGTGATGGATGATGAATGATGGTGATTATCGCTTTGAGACCGGTAACAATCCAGGTCTCCAGCCTCTTAAAACTGCCTCCTCAGCAACCTGTCCACGCGCTAACGCCATACCATGAAATAATCCAACGGCGGAATTCGCCTTGATTCTTCGCCCTCCACTATCCTCACACCTCACACCACATATTCACACATTAATCAACCTCCCCAAGGCTCTCCTTGACACAAGCGCGGACGCGTTTCCGAAACTCCTTTGGCCCGCCCTGACGCTCCTCGCGCAGAAGCTTGGCGGCGTCTAGATTGGCGGGGGATTCGTCGTTGGGCTCGGAAAACAGGCTGATGACCGAAATCAAGATGCTCTCTGGCGACTGGACAGGGCTCCATCTTTCATCGGCCGTCTCGTAGCCGTAGGTGTCCTCGCCGGGAGGGTGTAAGATGGAGATGCAGAGCTCGCCGCTCGGGTAGATGTTGGGGTGGAAGGGGATGGGCGCCTGGAAGACCAGCTTGGGCGGCATCAGGGGATATTCGGGGGGAAAGGTGAGGTGTGCGCGGAAGATGGCTCCTATTTGTTGTTTTTGGGAGACGATCAGCTACTGGATTCTTTTGGCGTTGGGGGGAAGAGGTGTGGTGTGGTGAATTAAGGTTAAATGGTGAATGACCACAATACCTAACTAGTGTTTTCCATTTGGAGACGGCGAACAATGACGGAAAGGAAAAGAGGAGCTGAAAGAAAACATACATACCACCATAGTACTTGCAGTCGTCATTGATCATAAGAGAAACTTCCCACTCGAAGACGTTGCTATCCCGCACGAGGCCGACAGAGATGCCCGAGACGGAGTTGGACGTGTTAATTTCCTTAAGCTGGCGCTGCAGCAGGGCTCCGGCCGGGCTGGGGATGGTCCTGGGGGTATGCGTGGACATAGTATATATAATATGTGTTGTGTGTGCTTGCTTGTTGTGTATCTGCTGTAGCGGAATAACACGTTCACGTTCCGTATAACTTGGTTAAAAGAGGGACGCGGGGCAGATAGATGGGAGATGCTTCGCTCGAACACGCGACGCTACGCTTAGCGGGGTGACGAGATGCCGGTTATATAAACGCTTGGGAATGAGCAATATCAAGAATGCCGCGTACACAGCTATATTAAGTAGGTAGTTAATCAATGCGGGAAGTTGGATAACCAAGTCAGCGAATACGTAGTCCAGTCCAACAAAAGCGAAGAGGGGCGGGAGAAATACTGCAGAAGACATATAGAGACAGACAACAGTGCAAGGAAAGAAGAAGCAGAAAAATGAACTGGCGTGGGGATGGCGAGGAAAGTGGGGTGTGGGACAAGGTGGGAATGATGCGATGGCAAACAAACATGATAGTTTGGACTACCTAGACCTGAAGGTAGGTATCTTCTTACATGTATGCATACTTGAGGTAGGTAGTTCCGTCTATTTTATACATACATACCTACTTAACGGCGCACCAATGCCGGGAATGGACCATCCAACGGTACAATGGACCGGGCAACTCGGCATTTGCTACGGTGAGTTCATGAATGGAGGGGCACATTTGGTACATGGCAATCCGAGTCAGCATTAGGTATTATGGATATCGCTCTACATGCTCTGTTCCGTATTTCCGACAAGCTTCGCCATGGGAAGAAAGTGTTTGCATTAGCGCCGGCTACAGATTTGTAGACTGGAAAATAGAACAACAGAAGTTGGCTATACTGGGGTCGTATTTCAGCAATGGGATGCATCCCAACCTTGGGAAAACATATCGATATATATAGATGGATCTAGATATTTCTCGACCTGACGACCATTGCGCAAGCTGAACCCTAATATCATAAATCAACCCTCACTCTCTATCCAGGTGGACAAGGGCAGTTAGGTAGTTGCGGGAACGGATCTGAAATGTGAGTTTTGACAGTCGGTACGGTGACTCACTTTCATGATGATAAAGCCGCCCAGATATGGTATGCGCGGCTGCTGACATGCACGAAGAGTATATGTTATCCGATATAAGGAGATCGACAAACGACGGGCATGTAGCCAGCACAGAGAATCCTCTTCTCCAGTCCAAGGCCCAGGACTAAGTACGCCTGAAGGGTCCTTATGTACACATTGCTTAAGAAGAAACACGCCAAATTCACTCACCGAGCTTGACTTGGTCATCATAAGTGCCGAAGTTAAGCTCGTATAAGATCCAAAAACCGTCCTCAGACGTGAGGACGGCATGTAATCGCCATGCAGTGAACTGAAAGAGGTATCATCCGCGCCAAAGAACACCCAACGCCAGTCCGTATGCAGTTTCCAGATGATGAATTCCACCGTATTTGCCGTGGGATCATGCTTCCTCCTCTTCGACGTTGTTCGCCCTTTATAGGAGAATAGTCGATAGCAGAGCGCTTCCCTCTCACCTCTTTTTCGATGTCCCGAAGCCCGTGATGCCCATGGCCGCCATCATGTCGTCTTCGTCGTGCTCGCCCTCTATCCGCACGTCGTCGCCATATTCGACCTTGACTTTCTCCGTAGCCTCCTTCTCGGCCCTCTTCCTCGCGAGATCCTCCTGCCGCTTCAGCCTCCGCGCCTCCTTCTCCTTAGCCTCCTCTTCCTCGCGAATCTCCAGGCGTTCCTTGAGCGTCGTGGTAGCGGCGCGCTTCTGCTCCTGCAGGCGCTCCCAGACCTCGTCGATGCGGCGGCGCACGTCCTCGGCGCTGGCCTTCCTCACCTCGCCGGTCTCGCCGATGTTGCGCAGGTGCTGCATGCTGTTGATGTGCTCGACCCACTGGATGTTGTCCTTGAAGGTGAGGTCGCACGCGGCGCAGTAGAACCCGGCGCCGCGCCCGCGCTTCCCCTGCCCTGCCCCCGCGGGCACCAGCACGGTCTTGCCGACGCTGGCCTCGAGGTCGATCACGTCGCGCCGCGCGCTCGTGTGCGTCTCGTCGCCCGTCATCGGCTTGTAGTACTTCTTGCCCGCCAGCTTCGCCTCGTACCGCGCCTTGGCCTCCTCGCGCTCGGCGCCCTCGCGCACCCGTGCCTTCTCGGCATATTCGTCGAGGTTGTACGACCGCCGGAACGACGTGTCCGTCGCCGGCGTGCCGTAGGCGGAGCCTTTGCCTGACATGGTCGCTTGCTCGGCTGGCGGGAAATGGGTAATGTTAGATCAATGAGTTGGCGGTCGATTGTTCGATGTGCTGTCTAGCGCATGAGGTCGAATTAGATGCTAGCGACTTGAGATAATGAACTGAATAAATGAGACAAACGTTTGGCCTAGTAGCACAGTGTATTATTTACCCAGCATGACCCAGCAATTCCAATAATGCAGGTGCTCTGATCAGGGGTCCATATAATAAAGTGGAGATAACCTTTGCAAAGCTACCCCGCGAAATATGCAGTGATTAGCTTGTATCGTTATAAAAGATTTATGTTTTTTTCGACATTCAGGTATGCCCCTCCCCCTCCTAAAGTAACATGCTGTAGGAGCTCTGCGACCCCTCCACAAAACTTCTTCTGCGACCAACCCTTCTAGATATCAAGATGCTTTACCTCGTCGGCCTGGGACTCTCGGACGAGACTGATATCACGGTCCGTGGTCTCGAGGTTGTTAAGAAGGCTTCTCGTGTCTACTTGGAAGCCTACACAAGTATCTTGCTAGTAGACCAATCTGTTCTGGTGAGTGCTTGCATATCTACTCCTAAGATGACTCAATTAGTTCTATCCATGTTCTTATAAATATCTACTACGGCTAACGCTAATGGAACAGTAGGAGGCGTATTATGGCCGATCCATCGTAGTCGCCGACCGAGAGATGGTCGAATCCAACAGCGACGAGATCCTACGAGATGCGCAAACCGAAGATGTCGCCTTTCTCGTCGTTGGTGATCCCTTTGGGTACGCACTGAGCTAAATCCAGTTAAACTTATTTAAACTGACACCATCCTCGCTACAGTGCGACGACACACACCGATTTAGTCCTGAGGGCACGCGAATTATCCATTCCGATCCAAACCATTCCCAACGCGTCCATCATGTCTGCTATCGGTGGGTGCGGGCTCCAGCTATACAACTTTGGCCAAACCGTGTCAATGGTGTTCTTCCTCGATAATTGGCGGCCGGCATCCTTCTACGATCGAATCAAAGAGAATCGCGCTATCGGGCTGCACACGCTTGTGCTCCTCGACATCAAGGTGAAGGAACAGAGCCTAGAGAACATGGCACGGGGGCGGAGGATATACGAGCCGCCTAGGTACATGACAGTCGGACAATGCGCGCAGCAAATGCTCGAGGTCGAAGAGGATAAGAAAGAGGGCATCTATGGGCCTGACAGTCTGGCCATCGGCGCAGCGAGGGTAGGTGGCAAGACGGAGAAGTTTGTCGCCGGAACACTGAAGCAACTCTGTGACGCCGATGACCTGCTCGGGCCGCCACTGCACAGTCTCGTCTTACTAGGATCACGGGCACATGAGCTTGAGAGGGACTATGCTCGCGATTTCGCCATAGACAAGGATACATGGGACAAGGCATGGTCTGAGCAGTATGGGAAACAATAAAACATTGGCGATGCCTACCCTGTGATTATTGTCACAATTTGTTCCCATGATAAGCCCGAACTCCTTGCAAACACGATGCAATCAACACCACAAATTACTAAACAGATCTCCGCGCCTTCACTTCATCCTCTGTGATCTCCCGGATCTTATTCACGTTCGCCGGCTCGCCCGTCACCACGCCTTTGGCTACCTCGGCGGCGCGCCCCAGGATCGTGCGATCGGTCACAGCATATGTGGCCGTCAACATTTTGACACGAATAATACCGATTCTTGGGTCATTCTCCGAACCATCATGCTTCCCATCACCGAGATCGCCCATCCAGGCCTTCAGGGTGGGGCTGTAGTGCCTCTTGATCACACTGCGATCCGTCTCGATGCTGGCCGTGCCCGAGACGGAGGCCCACTGGCCCGAAGAATCCAGGAATGCGAGGTTGACGTGCGGGTCGCTCTTCAGCTCATCCGTCTTGTGGGACTCGGTGTTGGTGAAGAAGAGGTAGTCCACGCCGCGGTTCTCCTGTACGACGGTTAATTACGACAAGCATGGAATCACAAAGAATGCGTACCTCTGCCGCGACGGCCATGCATCGAGACACCAGCTTCCCAGAAGCCTGGTCGCGCGTCGTCATCATGCCGAACTTGCTTTGGCCGACGAATTGATCGAGAGCATCGAACTTTTGCTGCGCTGAGACATCGGTGTCCTTGTTGGCGCTTGTGTAGGGGTCAGCTTGTTTGCTGCCCGTATCCGTGTTTGAGAATCCAGACATAGCGTTGGTGTTATTTGTCGATAATTGTAATCTTGTTTGTGTAGCTTCAAACGGCGAATTACTTTTTCGTACTTCGATCTTGGGACGAAAGTGAATTGATAGTAGTAGTGCTGTTCTACTTGGGTGAGTTACAGGCGTGTGGCGAGCTGCAGATGCCGCGTGCTTTATATATCTGGCCGCCATGGATGTACGAGCGCCAAGTTGTGCGTAATGGTCTCAGAGTTGTGACTTCATCAGCAGCAGCAGCATCTCCGCAGCGTGGAGCGGGCATATCTAGATCTAGATTGCTGGTTCCATTGACGCTGATTCGATTGGCAAAAAGCAGCCGATGCGGATGCGGGCAGAGGCATGTCATCATCGATTACCCGTTGTTCGTGTTGGAAAAGTCCAAGTGCTCGCGTCCTTTGACATGTCATGACGTCAAGCGTCCACGACATGGTATAGACGCATTTTTTGTCCGGCTACAGGCAATAGATCTGCGTGTTTTCAAACGGCGAGATGAATTCTTCTACTTATACCGCACTGTCATCGTTGTCCACCTAGGAAAATAACTATTTAACTAGGTACATACCTAAGGTAGCACAGAGAGCGAAGTCTGATTGATTGCCGGTTCAAGGAGAGTCCGCTAGTACAGCCATCACGTAACACCGGTATGTAGTAAAACCCAGCTAAGCATCCTGATGTGAAACATGCCAGCTCCTTTTGGGTCGTCGTTTGAGCAGTTACCCGTTACTGTAGGACGCGCCGATATGCCGTGTAACATAATACCTCAGGTTCGTGATTTTCGGTCAAGCCAGCCATGTCTAAGAGTTGGCGCCCACGTGTAAAGGCTATACATACATATATGGGAGGCTATAATGTATGTATGTAGCATTTCAACGTCAGCATCCAATTGAGCTTAGGTACATGTAGGTTTATATGCAAACAATAGAACAGCTACCTAATTACATGTAGCCATTTTGTTTTCCGGGGAAAGTTGACAAACACTTGTGACATGCAGTATTCACAAGTACAGTACTTGTTAAAGTATGATTTAAGGTATGTTATGTTGTTGTACAAGCTAAAAAGGGTAGTTGCTGTGCAACAGCAGTGCACGTTCTGGTCCTGGTCCGGATAGTTACAGCACACCATGCCTCCTAACCAATTTCGCGTATGTCCAAGGGCAACGGCTCCCCGGTATATGTATTTGGGCCTAGCACTTGGGGTACATCAAACGACGCTCTTTGGTGTACATGCTGCGATAGATGGAAGGCCAGGGTACTTGAACTCCACACTCCAGAGACTTTGACCAAGGTGCATCTTTCCACGATCCCCCATTCTCCTTCCCACTTTCCTACGAGGAGTCAATTACCTACCTACATACTTACATAACCTAAGGGTTAGATTAGTTTCTATCGCAGCAGGTGCTTACACGCCTACACGCCTGCACGCCTGCACGCCTGCACGCCTGCGCACCTACACCTAAGGTACCTATATGCGTGCCTCCTCAAAAAATCGAGCACAAGGATATACATGTAGGTAAGCACCTCCAACCCCATCTACATCCACCCGCACATCAAAGGGCAGGAAGCTGCGACGTTGAACTATAAGAAACACCGAGACGGGTTGCAACAACTTTCACGAACCCCAATCGCACTCTACTCCTTCACTGGACAGGTAAACAGATGCATATCTGATGTAGCCTTGCCGGTGCTTCCCCGAGTTTCCGTCTAGCGAACCAGGCCTCTTCATCCTACATTCTCTGTTCGTCCATTCCATCACCACCACCACCACCACCACCACCACTGTACCGTTTTCACCACTCTCACCACCCACACCCCTTATTCTTGGCATCAAGCTGGTTTCCACCTCTAATCATACCTCTTTTTCTCTTTCTCTTTCTCTTTCTCTCTCCTCTTCAATCTGAATCTGGACGCCATCCTTATTGGCACATACGTCTGCAAGTCGGTCATACATCCACATCGCCGTCTATCGGAGGGGGTTTGATCGGTAAGCTAGCTTGACGTTTAACAGTCTCGGTCTTGTCCGGCAAACCGTCTACATGCTTTTTACATCTTCACAGCCTTCCATTGCCAAGCGTACATAGAAGCGTATATCTCCCATAGCACAAAGCAACAACGCAGCCAGCTCCATTCTCACCAGTATTGTCTTGTATTGTCTTGCCTTCAATGTCCTTCGTCTAGGCGATCCCGTCTTTCCATCCATTGATTGAATACTTCTCACCGGCGATTCACGTCTTGTTCTGCCACAATGAATAGGTTACCTAGTCCATACCTGACATTCCATTTAGATCTCTGAGCCAGAAAAGCTACTGCTTTCTGACGCCTCTTGACCCCCTTCTTACTGGTGCTGGGTTGGAGATACTCACAGGGTGCTTGTCGTTTAATTTCGTCAGCTTCTTTGTTCGCTTCGAAAAAAAAAAAAAAGCAACAAGTCGCCGCTGCACCCTCCCTTCTTAAGTTTCGCGTCTTTTCTCAACCCATCTTCTCTCCCTCTCACAACTTGCCGTCGTTGTGCCCATATCTTATACAACAGCCAGCGCCTCACATCAGTCAATATGGTAAGGATATCTATCCACTTCGCCGCGTTTCCAGTTCATCGTCCTTCTCTCGTGTCCTCGTTTGCCCACTCATACAGTGCTGTCAACACATATGCTGACTTCTTATGTAGAATGCGTCATGGCCGGCCTGGGAGTGCCGTGATCAGTCTGATCAGGCTGAGTTATACTACAATCAACCCCTTCGCGCTAAGAATCGCCGTCTGGAAGATGAGAATCTGAACCTCAAACGCCTGCTCCGTGAGCATGGCATCTCATGGCAAAAGAACCAACCGAAACCTGTTCGTGCTAAAACGTCTCGTGTCACTCGCTCTAGTATAATTCAAGGAAGAACACTTCCCCATTTACCGGTCGAGATCCAGCTCAGAGTGCTTTCCTATGCTCTGACCAGCCCGCATCCTATTGTGGATCCACTCTGCAAGAGTAGACCCGAGCGTATGCTACCACGCGAGAAGGGCAAACGAAATCATATTGCCATTCACTTCCTGGCCACATGTCGAGCATACCGTTTTGAGGGCACCAAACTCTTGTGGTCTAACAACACCTTTCTGTTCACGAGCCCTGCCAGCCTGAGACAGTTTGGAGAAATCGATTTGACCTATCGCCAAAAGATTCGGCATGTCACTTTTCGCCTCATCGCTAGATTCTACGACGACGAAGATCGGGTACACCGACTGCCGGCAACCTATCATCCCAGCCTCAAATCCTCAGTCAAGCTAGCCGTTCAGCGCCGTCCCAAAGAGCACACGTTGGCTCGACGTGGCTTTCGTGCCTATGCCTGGTATCAACTCATTGATTTCCTTGAGGCCATGCTCCCTCCTCATGATCCCGCCTCTAAGGCGTCGCCTACCCAGCCCCGTCCGAGACTATTCCCTGCCCTAGAGTCTCTCCGCATCGACTTTGTCAACTTCATCAACGATCTTCTTCAGTACCCACCTCAACAACTCCATGACTTGGCCTCACACCAGCTAGGCTGCATGCTAAATGAAGTCGTCTTAACCGGCGTCCCAACCGATGAATGCGGACTCCGAGTAAGCACGGAACTCTCCGGCCTCCTGAAGGATGAGGGTCTCTTGATTGATCATGCGCCGACCCTAGTAGCTGTCAAGGATGGTGTCCGCATGCTACATTGCGTCCTTCCCGTCTGTGATCATCCATCCAAGGTAGTTCGGGGAATGCGCGCGCTGCATGAGCATCACTTCTTTGACGAAGATTACCATAGACACAACTGGACCGAGTTTCCACCAGCACCTCCCGATGAGGGCGAGCCCCCCTATTCCCCTTCCCATTCATGCCGCACTATTTGGAAGAAAGTGCCGATCAAGCTGGATGGAAATGAACGTAGGTGGGAATTGTTTGACCGTGTCAGTGGCATGCCGTGGGCAGATGCCGAGGAAGAAGCTACTATGTTCGATTTCCTTGATGAAGACGATGATCCCATGGTGTGCGAGAACTGTGGTGAATGTCATCCCGGCGCGCTTCTGCCCGATGAGCTGATGGATCTCTATGACGATGACTTATAGTAGTGGCATACGTCCACAGGGAGAGGAGGGGCACACAGCTACCATTTAGATCACGAGATATGATGACTTGACCACGATAACGGGCTCCATCAACGGTGGGCTCATGTGATACCACGTTGGCGCTTTTAGGTCTGGAGAGAACATTTTGTTCGAGGGCGTTCAAAAGAAATTCGTTGCGCGTTGTGTTTGCGAGGAGTAATGATGTGTCTATTGCTTATTTGTTGGCTCGGCGGGCTACTACCAGCAACTGTCATAAGGAGATAGACAACTGAATTGCTAGGTCTAATGTACGGGGAAGGATACCCCCGCTGTAACAAGAACAGATGTTTTTCCCCTTGGTCTGATTGTGCATCGTGTGCGCGCTCGGGCTCGTGTGTTGTTATAACACAACTCCCAAGACAAAAGCAGTTGTTTGCACTTGGCAATAGCTTACAAAAATGATCAAATTGTTTAGTAAGTCCCCATCGATAGGAGTCTGATAGACAATACGTATCAAATGACACATTATAGAAAGAGGAAAGAAAAAGCAGATATGGGGAAGTTTTGATGAAGCATAAACAGCAGGCGGGCAAGTGGTAATACAAGTTGGCTATATTGTATGAAGAGCAGTTCTTAGATATGTAGGTACTCCATGTATCGGGGTGCCGAGGGTTCGTGGTTGGCTACCTACAATTTGATTATATGAGAATAAATGCCAAGAGCACTCGACAGCTCAATGGGCAGAAAATTGGCGGGTTTCATGTTAATCAGGTACAGAGACTACCTAGGTACTTTGTCAACTACCTCTAGGTTGCAGTTACGTTAGTTGGGTATATTTGACAGTGAGATATCACGAATAAGCAGATCTGAAACCCAAAGTTCTAGTCCTAATACCTGATGGTAACATAAATAAATACCGCAGATAGAATAGCTGAGAAGCTGACGGGAATGCTTACACCGTAGCTACAGACAGCAACGCATGACACGGCTGGAGGCCTAACATTTTGTTATTATTGCATGCTTTAGCTTTTTCATCTATCCCTACTTGAAGTTGTTGGTCTCAACTCGTGTTCCTATTTGTCACAATGATGGGCGATCATCATTACAGGATGGACCGATCCCGTTGTACATGAAGGTTCGACTCCGACCTAGCCAAGCAGGAGCGTGCCTGGCTGCGCATGAATGCACACATTATTTGTTTCTATATAGACAATCTTGCGCACTATTTCTTTTCTAGGACTTTGAGCTCATAAAGGGCATTAAAATTAAGCGTCGAAGATGGGTTGTTGCCTTCGATTTCTGGGAGCAATAACTTGGTTCGAAATAGATGGTCTGCCGACTCTCTGAGTTCGAATACGGTTTCTAACCTCGAACTGGGTCTCCTGGGGTAAAATACGATGGAACATTCGACATTTTCGAATGCGGTTATCGAAGTCTTCGATTTTGTAAGGATCACTGCTCGTCGAAGACATATTCGAGTCCAATATCTTGAAGTATACCGGCGTTTCCAATAATAAACGAAGGAGATACTGTGTCTTCAGGGTCGTTAGGTATATGTGAGCCACTTCTCGAGCATGCTTTCGATGAAGATAAGGTCGCTGGAGTAAATGTTGCGATCGCAACGATGGGAGGCAGTTGTGGGCTATGGATACGGCTAGTCGAAACAGGAGAAAATACTTCAGAAAAGCTTGTGTCAGCTGTGTCTATTGTAGAAGACCCAGAAAGCGATACAGTGTCTACAATATCTCAAGACTGTTAGCTCTTATTTACCGCGTGTACAAACAGAGTCGAGCCATCTTCAAGAGAAAATGCCAAGAACAAACAACCGCAAAAATGTGAGACGCGGCTGGGAGGCAAACCTTATTGTCCTAACCCTATCTTAAAGCCACGGGTCTCATTCGTGCTGATGACCATGGATTGAAATAAGGGATGATGGTTAACTCCCCCCTTATATTTATGTATCTTATATTACTTGTATGTGTCTCTGTTGACACCAAGATACCACCAGTCTCATACCTCCTACCCCTGATAATTGCGGACCGTTCTCAAGTCATCGAATGGATCGAGTCTATTGCCGACCCAAGCTTGTCTCTGGAGATAGAGATTGGTGTGGACATCTAGTTAATTGACGACGAACTGAGAAAGTACCATCCATCGTCGCCCACCGCACAATCTTTCGCTCTTACCTACGTACACGACTTGTTAGCTCATGTTGGCTCGAATCCGGTAATGGATGAGGATGATGAATCAATCCCAGAACGCTGTAGCAGAGCCCAATTTACTGACCATCTCTCCACTTGTACGACTCGGGTTCTGAACTGTTGGGTGCCACAAGAGAATGATGACTATTCGGAGACACGCAGTAGCGAAGAAAGTTTCTGCCTATGACGAGAAGACACTCTACCAGCTTTGAGCAAAGGATAAGCAGACGAGGCTTATTCTAATCTCTATAATCACGGCAATCAAGAAATGATTCGTCAATGTATTTCGGTTTCTTCAAAGCCAAATCTTTTACGATCCATCGTTGAAACTAGACTCTACAGACAGCCTTAAAAACACATACCCCTTAGTGGCGCCTCTCAAGGCTATTCTAGACTTATTCTGACGATATTTCAAAGGGAAAGAAATGATTAATTCATCGTCCCAACCGGAATACTGCGTACGTGTGATTCATAATCGCACTGGGAACGATGCAGCCAAACAACTGAGAAAGATGCATAGAAAGGGGCTCTCCCTTTTCTCCACTCTTTTTCTAGATGTTCCGCCACTTTCAAGAGAACACTCACGTCCACTCACTAGTTCGTTCCTTCTTCAACTTGGAATAGACGTGGGCAAAATGTTAATAGCTACCTATAAGCTATGTGGAAATGACTTTCCAATGTTAATTCTTACTATGTAGCCACCAAAGCAGTGTTGGGTGGAACTGCTTACACAAATCGCGAAATAGGGGCTGATTTTTCACGTGGAGCGTCAAAAAAGGGGTATGTGTTTTTATTGTACAAACTCAGCCAGCTACACCTCAATTTTTGGACTCCGCCACCCAGTATATTGTTGAATTCTCTTCACGTCGCGGACGTGACTATATACTACGTTGATACTCTGCGAGTATCAACGGCGTCGTTCTAGTCTGTCACACTTCATAAATTAATTGGATATCTATTCCCTTACGTGACCACTCAAATGTTCAATGATTTTGCTGGTTTTTGCCAAATATGGATGCGTGATATTTAGGTTACCTCCCTTGGCTTGGGCTCACGGGACTCGTAGCCGTTTTATTACTAAGGTGATTTACAGTAGTGCAGTGCGTAACAGGCACTCATTCAACCACGTAAACTTGGGGCTGGAGCAATGGCAAAGGGCTAGGGTCGAGTCTCTTGTAACTTTGCTTGGGAGTGAGTGAGTGAGCGTGAAAAGTCAAAATGTACCTTCCACACCAAGAGAGGATTGGTCTCTCTCTCGCCGCTCCATATTAGCCTGCCCTGTCTACAATCTTTGTACATCGGAAGATGTACAACCTTCTGTGACCGGCCGTACTCACGGCGAGCACAGACGGAGTGCTCCTGTTCAGGGAGGCCCCGCTTGATTAGAAACGGTCCATTATGCTCACGAATCTTTGTTACTGTGCTAGCTGAATGGTGAGCTTGGCTACGAATTCGTCACTCCCTATCAACATTGCTCATATTGTTGTATTTAAAGTGAAACCAGATCGGACACCAGTCTCTCACAGCAGGTCACTAGGTCGCCGAATGCAAGGCATTGCTCTCGCCTCGTCATCAGTCACCGACTCGCAATCCAGCTCGAGGGCCACAGTCCATCCAGGCTTCCAGCTTAATCCCTCGTCGATCACTTCCTACTTAAACCCACCTGTTTTATCGGTCTACTTGAAGCTACCAACTCACCGTATTCTATCCCTACACAAACAAATTCACTGGTCTCATGAGTCATCAGTTACTCCCTAAAAACATTGTGCACCGGGTAACTAGAGCTCATCTACCTAGTACTGAGTGAGTAGTCCGCTGGTATTGGCATAATATAAATGTGAAATAGGTGATAGAGTAGTGCTGTGATAATCGATATACTGGTCCTCATAGTTAACACAAAGCCGCAGCCTTGCAAAGCGTATGATAGACAACCACTTTGACTACATCAGTTGCTTGTAGCGACTGTGAATTGGATTCTTACATCAGTGCATTTTCTGCCTCGTCTGTCACACGGGCCAGAACAGTACAAACATGCCTGGTAGTTTGAGCAGTCAGATATAATGAATATTATTGGTGAACTATAATCACGAGGGCCACTCGTACGTGCAACCAGAGACCAAGACGAGTCCAAATTACGGTGTAGCCCTTCTCAAGTTGGAAACACAGGGAGATATCAAGGACTGTGACCCACAAGCGACCACAATTCAACCGGCGTTACTTATTTGGGTGTCAAAGACTGATCTTGCCACTTTCAAAGATGTATAAATGGCCTCCTCTCCCCCCATACCCCCCTCTCCTCTTCTTCACTGTGGGCGCTTGCGGCCACCTATATTTACTTTCCTCTTCTCTAGAGCAGGAATAGTTCGAGAAATTCGAATCCAAAGGAAGTGTCTAATGCAGCCCTGTCACTTTGAGGACCAATTCTGGGCCTATAGTGCAGGTCTCCTATCTGCAGACGTTTCTCCTTTCATTGAGTACGAGCCATAGCCTCTTGAGCATTAATTCGAACTACTACTTCTACCGAGCCTTAGTGAGCTACCTATCAGTTAGTACCAGGTACATCAGAACGTCAGAACACCAGGTGTATCTGTGACTTGGTACATTTACCTATCAAACGCCCTGCATATTAACAATGCAGCCCTGTTACTTCGAGGACCAATTCTAGGCCTATAGTGCAGGATTCCTATCTCCAGACGTTTCTTCTTCCAGTACGAACCCTGATCTACCTCTAGACCACCAGGATTGGTTAGAGGGGTACGTTGCTGCTCCTAGTATAAACAGCGCCATGGACTTGTCTCTAATCTTAGCATTTAGAGACAAATTACAACGGAGCTCGCTAACATCACCATCATCACCGACATCCCATCGACAGCGACACCACCATCAACATCGACACCGACATCACCATCAACACTGACACCACTGTTCGGGGATTCGAATTCTGCGAGCTAGAAGGTGTCATCGACGACGATACTATGGTACAAGATGGCCCCACGGTGCTGTCAGTTCGGGTACGCGGGCTACGGAACGCGAAATAGGTGGCTCAGAGGTTTGTCCTCAGAGTCTAGATATTCCTTAACTTCAATATTTTCTATCGCCCCTCGAAGGGTGATAGTTTGGGTCCGTCGATGGGTGGGATTAGGTCGGTCATTGTCCTATCGTTCTCACATTAATAACAGTGTGCTTCATTCCTAAACAATATAACAGATCCACCGGATCCGAGGGCGGGAACTGCGATCGACCACGAACCCACCACTGTACCGACCTCGCTCTTTTAGGTTTGATTTCATCGCCGACAATCCAGTCCTTCCACGGAACGATTCAGAGAAAGTATTCCTTCACAATTGCTCTTAATAGCTGGCGTCCTTTACTCTCAGGCTGCCGACGATCAATCCATCACGTCCCAATCCTCTACCACGACGCAATCCAGCTACAGCACCTTTCCGACCACCGCAGGTCAGGATATGACGCCCGACAATATCTTCCAATACCACCTAGATCCTTTCTACGCAGAATTCCGGGCTTTCGGACTGCTGGTGGAAAAGCGAGTAGACCATAAGCTTGCCGTTCGGTGTCATGGCTACACATTTCTGCCTCCAAAGATTGAACACAAAATACAGAAAGATTTTGGGTTTAACGACTGGGGTCGGCAGCCTAAGAATAACGAACACCAACTAAGAGCAATTGTAAAAGATTACATCAGCTCTGAATCGTACCATGGAAAGATTAAATTGTCGGCGATAGAATCAAACCTAAAAGAATTGAACAGTTTAGGCATATTCAAAACCAGTGTCCTTACGCAGAAAAGGAACCACCAGAACTCGACCAGCTGCCCAAGTATAAGACTTAATTCGAAGAAAGAACTCCGAACAACAACTACAGAAATCGGCTTTTGTACAAGCCTTGCTCCACTTGCACCAGCGAATACTGTAGCAGCCCTGCAACAAAGCTCTTGCAGGTATCTTTAACCAGCTGAGAAATCGTCAGAAGAGTTAACTTCTTACAATACTTCGCCGACGTGCCCGCCTTCCCAACAGGTCCTACTATATTAGACAAGGATCTGATGTGAGGCACACAAGGTGTCAAGCTCCTCATTCCAATGCCGATGACGACGCAATATTCACGACTAATATAATGGTAAGGACCAAGACGCCCATCCTATAGTGGAAATGATATTTGCCTGACAGGTGATGTGCTCCTCTTGGTGTTGATGGTCGGGATGACTCTTAAATATGGCTGGGTCGCCGGGCTGGATCAACAGTCTGATTTGGGTCTTGAGACGTGGGTTCTGCGTCTTGAGGAGACCGGAAATCAGCGTTCTGGCCTGATGTGACGATTCAAGCTTGGACTGGCTGCGCCAGCCATGATTCGTAACATTTTGTTTCGGGAAGAATCTGGTGTCCCCCCCAGATTATCGATGTGCCTCGACTTGAAGTCGGCAAAAGCTACGATATTATTACTCGCGAAGTTTTCTAGATCTAACAGGGACTGGTCGTACACCCGAATATCAGGTCTTGTAGAGCCTACTCCGTTTCTATAGGTGGTGTGGCTTGAAAGAGAATGACTTTGCGGTCAGGATAAAGCTCTATCCCTAAATTCTATTTATCCGAGGGCACTCGCCGCAACCATCGAGATGTAGTATGTACTTCGCTCTGTTTCACAGGAAACTGAGCAAACACAGATATAAGAGAGATCCTTATGCTATTATACGTATTGTCGAAGGTGGTAACGGTAGATATTTACTTAGTTCATACCTTTCCCACATTGAGACTGCTAGAATCGTTCGTATTGACTCGAATCCAAATTACGTATCGAGCGCTGCCAACCATCCACCATGGACACTATTAGCGAAGCCCCTATCAACGATCTTGCTGCTCGCACGATTATTAACGATAGTGGTTACGTTACGTTCGTAATATTCCTACCTAAGGCTGCTATATTTAGCGCTGGTTTTAAGAGTAGAAAAGTTATAATACCGGACGCCGAAAAGCTCTCGCGGGCTAAGATAACAGCTGTTTATTTTAAAGCACTGTACATAGGAGCCTTCAACCACACTAGCTAATTTTATAATAAGTCATATATGCTAACTATGCTACCAGTTACTACTATGCCTCCATTAGGTAATTTAGAAATTTAACTCTCCTAAACGCCGACGACGATATAAGTATAAGATGGGTTTCTTTTTAGCTTCTCCGATAAGACTACTGCCTAATGTGTTCACGACACAGAGGTATCACCCCGCTGCTGTAGGGGCCCGCAGTGGACGGCGGCGGTAGCGGCAGTAGTATTAGTGGTAATGGTGGTGGCAGTGTTAATAATGGTATTGATGGTGGTAATAGTGGTGGTGATGTTGATAGTAGTGTCGGTAGTGGTGGTGGGGGGGGGACGATGTCAACGGATCTCAATCATCCATCTTGGAGTCCAGTGAATCTTGTGCCGGTAGCGGCGATGGTGATGGTTCTTGGGTTAGTTGTGTTATTTGGCTCTGAGGATAATTTAGCGACCGCAGCGGCAGCGTTGTCATCAAAACATCCATCACCTGATGCTGTAGTGTCGATGGCAGCGACGGTACTAATAGCGGCGTCATTCTATCACCGTTATAAAACGCCAACCAAGCGTCGACTTACTTATACAACTTGGGATCGGGACTATCCAAGGTAGCGTTACCCTCTTTGCTTAGACGTAGGAGGCCAATATGCTCCTTCAGACACAGGAGTAAATCCGCGCTACCATTCAGGATCAGGTGTGCGCTTCTATCGAGGATGAGGATGTTGGCGCCGCCGTTCTAAACCAGGTTTGCGTTTCGATGGAGGAGGAGCACGTCGGCGCCGCTATTTGGGACCAACTCCGCATCTCTGTTAAGAAGGACATCGGCAACACTAACAAACACCGGGTTACCACTTCTAGTGAAAACAATAACATCGGCGGTGCTGTTCGGGAGCATAGTTACGCTTCAATCGAGACTGAGAAGATTAGCCTGGATACCACAGGTGGATAAGGACTATTCGAAGACGCATACACGCGAAGAAAGCTACTAAATATAATGAATGCGACAAGCTTCAAGAAGATGATGGGAAGAAGAACCTTATTCCAGTTCCTCTAATTGCAGTAGCAGGAAGTGAATGAAGACATGGTTCGATCATTTAGTAGCCTCACCTCGTGCTAGTCAAAACTGTATTAAAGCCCTCTTGAAGGAGAGGCAATGAAGGAATGGTTTATGAATCCCAAATATCATTTTGCAAATCTGCTATCTTAAAGTACTTACGACATATTGAAACGGCAACGAGTCATTGCAAATCCGGTGAGCCACAGCCAAGGAGGTAATCTAGATATTACGCATCCTAGACTAGTAAAATCTGGCAAAATTAACGGGGAATCGCACGATCACATAAAGCAGTAAATATTAAAGTAATTTAAAACGAATCAATGATTGAATTCAATAATGGAAGTACAAAAATCGAGGTGCGGGCGGTTAAGTTCCTACAATAACGACGTATAAAGACCTCTTATGTCCCGACCCTCTACATGAGTATCAGCCCCTAATTCATGATTTACGTAAGCAATTCACACACACTGCTTCTATAAGTATATTAATTCGAGGCTTTAGGCGCACTCATGTTAAAATACCATAAATGATACCTGCGTTTAGAAGCGTAACCTAAATTATGTCTGGGCCAGTTCTTATTTTACGCTCCAGAATTTACACCTCGCAAGAGTCTTGATGTTTATAATGACTAATGCGAATTTCTTTCATGATAAAGCCATGATACCTTAGTATACTACCTAGGTATGTTAAAAACTACTGGTTTAAGAACGATATTAAATCAGAGGCCATAATATTAAAACTAAGATTCTTGGTGGAGGTTTAAGGTCATATGCTGTTTACGTTTATGTTACGCTCCTTTCTTAATAATAACACTGTATAGCACAAGAATTAAGCGATACATTATTTGCCGCATACAATTTTAAATATAATATACAATGTAATTGTTATATCATTAAAGGCGATATGTTGAAGTTTGTAACATTTATAAATGGGTGACTTTAGTTGCACAACGTGACGTATGCTACAGTGTTGCAGCCGTGCATTTAACTAATATTACCTAGGTAATTCGAAGTACACCTAACAACTATCCAGCTGTTTACTTGTTTTTATTTAATTCACCTTTAAACGCTCATCTAAATGTACTACATAAGACGATTCTATATTTTTGATAGTATATATAGCCCTTGCGCTTTTTACATCTAAAATGCAGTCTTTAATCAAAAGCTATAGAGAAGGTACTTATGGGATTTATTAAGTAGTTAATAGGATCATAAGAAGTAGATTATCTATACGGCGACTGTTTACCAGAGTACTACTGTTTTCAATGTTTTCTAGTCTATTTTTCTACCTATGTTTTGTTAGTTCTTCTTAGGGCTATTCAAGGATGAATCCTAACAACCTTCAAAGGAAAAAAATCGAGAAATGATTTGAGACGCCCGAGCAGGGCGTCGACAAGGGCGCTTTAGAGCGAGATGGACATCAGCAAGGAGGCATGCCTTGATGCCTTTACATAAGCTATGTTTTTGTGATAGGAGTCGCTGTGGATGCTTGCGCAGTTTGAACTCCATCTAGACGTTAAATTGTAATCAATTAATTAATTAATCGTCTTCCTCCTCGTTATCTTCATCATCGTCTTCCTCCTCCTCGTTATCCTCACCATCGTCTTCTTCCTCCTCTGACTCCACCTTGCTCTCCTTAGCTACCTCTGTCGTGGAGCTGGGTATGTATGTCTGAGAGAACAGGGAAGCTTCTGCCGAACGGTTCGTCTTGGTGAGGATGTCGACACAGCCGGCTGTGTCGCCGAGCAGCCATTTGCTCGTGAACGCGACGTTATGAGCACCAGACTCCTCAGCCTCTACAGCCAAAGCCTTCAAGCCCTCTGCGTCTGAAGTACTTGAGTAAATTAATAATAAAGAACCGTGGTCTCGCGCGTGCGTGAAGCATTCAGTAGCAAGTTTCACGTCCCAGGCGGCGAGAGCCGTGTCGCCCACCGTCTTCCACTTGTGCTCAACGTCAGCTTGGCGTGCTAGGTCCAAAGCGATCTCTAATTGATTTAGAGAGAGGGCGAGATCGAACTTGTGCTCAGGGTCGGTAGCAACTTCGAGCGCCAGCTCCTTGTATCCCTGTCCCTCAAGGAACCTAGCAATCTTGTTGAGTTGGTCTGATGGAATGCTAGGTAGGAGTTCAGCCGCTGTTTCCATGTCATCTCGTAGTACCAGAGTTTGATATTCGAGAACAGGTAGAGAAAGGGCAAAAGACGTGACGTTAACATCCTTATCGGCCAAGTAAATCCTCGAATCCCTCTGAATGAAACCTAGCGAGTACATGGGCTGATCGAAATGAGTGATTGTGTAAGTCTGGTCGCCGACTAAGCTGTTCAGTCGGTTGGTGCTATTCGTGTAGATGAACGAATCGCCCACCCATTCACCGGTTCGTACGCTGTTGTTGCTAGTTTAGCACCAAGAAGGCCCCGACGGTTAAGAATATATCATACCTCTCTGCGATATCTGTGATGACTTCAAACGCAGCTTCCACACCATCCTCATCGACTTGCCCGGCTTGGACAGCCTCGACGAAATTCTCACGCGAGTATCTCAAAACGTAGAAGGTGTCGTCGCAGGCTAACGTCACAAGTTCACCACTCTCTGACCAATAAACCTGCTTCGGTTCTACTTCGATGCGTCGGACGAGACCGCCAGTTGCCCAATCATAGAAAGAGATTCCGCCTTGACCCTTTACACCTAAGAGGATACCGCCAGTCAAACCATCAACTTGGAACGGGATGTCCAGGCCACCAGACTTCTCAACGAAATTCTTGTATACCTTGACAACTAGACGAGGTATCGTCAGTAAAGGTGATATTCTACGTAATAAGAAATAAGAACGACAGGAGACACAGGTAGGTCATGGAGTCATTCAAAATTTAGAGCGAGATGTTGCTCACCGGTGCTGGATTCCCTTATCGCAAAGTCATTGCTGTTTTCTTTAGAAGCCCAAACAAAGTCGAGGGCCGAGCCGAACGCCTTATTTCGCCAGGCTAGGGCTGTATATATAATATCTGCATGCTGCTGTTAGAAAACGATTATTCAATTAAGGATTTAGGGTTGCCACTATGATTACATACATTCGCCGTCTCCACAAACAGCAACAAAACGGCCGTTGGGAGAGTGAAGCAAGGTCTGAGGGTATATCTCGCAAGTACCCAAATCTTTGGTTGAAAGTGTAATAGGGAGGTTATCTTTGATGGACGCATCTGTTGGTTTGTTAGTAAGATAATACCGATGCTTCTGGTGGTGATACCTACCGCCGCCCTTGATAATAGACGAGACGATCTCATTGTGCCTCGCCCAGATGAGCTTTCCGGAGCCATCCATAGAAACAGCGGGCTCTTCCCGGCCGAGTTTGACCACTACAGCGCCATCGTCGAATCCCACAGCAATGCCCTGCTTGCCACGTTGATAGGCTACACACCAGCATCTCTCCAAGCCATAGTTGAGCGACTGTTCAAATCTGTAGGCTGCGATGTAACGAGTTAGACACAAGTTTTGTTTCTCTACATTCATACCATGAAACGTCGGTATACTCACTATTGGCGTGCCACATGCGGATAGTTCCATCCTCAGAACCCGAGATGATGATGGGTAGTTCTGGGTGGTAAACCGCAAATGACACATTGCTGGTGTGTCCTTCTAGGCTCGCTATGAGTGACTTGGTTGTGTAATCCCACACTCTGTTATAGTGATGAGCGAAGTAGTCAAGCAATGGGCCAGGTAGGACAAACTTACTTGACCGTCCGATCATCGGATGTGGTCAATAGGTACGGTTTGTCACTATGGGGATAATACTGTAACATTCGTTAGAACATCACGGAACAATGACATTTGCAGGCATGTAGCAGAGGCTATGGCAACTCACATCAACGTGGTTCACACCCTTTGTTTCGTGGGCTTCGAGGGTGAAATTAGGGGAGGAAGAACCCAGACTCCAAATTTTCACGGTTCTATATGGTCAGTATCTAGAAGATATTGCTAGAGTACGCAGAGAACCCAAAAGACATACCTATCTAAGCAGGCCGATGCGAATGTGTTGGTGTCCTTCGGATTTATAGCTAAACTCATGACATAGTGACTATGGCCCTCAAAGACCTGAACGCACTTCCCTATATGATAGCTGTTTAGCAAATGTGCTTGGCGCGGATTTCTAGTAAAGTGTCATAGGCAGAAACGTACATTGTCGCTCCCAATCCCACTGGTTGGCGTTCAGCAGCTGCATACAAGTAGTTGGCAAAGGCGCGGGTAAAAACATACAAGTTTAATCGTCATCTGCGATCATGATGTTAGTAGCTGTAATAGCAGAAAACCGGAGCTTTTTAACTCACGTCATCGCTAGCGGTCAGAACGAAAGGTTGTGTCGGGTGAACGACAATGGCTCGGATATAGTCTGGATGCGCTTCGAAGGAGGTAACCTTCTCTGATGTGTTGTAATTATATACACGGAGTTGGAAGTCGTCGGATCCGCAGACGATCCAATTCTTTCTAGCGACGAAACGGCCGGCTCTTACAGGGACATCGGTCAACTGCCCAAAACGTTAGAACTCAATCATTACTTCCCCTGGAAAGGAACATAGGGAAAGAATTCTAGGAGACTTGCCTCGAAGGTCTTGACGACCTGCTGCGTCTCGTACGACCATATGTAGACATGGCCTGGTGTGTGGCGTTAGCAAGTGTCGACTCGGGCAAAGGCGGTGGGAGACGACGTGCCGCTGTAGAGTGTGGTCAAGATCCAGGGCTCCTGAGGGTGGAAATCGACCGACTTGACACGCTCGCTGCGCGCAAAGAGCTGACGCTGTATGTCGGTAACCATGTTAGCCGTGATGAACTTTGTACCATATCCAATCGTGTCTTTATCGTGTCTTTTCTAGGCAGAGAAAAGGGCGCCGCCCCATCTTGTCTTAAGAATACCTCGACCTCCTGAAGCACCTAGGAAATAGAGGAGAGGAGGACTCCTAAATCCAAGGCATTGATTGCATTGCGCATGAATAAACACACCTTTACGTCCAACCTCATCGTCTTCGTTTTGCCGTCGTCAGCTTGTCGTCGTCGGCTTGTCGTCGTCGGCTTGTCGTCGGCAGCGGGAACAGCAGCGCAAGGGAGAGCGGTCGGTCTACTGATCAAGTGGTGTACTTAGTTCGAATAGCGAGTTGACAGATGGAGGTGCTGGCATGGGCTGCGGCCATTGGTTGGCCGTGGGACCTATTTCCAACGTTCGCCCAAAGGTACAGATGTGGTCACTTCCCGCCTTATCGATTAACCACCCTACCCATGCTTATCGTTCGGCACGCCCCAGCTTCTGTTAGTTGCTTATGCAACTGGCGGGGTTTGTGGCTTGGATTCCAGGTTGGTTGTCTGAGTTAGCTTTTCCAGTCAGTCAAATCTCCTCATCCAACATCTTTCAATCATACTATCGAGGTTACCTAGAATCTATACCTGAAATAGGTACTCTGATGTGTCATGTATAAGCATGGTCTTGCTAAAATTCAGATAGGCTACTTTTTCTTTCTAGATCAACCTGAATTCTCTTGCTTAGAAAGAAGTCTAGAATAGTGTGTTGGCCTGAGTACGGTATATAGTATCTCTAGTGTGCACTTGATCTACATGATGCCGCCTAGGCTTGTTGTATTCATCATGCCTAGGAACTAATGCGCGAGTCCGTTGCGCCCATTATGCCATGCCGGTATCATTTCTCTCAACGCCTTTTTGTTCCCTGATCAGTCCCTGAAAAGAATTCCCAAGCGCGCTTGCTGACATATCATAACTTCGTTGAAAAAACAATTCTAGTCCCTAACTCGGACGCTCCTGATTGACGTAGTCATTCTCGGCTATCCGTCTGCACCTTCTCCACTACCGCCTTGACCTTGGGGTACAGCGGGTGACTGGCCTCGAGGCCGCACACTTGGCTGACCACATCATCGGCGCTCTTCTCTGCCATGATCTTGGCGAGCTCTGCGCTCTCCTTGTCGCCATCGACGTTTTGGAAACGGAACGCCATCTCGGCAGCCGCCAGCAACGCGTCCGTGGTCATGCCCTCCTCGGCCAGCGATGCTGCAGGTCCGATGAGCCGCTCGTGACGACCGAGCTTTCGCAGCGGCTCACGGCCGACTCGCTTCACTGAGTCGTCCAGGTTGGGGTTGCTGATTCGGTCGAGAATCTTGTTCTTGTACGCCTCTTGCTCATCCTTGGAGACGCCGTGCTTCTTAACGATGAAGGCCGCTGTCTCGGAGATAGCCGCAGCAACCGATGCTTTAATACTGGGGTCAGCCATGGCATCGTGAATAGTGGGCTTGCCTCGGTTGTAGCCATAGTAGGCAGCGGTAGCGTGAGATGTGTTGACCGTGTAGAGCTTGCGCTCAATGTAGGGGTCCAGGTTGTCAACCCAGTGAATAGCCGGGACCTCTGGCTTAGTGGCGCCGACCTTGGTGAATGGGGTGCTCTCGACAACCCACTCGTAGAAGAGTTCAAGTTGAACATCGAGGGTAGGCTCGCCCTTCTTGTCGGGGACGATGCGGTCAACGGCCGAGTTGGCGTAGACGGTCTTCTTGTCGTGGTCGGCCAAGCTCTCGGCAGGAGTGTTCTTGGGGTCTTTGATGTAGCCGGCCAGGTTGGCCGTGTTGTTGATCATGTTCTCGCAGGCAATGACAGCGAGGGGGGCCTGGTCAAGTGAGCGCTTGGCAACGCCCTTGGCAATGACGGGTGCAATGAACTGAAGAATTCTGGGACCGACGGAGCAGGTGACGATATCGGCAGAAGCAATCTCGTTGATCAACTCAGCCTCATGGGTTTTGGAGTTGATGGCAACGTAATTGGTGATGGTCTTCTCGGTGGTGCCGTGGGTGCCGAGTTCTATCACGTTGTACAATGGCTTGGCATTGAGGCTGTCGACAAGCGCATCAACTACATCAGCAAAGACAACCCTGTAGCCAGCCTCGTGGAGGAAGCAGGCGACAAAGCCTCGACCGATGTTGCCGGCGCCGAAGTGAACAGCCTTCTTAGCCATAGTTAAGGATGATGAGGAGTCTATCTATGGGGAGAGAAGGTGTATGTCAGATGCAATACGAGTGAGACCACAACCGTACGGATGTGAATCAAACTTTGGCGGATGTGTGGGAGATAATGATTAGAAAATAGGAAGTATGAACAGATGAAGCGGGGAAGAAGCGAGTTCTTATAGGAAGTGAAGTGTTCTCGTAACATAATACCAAGAGGAGGAGAAGAGGAGCAAGGCAGGGGTGGCGGGTAGTCTACTTAGTAGGTAGGCGGCTGGAATTGAGGGGTGGACCGGGGAGTTTGGAGGAGGGGTAGAGGGGCACGTCCGCTGCCACAGTGCTACGTAAGTAATATACAGGTAGGTAGCGTTGCGGGCATTGTGACACAAATCTGCCTACTGTGGACAAAGCTGATACAGGTATATGCAGAAGCAGGTTGAAGCTAACGCATGTGCTGAGCCAGGCCACTTGATTGGGCAACATATATTAACAGTACGAAACGTCTCCAGGAACAAGCCATGTTAGGTTAGGTAGGTGTGCCTGGCTGTACTCCCATCTCAATTCGATTTATTTATATTAATTGGATCATGGTAGCAATAAACAGATAACGTCGAAAGAAAAGGTTTCCAGACATGCTATGTAAGAAGTTACAGGAAATTTCAAGTTATGAAATCAGCACTATCAAGTTTCTCACACATTTTGCTCAAACCAAAATATATGTCTCACCCGTCTAAATACCTAGACAACGGGTGGTAGGTAGTAATTTTTTTTTCACTCCTCCCTCAACATTGGACGGTCACCAAGGTTACTTGGATACGTACTTACGGTGCCAGCTTCAGCATCGAATGTCACGACATGATACAATTCCCTCATGCAGCAACCTTGCAGCAGCACCTTTCGTGGTTGGCCAGTCGCCTTGATGATGTCTGACAGTTATTGCAGGGACCTTGTTAAGTAAGCCTGAATGCGCTGTTTTTCAGCTTTACGTGCCACAATGATGGACCTATCTCGCTCGTGCCCGTTGACTTGGGGGAGATAGAATGGCTGTGCGTAGGTGTAGGTACTTGATTGTTCGTCTTAACTCATACCTAGTTCATTTGATGGGGATCAGATGGTGCTCTGGTTACGTTGCTGCACAGTATACGTCTCTAGCGTAGCACTAGCTGAACTAGCGTCAATTGGACACTCTAAATACGTCATCTAACGTTGTTGGTGGTGGGGTTGGTTCCTTAATTAACGCCCTGCTCTGCGTCCTGACATCTACACGATCACAGAGCACATATTGCATCATTTGACGGCACTATATTCTAGTTAAACGACAATTAATCTGAGCTTGTTATTGTTCGTACCAGTTATAGACTAGTTTTATATGTGTTTTTTATTGTCCTTCCGGGTTGAGATGTAGACAAGTCTTGTTGAAGTACACGCACAGCAAACAACACAATATACCATAATTTAGGAATAACACTGCTAACTAAACTTTCTACCTCGCGTTCGTCCTTTTATACTTCGATGATGTTACTTACCTTGACCATTTGCCTCCATCCAAAATCCCCTGACTAGTCGATATGCCCTCGTTTCTATTGGCTGCCTTGACGAGTCGTAAGGCTCCTTAGGTTTCCTCGGGAGCTAAGCGCCATGTTTGCTGGGACGATCATCGTCGCTGCCAATCATATCACGCTACTTCAACTCAAAGAACTTCATCTTTCTTCCAACCTGCCAGATACACTTGCAACAACCGCGCCCTCGTTGATCGGCGGTCGGTCCCGCCGTACAAGTACAACCACTCCAGCACCCCCAGCTTCCTCTACTCCCTAAAATCTTCCTTCAACTCTCCCCTGGTGCCTTATCTCGCCCGTAAATAAAAGAGATGCATATATATATATATATAAATATGGCACAATACCGCCTGCCGGTTTTGATTACCTCGGAAGCCAATACACAGGCTTTCCCCAACAATGAAGGGCCGAAATCTGTTTTATCTAACACTACTCCACTCACTTGTAGCCATACCAATTACAGTTACACTAACAAGACTCAAGATGCACTTAGTGACTTGGTCGTTTGTCCATCTAAGCACGTGTGTGCATACCTATCGAGAAGGTCATCCCGCGGCAACATTATCCGCTCGACAACGCTGCCTCCGGAAACAATAACTAGGCTCAACGGCCCGACTCACGAAGTACCCAACTACATCGGCCCGGCCTTACCCGTACTTATTTGACATGCTCCGTGCCAGCCCGATCCCCATCCCACAGTTAAACCCCCATCTGTCTCAATTTCTGGACCACTGTCATAGCATGTTTGCAACTTGTTCTCGTCTTTCTCTATGCCTTGATCATGAGTAATCGACGGCTATTTTCCACCTTATAACATCTCATCCTAACATTCATTATACAGAGACCAATATTTCGGGTAGTAAGTCGCCATAGTCGTCCGGCCTAGAATTTCACGACGGGCCGGCCGTTTAGACCCCGACTTATCCCGCCCGTGACTCCACCATACCTTAGGAAGCGACAAGATTATGACTCTCTTCAAGTTGCGTGTGATGAGGGGACTGCTCCACTTCGGGGATAAATCAATCCTCCATTGCGTTCTTGGAAGTAGTCCCAATCCACTCCTCATTCTCTTATCCGATGTTATATCCAGGTAACTCTGACCATATATCAAAATCGACGCAGGCTCGTTGGCGAAAAAAGTAAAATACAAAATCCAATCATACCCTTTCGCTTGGATTAGAGGGACGGGAATAAGTAACTTCCTTTCATCCTGTTTAACGCTCGTTCCCTTCTTGCCTCGATGGAAACTGCAATGGGGCTCCTTTGCAACGGCCCTGAAAAGGTCTAGTTAGCATGGGCGGGTTCAATGTCGGGGCTTTTTGTACGCTCAAACAGGCCATCAATGGTTTGTTGGAGAGGGTCATTTGTTGGAAGGTTCAGGGCGAGGACGAGATTCACAATCTTTGTACTACAACTAGTTTCTTGCTGAGCAGGGCTCATGTTTTGGATGTCGAGTCAGAGTGCATTGCAACACTCGCAAGAACCGACTTAGCGTTACGGTCGTCTTGTCGCTTGAACGGCTTAGAATCGGGTTTCATCTCTGTGTCGACCACCGCACATGTAACTCCTTCTATGCAGGTATACTCCAGGAGTGATATGTACACTCTGGCGACCCGTTCGCCTTCACCTCAGATCCCAAACTATGCTGACAAAGTTGGCGACGAACGCGGGATTCCTAGGGCTTCGTAATCTGTGCAGGTAGCACACTTCTTGGTACGCTTTGGCTAGTCATAGAAAGTTTGTACAAGACTTTAACACAAAATCTGGTGTAACGCTATATATGGATGGATCACGAGGTTTATTATCTGCGCCTCGAATATTATGGATCACTACCTAGTGAACAGCTGAATCATTAAGCGACTCATGGGTATCTTCGCAACCAACTAGCTCGCGTGGAGAAGATCCAAGAGTTGCACCTATTCACTTAAAGCCGCGCGTGACGTTCTAGCTTACCAGCTACCTCTGACCTTCAATTGCCGGCGTACTTCTTGAAAGCCCCAATGAGACTACCCGTGCTGGTGTCGTGGCCCTCGCCGTTACCGGATTCGTCGAGTTCTTTGAGAATCTTCTTGGCTAGGACCTTGCCCAGCTCAACACCCCATTGGTCGAATGAGTTGATGTCCCAGATGGCACCCTCGGTGAAGGTAAGATGCTCGTAGTAGACGATGAGGGCACCGAGCTCCGCGGGGCCGATGGTGCCGCCTACTAAAATACTGGTTGTGGGGCGGTTGCCCAGGAATACCTTGTGCGGTACCAGATCGTCTGGGGTACCTTCGCTCTTGACTTGCTCAGGTGTCTTACCGATCATAAGGGCCTCGGCCTGCGCAAAGTAGTTGGATGCCAGCATCTTCTGGTGTAGGTTGTTGGTGATGGGGTTGTGCGACTTGGCCGCAAGGATGAAATCAGTGGGGATGAGCTTGGTACCCTGGTGCACGAGCTGGAAGAAGGAATGCTGCGCGTTGGTGCAGGGCTCACCGAAGAGGATGGGGCCCGTCGTGTACTTAGCGGGTGAGCCGTCTGATGTGATGGTCTTGCCATTGGACTCCATCGATAGCTGTTGGAGGTAGGCGGGAAAGCGGTGGAGGTACTGGTCGAAGCTGCGATAGTAGGCTTAGTTAGAACAAATGCGCCAAATAGGACACGAATAGCTGCGGCTGGATACTTACGGAGCGACTAAGTGAGTCTGGGCACCGAAGAAATCACTGTACCACACGCTGAGGAGTCCACCGAGGACGGGAATGTTGTCCTTGAGAGGCGTTTCGCGGAAGTGCTTGTCCATCTCGTGAGCGCCAGCCAAGAACTTCTGGAAGTTATCGTAGCCAATGTAGAGGGCGACGCTGAGGCCGATGGCGCTCCAGACGGAGTACCGGCCACCGACCCAGCTCTCGAAGCCAAACATGTTCTTGCTGTCGATACCGAACTTGGTGACCTCGGGCTCGTTGGTGGATAGGGCGACAAAGTGCTTGGCGATGTCGCCCTTGTTGCCCGTCTTCTCGAGGAACCACGACTTGGCAGTATTGGCGTTGGTCGTGGTCTCGGCGGTGGTGAAGGTTTTGGAAGCTACCAGGAAGAGGGTGGTCTCCGGGTCTGAGTTAGCCAGGGCTTCGGCCATGTGGGTGCCGTCGATGTTGGAAACGAAGTGCAGGGTCATGTCCTTGGCGCCGTAATATTTGAGAGACTCAGTCACCATGACTGGGCCGCTGTCGTCGCATGGTAAGCCAACTATCCGTCATCTACCGGGGAAAAGGGTGCCTTACAGATCGGAACCACCAATTCCGATGTTGATGATGGTAGTGAGCTTCTTGCCGGTAAAGCCCTTCCACTCGCCACTGCGGACTTGCTCCGAGAACTCCTTCATGTGCTTGAGAACGTCGTTGACGCCGCCAGGGCTGTTCATGACGTCCTGACCGTCGACTTTCATGTCCCAGCCGCCGACATTACGTAGGGCGGGGTGGTAGACGGCACGTTGCTCGGTGAAGTTGATCTTCTCGCCGGCAAACAGAGCATCGCGCTTTTTCTCGAGACCAGCCTCTTCGGCGAGCTTGACGAGTAGGTCGATGGTCTCCTCGGTCACCAGGTTCTTGCTAAAGTCGAATAGGATGTCGGTTTTGGAAGGCGTGTCATGGAATGTCTTGCTCAGCTTGTCAAAACGAGCCGGGTCGGAGGCAAAGGCATCTTTCAATACGAAAGTCTTGCCGACCGTCTTGTAATGCTCCTCAAGAGCGGACCAGGCCGAGAGCGACGTGGCTGGGGCCATGCTGAGCAGATTTGCGTGATGGAAAGTTTTTATGGACGATGGACTGGAAATGAGCTTGGAGTGTTATAATTAGCCAGGAATCGTAGGATAGAAATAATGAGGAATTCGGGGATAGACTAGATGTGATGATTGATTATGCAGGAGATGAGCATAAAATAGGAGAGAGTCTATATTCTTGGCTTTGACCGGTTGATGCGGAACGAGAACAGTAACTAAAGCTAGCTTCCCGAGAGAGAATAGGCTAGAAGTGGTACGGTAGAGTATGAGAGAGCTATGACTAAGATGCTGAAGGGACTTGCTTGGAACGGGCATGGGTGGTTGAGGCAATAAATGTTACACGCGGAGGCTGGATGACGACAATCCGTTCCGTTTCACGTACCTCGGGTTTTCCTACAGAAACGGTCTCACTATATCTTAATTGGGTTTGTAACCGACAAAATTGGAATGCTGCTTCTTTCTGGGTTTATGCCGCACAAGAACAAAAGTCACAATGGGAAAGGGAACTTAATGGAAGCACTTGATTGATGTAGATGCTTTGTTTTTGATTAAGTAGTTTGGCTTATGGAGTAGGTGGGGAATCAGGAGAGAGAGAGAGAGAGAGAGAGAGAGAGGTTGTGACCAGGTGGTAGAGGATCGTGATGGCGATGAGTGAGCGAGCGAGCCAAGGTCCTGGAGGGGTAATAATACCCCGCGCTTGAGTAGCTGTCGACCCTCGCGGTGACGTGAACAACCATAGCAGAGCCCCAACGGTTGGACCTTGTTAGCGCACTGTCCTAACTTACTGTGCTTAGCGAGGTACCCGGCGGAACCACCCCTCTCGTCGACAGCATCGCGTGGGGGCAAGGTCATCATTCATCACACTGAAATTTTACAACGCAATCTTCATTCATGGGTATAAAATAAATCGGGATTATTGAAGGCCCCTTATGCACGACTCGTCTCATCACCTTAGCCATACACCTGTATAATCTCATTCATCGTAGAATTTGTCACATGAAGGGAAATGGAATACTGAACATGGTATACTAAGGCTTACTTATCGTGGAGAGCTGAACCTGGATACTTACTGAGATGTTGCTGCACGCTTCGTCTAGGATTGGGAGCTTGCCAGTAGGTACTATATTCGAAGGGCTTGAAATGAATCTGTGAAAAAACAGCACAGAGCACAATCATCCTATGTTTGGTTACCCTCCATGATGTGAATTCTATTTATTGCCCTGTATGTAGAAGCCTCCGGATGCGCCACCTTCGTCGCCTTGTAGGCTATGAAGTGGGACTTTCTAGGGTGTGAGTGTGAGGAGATCATATGGAAGCCAATATGTATCTGGTCGAGGAATCGCGCTCATTCCCCATGGTTCTCTGCGCTACGTGCAGCTTCCCTTCAAACCATCTCTTGTATGTTGGGATCGGTTGCCTGATCCATCTTGTCACCTTATATAAACATGCTTGTCTTGGGCTGAAGCCTTGTATAGTTTAGATTCGCTTGATAACCCACGCTTTCGTTGTCACTGTCGAACTTTTCCAAGGTTACCCATAGGCTAAGGTCGTGCGTGCCGGAACAGCAAATGGTTTCACCATCCCAGCTCCGGAAAGCTCATGGCTTATCTATGTCTATCCTGGATACTGCCTATGAATGAGGGATCCTTAATACTTCCACCGCCGTCTCCCAAGCCGGCAATCGGCCGGTTGTAGCTGAAGCCTTGGAATTGATCCTGCATCGTCTGCGACAAGACGGGGCCTTCTACAAACGAGTCCTGCGGCACTTCGTTTGTGAAGTCGGGGTCAAAATTCTCCGTATCCGTCGCGTCCAGCTAGAGATTCTCTGTCAGTAATGGTTCATATCATGGACAAGCAAGGAAAACCGATGCGACTTACCACACGGGGTTTAAACGTTGGTTCATATTTACGCTGCAACAACTTGCGCCAGTCTATAGCGTGGAAGAAAGGATGGGCCTTGATCTCGGCGCTGCCTCCAGCGCCTAGTCGCTCCTCGGGCTTGCGATTTAGCAGTTTGGTGAGTAGGTCCTTTGCGGCGGGTGGCACCACTTCTACTCCCGGGAAATGTAGTGGCTCTGATAGGATCTTTCGGTACATCTCATTTGTGTTCTCATCATAAAAGGGCGGCAGGCCTGTCAACATCTCGTATAAAAGGACGCCAAGCGTCCACCAGTCTACTGTCTTGTTGTAGCCCTGACCTAGAAGCAGCTCCGGAGCTAGATATTCGGGCGTGCCACAAAACGTGTTAGTTCGATCCTCGTCCTTCATATCAAGCTTGCAGAGACCAAAGTCACACAACGCAATGTGACCCTGATAGTCGAGCAGAATGTTCTCGGGCTTGAGGTCACGATAGATGACGTTAAACCCATGTAGGCATTCGAGGGCGCAAAGAAGCTCGGCCGTATAGAAACGCGCCCTGTTGATATCAAATCGCGTTTCTTTTTGCAAGTGATGGAATAGTTCGCCGCCGTTTACAAAAGCTAAAACGAAGTATAGCTTTTCGGGAGACTGGAAGGTGAATTTAAGTGGCACGATAAAAGGGTTGTTGATCTGCGCGAGAACCGACCGCTCTGCGAGTGTATGGGCCACTTCGGATCTGGAGATGATGTGTGCCTTGCGGATCGTCTTGAGGGCGTAGATTCGGCTGGTGTCCTTTTTCCGCACCTGCATGACCTTGCCAAAACTTCCTTTCCCAACTACTTTCAGCAACTCGAAATCGTCCATAGCGAGTTTGCCCTTTCGGTTCTCGACATACTCGACGCCGATCTTCAACTTGCCGCTGCCGTACTGCACATCAACCCATTCCACACCACTATGCCCAAGCTCCCGTTCGCGAGCCGCAAATTCAGCGGCCGCCTTCTCGCGATCCTTCTTGCTTGCCTTTGGATCCTCAACGAAGGTACGCTTCTCTTCAAATCGAGGATTTATGCGGACAACACCCATGAATATATCTTGGCTGCGGCCCGAGCCGGCGGGCGCGTTGGGGTTACGTATATATAGATGCACATTTAGTTCCGTTACGCGAGACACGTCGAACTTGTATTGAATATTCTCGCCAGCCCACAAAGGGTTTTCGGGGTTGCCCGACACGGCGTTGACGAAAACTTGGACTTTCTCGAAATCGATAAGAGCATAGGGCAGGTATTTACTCGAAATTCGACCGTGGTTGGAGGGAATGCCGGAAAAACCGCCGGCTGAGGTTTGAGGGCGGCCGCCACTCATGAAGGACCCGGCGGCATTTCTCTGGGATGAGCCAGGGCGCACAGAACCAGAACTCAATGCATTTCCTGTCGAGACGGAACCAGACTGGTGTTGTGAGGAAAGGGCGTTGCGATGCTGATCAGGAAGAGCGAAGCCTTGGCCCTCGTGAAGGGTGATGACGAGGATACCGGGTTTCGGAGGCTTGATCACGGGCTCTTGCACCAGAGCCTCGGAGGCGGCTATGAACATGTGTAAGTACACTGCTGTTGTTGCAGGGCAGAGCAGGGTAAGGGGACCACATACCGATAGCATTATCGCTGGGAGTGGGAGTAGCCGAGGTAGGAAGAGCGCCTTTCTCGTCCTTGTCTGTGATGGTAGATGTCGAGGGGTTGCGAGAGAAGGTGCTTGTAAGAGGACCCAGATGAGTCTCCTTCAACTCTGAGAAACAAGGCACGTCAGTCAACTAAACCCGTCTAGATTCGCTTCTACACACGCAGACTATGGTAGATGCAGGATATAATTCATGGGCGGTGATAATATGTGTGATGAGCTTGCGATGATTGATGGTGGTGGTTTCGACCTAAACGAGGGCATAGCGGAAGATGCAAGTTGACGCGCGTACAAAGTAACCGTGCTTGCTTGATCATGAGGGGCAGACACGATGGAGCTTATGATCATGACTATGATGGTGACCATGGTGAGTACGTACTCTTGGTGAGTTTCCACGACATATTGCAAAGCCTCTATGGCTGAAATGTCGTCGCCGTGCGCGATTCGTGGGACTGCAAATAGGATCTGATTTCAAGCGCCTGTGGGATTGTATACAAACAAAATGGTATATCTGTAAGGGAAGGAGGGGTACCGTATCTCCGGCTGTGGTGGTGGCAGCGGGCTTTAGGTATGCTTGATGGTAGGACTTGGGGGTGTAAGATTTAGAGGCTTGCTTAGGTGGACGCTGGCAAGGTAAGACAAAGGCGGTGGAGCGAGGGTTGACGATAGGCTGGGCCTCGGTTCGTGGTGTTGGGGAACGAGACAGGCCCAGGCTGTCTCCCTAATGCGAATTTACACAGGAAAGGATGAAGAAAGAACAGATATAAAATGTGAGAGAGGCGGAGAGGAAGAGGAGACAGGTCGATTGATTAATAGGTTGATCAATCAACGAGAAGGGGGAAGGGTGGCTGTGGCTGAATGATTGAAGAAAGGAGGAGAGATGGATGTTGTGTACTGCCTCCTCCACTCCCAACAGTACCTACAATACTGCTAAGAATTGATACCATTTTCCTTATTAACTTCCGAGTACACGTGTATGCTGCATGTCCCAAAGACTATTGGTAGTACTAAGCAGGTATCATAATTTCGTGTCAATGGGGCTCGCTCGCTCCGTTCTCCGCGCTGTTAGGTACTAATCAGACAAGTGGGGGGTTGCTTAGCCCCTGAGCTACGGGTATCTACAGGCACTCTTTGTACTTGTTACGATCATGCAAGTACCTAGTCTACATATCTGCACATCAACAGGTACGCCGTTGGATTTAAATGCCGTAGTAAAAGTTGGATGATGTCGGCGGCCAAGAACTATATATTGTATGGCTTGCATTGAAAATTCGTCTCGGTTATGTACCCAAAGTGTATACGCGCATAAGCGTAAATGTCTACCGGTCGGATAACACGGATTAAGCAAGGCCCCTCTAGATAGTCCTAGGTTACTGGCTCGTAGTCGACTCGAAGCACTTGTAAGCATTTAGGTAGGATATCAACATCCAACCAAATCATATGACTTCAAATACGAGAGACTTATGCTGCTCGCTTGATGGATAGGATTCTGTTCCAACTCGGCCCAATACTGAGTAAAATCTGAAAAGCTTGGTGTTAAATGGCTGAGAGTTCACTAGCCGAAGGCTTGTTTGTTACCGACTTTAGTGCATCCCGGTCGATGATCCGTAGCGAAGCTGTGGCTTTGCCAAGGCCATCCCATTCGCTAATATGAAACTGTGACAACTTCACTCGTCGAACTGCTTAGCCCGACTAACCGAGTTGGGCGTGGTGAGGATATTGTTGCCATCATCAACGTTGCCAGGTCACAAGCTCTGTCATCCAGATACACCCCAAACAGATGGGGAGCAGCGCAAGCAGGAACCACCAGAGTTCAATCGTCAGACGAGAGCGGAGCCAGCTCCGGCACCGCTGTCCTAGACTTCGCCGGTGGGCACAAGCCGCCGTCCCGAAGACGAGACAGCCGAGGCCGGGCCGTGACTCGCACTCCAGATGTTCTCGGCGCCGTTGCATCAACAACCTGACAATCGAGTCAGCTAAATGACTTGTACATATATGGAGGGGTAGAAGACAGGGACGGCCATGGCGACATACTTTACACTGCCCCTGCAGAATCTTAGGTCGCTTCTCAAATCGCAACGTCGATCATTTGGGCATTCTAGATGCAGACTCCGGCGCTCCATGAGCCAGGCGACCTTGAGTCTGACGCCTGTGTCAACTAGATAGAAGAAGTGTCGTGACGTGTGCTTGAGTGAGAGAGCATCGGGATACGTGAGATGTTTTGCTATGAGCAGATGAAGCTCAGTTGGCAGGCCGGGTAATGAGACCCTTGGAACTGGCTGTGGGGGACACTCAGCAGTCTCCTTGCCCATTAGAAGACGGTTCGAGGTTCGTGCGGGCGAAAGCAAAGGAAACATGATGGTATGAATCAAGAAAGCTGCGTCGGTAAGTTGAAGAAAGTCGAGGGCGCGGACAGCTACTGTAACAGGACTTGAGAGAACGGCTATGGAAACATATGTCCCCAATGGCAACGAGTTATTCATATATCAAACTGCTGCCTTATCATTGTCCTTCGTTTCTCGTCCTCAATTCTCTCAAAAGGGACTCTCGGTGGCAGTGTCGCGAGCTGGCGTTCATGGTATCCTCTAGCGTGCTGAGACCCTGGTTGTTAATACCTAGGCAGCTAGACTGGGACCAGATAGCGCCTGAGCTGAATAGCTGAATACCTAGCTGGCTAGCCGCCCATTTCCGGGGCTCATTGCCTTGAATGCAGATAACACCTGGTGAGGACAGAGAAGATACTGACAATCTACATATATGCAATAGACCTTAGGTTCATGATGCGAGTTTCAATGCAGAGTGGTATATGCTGCATGGGTAGGTGATGTCTCATGCTATCTAGTAGTAAGACTTATAACCTTGTGTTGCTAATGGAATTATCATTGGCATATACCTATGCCCAAACCTGGGGAAGTACCTTCGGTGGGCTATTGCTGCTGAGACCCATGAACGGGACGTACATGCCATACAAGTACCTTTCAAATACGTACCACATGTAGGTATTAAGGTACAGGTGTTGCAGACGGTTATCACTACTGCGGATAGTATATTTCACAATGCAACCCTAAATCTCCACAAGCACGCTCCGACGAGAACAGCAGTGTGCATTGCCTGCAATCGCTGCCTATAATTATCATAATTATCATACGGCAGGCAGCAGCAAGCTAGGTCGATTGAAGGCTGGTGTGTTCTTTCGTCGGATGGGTTGATGATGATATGAATGATGCGACGACCTGCAAGTTCGCCACCCTCGGTCATGACTCTTCACTGACCAACACCTAACCTCGCCTGGCTACGCGCGTTGCTGTTATGAGGGATGGCGGCTTCTATATCCAGCACCGCTGCGAATACCGGAAGGGTGGGCGATATTGACGGCGATAGTGACTACGGCTCTGACTTCTCTGTGGGCGAGGAGCAACTCGTCAACCAGATCCTGACAAACCTTGCATCCGATAATACAGCCACAGGCACTATTCGTCATTCATCGACGCGGGGATACAATCGCGGCCAGTCTGATGCGCCTTCCCCTGCCTCTGCTTGGGATGCCACACTGTTTACAGGGGGCTCTACACTCGCTGGCGCGCCGTCGGCCGACGACGACGAGTTCGCGAGTGCGGCGCATCTGGAACAATATACGGTACCGCTGGATCCGGTCGAGTACCCGGATTGTGAGTCTGCCTACTCTCCAGCCTCCTTGCGGTTGTATCTGACTGACCAACAGCGCCTAGTGAGCCATGCGCTGTCTAACTTAGACTCTGAGGTTCAGCCAGCCCAAGAGTCCCCTCGCTCTGCTGCTATCGAGGAGAAGCCCGACACCCGTACTCCCCTCCAGCGATTCCGGTCCTTTCCCAGACGACCTCTTACCGTGACCGACTTGGCAGCTGGCGCTTGGTGCGAGCTCCAACATTGGTACACCCTCACTCGGCTTCCTGGTGGCAAGAGGACCATAACTCCCGCTATGCGAGGTGGTACCCGAGTGCACCAAAAGTTAGAGGATGAGGTACATACCACTGTGCAGGTCAGCATCGCTTCCAAGGAGGAGGCTTTCGCTTTGCGTCTCTGGAACGTCATCCAGGGACTGCGCACACTCAGAGATACGGGGAAAACAAGGGAACTGGAAGTTTGGGGCATCGTAGAAGGAGAAATCTTCAATGGCGTCATCGACCAACTTAGCCACGAGAGTCCAAATGCCAGCTTCGAGGAAGAGCTGGACCTAGCCAGTTCAAACGTGTCCTCGCAACAGTCATCTATCACAGATTATCTTGGTCCGAGCCACAAAAAGGTCTACATAACCGACGTGAAGACGCGGGGCTCGGGTAGGTTGCCATCGGGGCCAGCACTGAGACCCGCGAGAGTACAGCTATTTCTATACCACCGACTACTTTCCAATATGGCTACAGACAAATTGGATTATAATGCCATCTTCGAGCGTTATGGCCTTAATGGCGAGGCGCGTTTCTCAGACGCTTTTATAGCCCAAGTCGGCGGTCTTCACGACGAGATATTCTACGACGCCGATAGTGAGGTCGAGGATGCACTCCCCGGGATAGAGTTACCAGACCTCATCGGCTATCGGTCCATTTCTCAGATGATACCATTGGTCAAAGTCGAGTTGAAAGAAGCTTTCCCTCGCGGATCTGCGTCTATCGGCGATCTGCTCTCTGTTGAGTATCGCCACCGCGATACCGAACGCATCATCGGTACCAACTCCTTTTCCAATAACCCAGAGGTACTGGATGAGTTCATGAAAGATAACCTGCGATGGTGGCGCGGCGAGCGAGAGCCCAATGGTGTCTGTATAGAAGAAACGTACAAATGCCGCTGGTGTGAATTCGCTGAGAGCTGCCAGTGGCGGAAGGACAAGGAGATAGAGTTCTTAAACAATAGAAGGAGAAGCAGACCAAATGCCAGTCATGCATAATCCGCCCTACCTACCCCTTGGTATCCGCGGTGTCGCCCCGCCATGTTATTGATGGAACACCCAAGTCGGCTTCTAGCACTAAAGTGTGTCTTTAAGGCCTCCTTACCTCTTACCTATACCAGCAAACTACCTTTACCATATGTAGGTCGGGACGTTGAGTTGATATGAAGATGAAGCATATACTTGTTCAGATTATTCGAATTATAAACCGGAGTTCTACGATATCTTTCCTTCGATTTACCGTCCCCTTGGCCGCGCTTTTCGTAAGACAATATTGACTCCCCACTAACATCGAGTACAAATAGCCGAATGTGCATATCTCAGTGATGGCCTATTGACGAGGCAAAGTAAACCTGTAGACGTGAGAATACGCCCGCATGAAATTTTCCAAAAGCTGCTTCATACCCCTTGTATGGTGGGTTGATTTTGTGTTGCAAGCTTGGCCATACTATAGATTTAGCCGCGACCTTTTCTCCGCCACCTTTTCTGTCCATTTGAATCTTATTTCGGCACCAACATCCTTAAGACATGTATTATAAAACCTTCATAAGCCTTATTGTTGTTGTTTTTTCCAGCTTGCAAGAGGACAACGGTTATTTCCAGCTTCTATCCCAATCCGGACTCGAAGAACGTGATGCCACCTCGTGTCGTCAGTTAACGCATGCATCATACCCAATCTAACTAGGTAATGAACACGTCATTAAATTGAACTAAGACCAACTCCTCAAGAGCGCAATTCATTCCTAACACCGCCTGTTGGATAACGACGTGAGACACGGCTGAGCTTACAAGAGTACATCAAATCCCTACGTGCTCTAACTTCTTGATCTATCCCTTAACTTCACGCCATCGCTCCAACGTCTATCCCTATCTGAATCAGTCACTCGCTGCGAATTGTGTATAGGGCACCTATCGCTTTACTACCTGATCACTATTTAGGGCACTCTCATCGATCGGTACTGGTACTTGACAACAAGCCGCAGCCTTGCAAGGCATATCCCAGTCCCACGATAGAGCTAAGGGCACAACTGCGGCCATAAACAAAGGCACAAGGAGTAGTTTTGTTGCTTCGTATATTTGTTTCCGGTTTTTCCCATATGTCTGAGTAGTATCTTGTGCTAATTGACATTCTGTAGTGGATGAGAATGGTGATCATGGCCAACCACCTGCCAAGAAGCCGAAAATTGACACAAGGGATCTCCTTCGTCTATTAGAAGCACCTGTATACATTAAAGACTCCAATGTGCCGCCAGCAATCAATGATCCCTACAAGATCAGAGACTTATGTGCTTCCATTAAAAGAATTAAAAGATATCACGGCATTCTACCCCAAGGTAACTAAACTCGATATCACGGATAATGATAGTTATATGTTTCGAGACAAGTCGCTACCTGAAGAAATCACAGGTCGCTCTGATATTAACGTCGGGCCTAACGCCCTTTGCGAGCTCGAAGTGCTACAAAAGATTTGGATCGATGCTAACTTCTTACGAATTAAGAATGGGCATGAATGTGGATGGTCGTCGGGCGTATTCGAGCCACTGCTCAAGCACGTATTCAACGGCAGAGAGCATAGAGTGGTAAATGTTGCAACTACTTTAATGGAAGAGGATTCCGTACCGAATATGTGGGCAAATGAAGAAGAAGCAAAGGATGCTTCAACGGATAAGCTTATGCCGGCTTCGTCCGTCGTAGACTTTGAGGACGACGATCAGTTCACCACGTCCCAATCCACCACATCCCAAAGCACATTTCCGACCACCACAGGCTATGGTACCAAAATGGTGGATCTTGTGCTTGCCCTAGAGCTTTCAAAATCCAACGAACTTCAAAAGGTTTCACACAGCTAATTGAAGATGTTGCCAAAGATGCTATATCTATACCTTACGTTGATCAAACATCATAGGGTGTATTACAGATTCGGTCATTGCCTTGTCTGTTAAGGCTACGGACTCCGATGTTAACCCGCTTATTCAACTCGGACTTTGGACTGCAGCTTGGCACAAGAGGATTCCTCCGTGAACAGGTATTAGTGGCAAATACCCAAAATCTTAACCAAGATGAGAAGGTCAAGCCGCTATTTCAGGTGCCACTCATCACGACAGTCAGGTCTGAATGCTTGCTGTTTTCGCTTTCTTCGAATCAGGCTGTATACGATACGCCCGATAGTTGCGACTAGCATTACTGAGTTCCTAGACGCTTGTATTGTGGTAGCCTGACTTAGAGAGGTTAACAAGTGGATTAAAGATATCTTTAAGAAGGGATTGCACAAATGGTTCATAATCCCTAAGAATGTTGGTAACGTTATTGGGAACGCTAAGGGTCTTGTTAAGGATGATTTGTACTAGGCTGGGTTAAGTTTTGGGCCGAGGCGATGATTCTATATGGGTTTCTCTCGCGGAGGTGTAGGTCTGCGATCATACAAAGTAGGTGAACCAGTATAGGATCGCCAGGAGTTTGGGCGCGTAAGTCACGTATGTAGCCGAGCCGGTGGCTGTACGGCTAATTCAGATTATTACTAGCTATGGCAACTATCGAGCTTACCTTAGCTAATATATTATTATCGTTACATAGCGCCGAAATAGGATTCAAAGGGATAGAGGAGGCGGGGAAAAGCGAGTCGAGGCTATTTCTGGCCTCCAACGTAAAATGCCGCCCGTCGAAATGCAACCATCCGCCGTGGGCGAGACCCGGCAAAATGGTTCCAGGAGCAGTAGAAGTGAGCGGGCTAGGCGTCTATTGGGAAAGAGACCGGCGTTCATTTCATCATTCATTCTACCGGCTAGTCGATACCAAGACCATCGAAATAACCATGAATGCTTCAAGCCGTAGATATATGTATTGGACCCCCCTCCTAGTGTTCCCGTAACTGTTATGTGAGATTCTAGGGGAATGCACTTTCAGTATTACTCACAACCATTCAACATGGCTTCCTGGTTCCATCTCGCAACAGCGCTTCTGCCCCTGTCAGTCGTCGGTCAACATGATCTTACAACCCGACAGTCCGGCACAACGGTGACAATCAACCTAGACCAGAAATACCAGACGATCGATGGATTCGGGTGTTCAGAGGCGTTTCAGCGCGCGGTGCAGATGTCGAAGTTGACCGAGGATAAGCAGCAGTACGTCCTGGACCTGCTCTTCAGCACGACAAACGGTGCGGGCCTGTCGATCCTGCGCAACGGCATCGGGTCCTCGCCAGACATGAGCGCCGACCACATGGTGTCGATCCAGCCTAAAAGCCCCGGCGGACCTACCAACCCGCCGCAGTACGTCTGGGACGGCTCCGATAACAAGCAGCTCTGGGTCTCGCAGGAGGCTGTGAAGCGCGGCGTCAGGACCATTTATGCTGATGCGTGGAGTGCCCCGGGTTACATGAAGACGAACGGCAACGATGCCAACGGCGGGTCTTTGGTGAGTCGTGTTCTACGCTGGTTACTGCATACTCAATTTCGGCAGGATTTTCTCACCGTGGAACTTGAAAACCTTACTTGTGTTCTAATGTGCATGTTAATATTAAGCATTGTTAACTCCTGAATCGGTAGTGCGGAGTAGGCGGTGCATCCTGCTCAAGCGGCGATTGGCGACAAGCCTACGCGGACTATCTAGTACAATACGTCAAGTACTACCTCGAAGCCAACGTGACGATCACACATCTAGGATTCCTGAACGAGCCAGAACTGACGTGAGTTAAGATCTGCACCAAAGCAACTGCGCCCACACGGACTGACACATGGTACACACATACAGAACAAGCTACGCCTCGATGCGCTCAAGCGGCTCGCAAGCAGCCGACTTCATCAAAGTCCTCGGACCAACCCTACAGAAGGCCAATCTCTTCGTGGGGATAAACTGCTGCGACGCAGAGGGCTGGAGCAGCCAAGCAGGGATGTTGGGCCAGCTGTCCTCCGTAGACCAGTACATCTCGACCATCACAGCGCACAGCTACTCCTCGTCCCCCGGCTCGCCGATGAACACGCGACACCGCGTCTGGCAGACCGAGGCGGCGGACCTGAACGGGAACTGGCAGGGGGCATTCTACAGCAACGGGGGCGCGGGCGACGGCATCACGTGGGCGAACAACATCCACACAGCTGTCGCGAACGCGAACGCATCCGCGTATCTGTACTGGATCGGCGCGCAGACGGGCACGACAAACTCGAAGCTGATCCGCATTGACGGGAACAACGTCTCGCCGTCCAAGCGTCTCTGGGCCTTCGGACAGTTCAGCAGGTCGGCGCGTCCGGGCGCCGTGCGCGTGGGCATCTCGGGAGCCCCCTCGGGCGTGAGAGCCGCGGCTTTCCAGAATGTCGATGGTTCCGTCGCCGTCGTCTTCATTAACGGCGGGGGCTCGGCTGTGAATGTTCAGGTTAAGACGACGGGAGGCGCTGCGTTTGCTGCGGCTGGCGCCACGGCGTTCCTGACTGATAATACGCATGATTTGAATGAGACAGCTGTCTCATTTGCCAATGCTGCGGCGAGCGCAAGTATTCCTGGTAGGAGTATGGTGTCAGTCATTTTGAGGTAGTTGAGCCGATACAGGAGATAGGCAGGCTTTACAGCTTGAGCGAATTGTTCTGATTGAATAACATGATGATATTTTCCTTTAGTAAATCATGGTCTAGTATGTATGACTACTAGTAAAGAACCAAGCTATAACGCCGATCAATGAATCAACAGAAACGAGTTTAGATATACAAACATTTTCACGCGACAAAATACGCGCTCGCACCATAAAGAAACCTAGATTTTCGCTATGGTCTCGAGGGCCTTTGTCTTCACTTGGTACAGCTTGATAAGCTGTCTCACTGCAAGGTCCAGTAAGACATCTTCCGAACCACCAGGGATTCTGGCGCCTGGGACTTCGCGGTAGATCACTATCGAGTCCATGTATTAGTCTACACACGTGCACTTTACACAATCACGACGCGGATATCGCGGAAAAGGAAATACTTACTCTCCACCAGCTCGCCCTGGCCGCTACGGGTATAGCCATTGCCACCAAACAAGAGGACGGCCGTGTCTGCGCATTCGCGGAATATGATGCCAGCCTGTGCCTTGAGGAGGCCTGTCATTCCGCCCAGTTCGCGATCGGCGTCGTCCTTCGGCATCTGCGTCATCTGGTAGGCGAACTGTTCCACCCAGGCCCATTGACTCTCCAGGAGGGCTCCAGCTTTAGCCAACCGGTGGCGAACAACGGGTTGATCGACTATAACAATTATTAGAACGACGTAAATTTAGGAGTATTGAAGTTTGGTATGAAGAATTGTATCTAGAGAGAAACAGTGGGAAGTATCAAAGACGGAAAGATTACTTACTCAGGGGCTTTCCGAAAGCCTCTCGCTTCATGACATATTCAAAAGCGGCTGAAAGTGCGACTCTAGCCTGGCGAGTAACGCCGACAGCAATGCTCAACCGCTCATGGTTGAAATTTGTCATGATGTAGCGCATCCCCATGCCCTCGACGCCGAGGAGATTCTCAACGGGGACCTTGACATCGTCGAGCTCGATGAACGTCGTCCCGGCAGATACTTGGCCCCCTACCTTGAGACGGCGCATAGTAACGCCGGGGTAGCCCTTCAATGGGACTACCAGCAGAGATAGGCCTGCGGCACCCGATCCCGGTGGCCCGGTCCGGACGGCCATACTCGAGTAGTCAGCCCATATTCCATTCGTAATCCTTCACCTTGTTGTTAGAGTTGCATAGCCATCGGAAAACAAAACCAACACGAGAGCAAGAGGCACAGAAAAGGCTTACCATTTCTTAGTTCCATTCACGATAAAGTACTTCCCACAAGGACTCCTGACAGCAGTAGTCGTAATATTTGCCACATCACTCCCGGCATCAGGTTCAGTGATGGCGATACAACACCTCTTCTTCCCAGTCAAGAGGTCCGGGAGAAACCTCTCTTGCAGTTTCTTGTTTCCAAACTTGACGATAGGCGGAACGCCAAACGCCATACCCGTAGTCAAGCTGGCAGAAGGGCCAGCGATACCCGCGCGCGCCATCTCGTCGGCATAGATGAGCGAGTGCATGTAATCGAAGTCCTCGACCTTGAGGCCACCGAGGAGCTCATGGATGCCCAGACGCTTCAGCCAGTGGACGGGCAGGGGCGCTGGCAGCACGGGCACCAGCATGTTAGCCTTGGCGAAGTTCTCGAAGACATACTCTGGGATAGTCTCATCCTTGTCCCATTCAATTGCGCAGTCTATAAGATGTCTTTGTATGAATGGTCGGATCGCCTTTTGGAATTTACGGTGAGAATGCGTGTAGTATGCCGAAGGCAGTCCCATCAACCACGCCGGGTCCGAGAACGGAATAGGCGCGGCCATGATAATGATAAGTTGACCCCGTTATTGTTAGCTATTTAGTTGTATCTTAGATAGATGGTGTGCGTGTATATGCATATAAGTAAGTATGAGGTATGAAGATGGAATGGTGGTTTGCTACCTGGAATAAAAAGCAGCAACCACCCCTGTAAGTAAAACAAGCCTCGGCCTAGGCCGCAGCAGACCGGGGTTACACTGTTTACCAATAAGGCCGAAGAAATGCGGGGTAGTGGGGGAGCCTAGGCTCACTATTAGACTGCCCTGGAGTAGGTACCTAGGTCAGGTACTTTTGTTGTTTCCACAGTGATTTTTAAATGGTATTTCAAAGATTAAAGTTTACCTTTCTTTTATGGATATGCAAGATGTTTCTTTTGATTGATTTTAACATAGTTTGGTGGTGACGGGCGTCGTGAACAACGTCATCTCTTTCGAAAAGTACCCCACAACAAAAGTTGCAACGGCTCAAGAGTCTCAAGAAGTCATTGTTCCCATCCTTGATCATGGCCGAAGGCCCGTTTAAGACCCATGAAGATATAGATCAACGTCTTGCGATCATAAGATCCAGTGCCACGGCCAAGGGCAAAGAATAGTTGTTGTATTTTTCTTCCGTAGTCTGCTAGATCAGTGCGACCCTTTTCACGAAAGATTTCAACGAGCCGCAGTTCTTTCTCGGCAAGTTCGTTGGAGCCGTCGTAGAACTTCGCAACAGAACACATCATACATGGTGAGGAGAAGGCATCCTATAATACCAACAAATATCGAAATGTTCATTCATAAGAATGTGATCACCCTTGTCACCCTGATACTTGAGATAAAACTTGCTGCCGGATTATAGGTCTTTCCCAATACTATCTAGAGGATTCAGGCGAAAACGGTGCACGGGAAACACATCTATAGGATAGGCGGCGCAAAGTCTCGCACTTCGCTATCACGGCAAGATACGATTTGATAATGCTGCAGGCTACCTCTAGCGAGAAGTAGAAGGGACCTTGGGGTCCTTTAGTTCATCTATACGTTGCATGATGAGCGATGCCTCGTATCTCGAATGAACTTGATTTTTGTGATGCAAAGATGGAATCCACTGCGTCAAAAGGGTGTTTCTCGATCTCAAAGAATATGCTAACTGGCTGCTGTATGATCTTCCCTTTCTGCGACGGGCTCGCTCCTTGCTAATCTAAAGGTTTTCTCGGCAGCTTTTCCATCAAGATGTATCCATCCCATCCTAAAGCATTATTCGGATCGGACTCGCATGCCCAATCAAAAGCTTTGGGCGGAGGGATAGATGTGTGATTTTGTAAAGAGACCATGGTGGCTACTTCGCTTTGAAGGATAAAATCATGAGCTTCTATTAGAGGTGAAGAAATGTGGTATTGCTAAGGAGCAAGAAATACGATATGACGCCTCTGTGCCCATGGTTTCAATGTCAGTTTAAGCCAACGTGGTTAAACTCTCTTAAGTACTCACATAGATTCGCAGATATATTCAAAGTTGACATTCAACTTATTGTACACTCTATTACTAGATACTAATAAAGACTTTCCTCATCATCGCGTAAACAAGTTACTAGATTCTCCTCTCACCATGCCGGAATGGTTAGTCCGTGAGGTCAACAGCTTGCAATGCGGCTTTGTGTGATACGAATAGACATCACATAACTATAAGTTTACCTGAAAATACTTTATGCACGTCACATCGGTTAGAGATTTGAACTAGGATAACGAAAATATCATATTTGACTTTTTACCCTAAACTTCGTTGCTATTTGAATAGTTCACGACATATTACTGGGTCGATTGCTAAACACCGAGAAGCCTATATCTCTGGCGTGGAACAAGCTGAAATAGTGGGAAAAGATGGCTCTGGGGTACTGGCACACTCCCACTGATAGAGGTAATATGGCTTCGGCTCCGGAGTAAGTGTTTGAGGATGAGGAACACCTATCGGGCAACCTCCACGCTTCCGGGTCACGGTCAACTTGTCACACCCTCCACAGTCCACCGTCAAGGTTCTCGTCTCGGTCGCTGTGAAGTTCTTGCGGCCGCAGTAGTTGGTGACGAATCCTGGGTCAGAGTTATATGCAGTAACGGACAGCAAGCAGTTTCCAGCTGGCGCATCGGTAGTCGTGACAATACACTCCTTCTCACTTGGATAAGTATCTACCGTACATTAGACTCGCTGCGGCTACTATTTAGGGGCGGAGTTATGGCACTCATGTGTCAATACTCGCTCTGATATTACTTACACGTTGTGTCGGTCGGCCACGGATTGATTGATGACGTCGTTGATGTTTCTCCGAATTGCTCACTCGTGCTGGTCTCAATGACTGCGGCTTCAGATATTTGCAGAAGGCTGCTCGAGAGAATTGAGAGCAACAAAAGGCCGATGCTTCTAATACGAATTACGCATTTAGAGTATGAAATTGCCATATTGAGAAAAGTCTTAGATGTTTAACTTGAAGTATGCAAATATGGTCAACCAGTTTGAAGCTGAATCTGTGCCACCCGCCCCTTATTACGTGAAATCATGTCCTGTGATCTCTAAGCTATGGTTTCTTTAAAAAAGCTGGAGGTAACGTATGATTATTTTTTTTAGCACGACCACTATCTACTAATAAAGTAACGGTCCGGATAATGGTGGCGGATAAATAATATAGAAGTATTTCATTGTAGCATGATTGAGATTTTGAAGGTTCAATTTATCGTCGCGTGTGAACACTCCGATATCTGCAATTCAGTTATCATTCGTGTATCCAACTCTGTATTAAAAAGCTGAGATCTTAATCCTAAGTCTTGGCCTCTCCATCTTCGCTACTTCGCGACGACTATATTGTGTAGCCCTCAGGATACGATCCCGTCGGTCATTCTGCATGCTGTTTTGGTCACTGCATCGGATAGCATTAAGCTGAGCATCTAGGCTTACATGCATGCATATAAGCTGCAGCATAGGTTGCATTTGGGCTGTTTGACGATTACGAACAACCAGGGTCTGGATCAAACACAACGGCCATTAGCTTAACAATCGACATCATCATCTTATTGATTGCTGACGTGTATTGTGAATATGAAAATATCACCAACTCGAAGATAGGATAATCGAGATCCTTTTGATTGCATATCATGAATCGAAAGCTTCACCTATAGCTATCATTTGCGCCGTGTCGCTGTGGCTCGGCCTTAATTGCTATTCAATTGAGTCGGGTATAATTGCTGTACATGTATAGGGATCCTTATAGTATCAGTCACCCTGTGATCATCTCCAAAGGTTATATTAACCTAGCGTCAGTCTCTTCGAGCGGAGATACTCATAGTCGGGCATCGCAGCCCGAACCCATTTTTCAAGTTTACTGCCACCCTCCTCTCCAAATTCTTTCCTCCACTTTTCGGCTTCCGCATCGATGTTGATGTTGCCAGCTATCTTTCCTTTGTCCACTCCGGTGCTGGCATTAATGCTGCTCAGCATTACCTTCTCTGCGGATCGCATCTTGTCTATTTGTTCCTGGCTCATCTTCTCCCATGAGAACTTAAGCTTTTCGGGATCTAACCCCACAAGCGTAGCGTACTTCATCACAATCTCGGGGGATTTCATGATATCGTCGGCGTCCAGGAGGACTGGCCACTGGCTGTTTTTACCAAAGTGATTGGAGTAAAAATCATACAGGGCTCGGGCAAATTTCAATGTGCACTCGACCTCATACGGTTCAGGCCGGGAGCGTCCCTTGCCATCCATTTCTACACCTTTCTGGGCGGTGCGGTAAAGTGACGGGAACATGAGCGCCGGGTGACGGATGAGGAATGTTGGGTACCATGTCTTTAGAAACTCGTCCGGTAAAGAGGTATGGTTGAGTGAAGATCGAGTTGGTTGTGTAGCTTCTCGCGCCTGTGCTGGCTCGTTTAGGCAGCCCTCGGCCTTGCCGTATATGTATTCCTGTTCGTAGTATGGGCTATTTAGGAAAGAGATATGCTCCTTGACGTAAATTTTCTGGCATTCCTCTTCTGATGCCTTGAGGTGGTTCTGCAGTGCATCGAAAGACTTCTGTGTGTCCCTTTTCAAGGTAGCGTGGTCTTCAGGAGTCCACTTTTCCGATGGTGTATCATATAATGCCAGCCGTGAGAGCATACTTGGAAAGAAGAAATATCCTCCATGGTTAGCAGGTCGCACGCCCTGCTCATCCAGGTTTAAAATTCGAACCAACATGTTGGAAGCAGTCCGGGGCATGGTAAGCAGCCAGTAGCGGCTCTTCTGAGAGGGAATGTCAACAGTCATCTTGTGTTAACTGACTTGACTTGTACTAAAGTTATGTTGTTGTGTTGATTGCTTATTTAACTAAGGATGGTGGATGATGCGTAGATTGAAGATGAAGGTTTGGTAGGCTCTCCATGACTTTTAATCAGTGAGCCCAACTAGCTCTATATACCCATACACACCGACTGTTAAGAACCTCGCCATCCGTTTTTCCTCCGTAGTCCGAAATCAGGCATGGTCTGTTGTGGGCGGAGTCGCGATAAACGGCTATTAGAGGCCCGTACCGGTGCCCAGTGACGGCTATCGGTTGTCGGTTTGACTGCTTCCAACCTGGTTATTTATGGATCGTAGCGCAGCTGGACATGTGCTGTTCTTCTTGAAACGATTGCTCGATATAGTTAGTTAGACGAGTATTACTAGCATTAGTAGTGCTGATCTGGCTCCAATATATTGTCATTGGTTGTTTATGACGTTGCCCCTTTTTCCATATGATACTTTCAAATAGACCTCTCTGTATCATAATTAGTATTTGATTACCAATCTTTCAGCTTATCATTTGATAAATACTTGGTGGAAGATAAGTGCTAATGAGCACAACTAGCCAGTTGTGTCTTCTGTTGGGAGGGTAAGATTTCCGAACTAGCCGATGTTACCATTGCTAAACCAGATGTTGCAATCGAAGGCCCACTTCATCACTTGGCCGTTCCACCCCGATGCCCAACGGACCAACTCTCCCGTGCAAGTTTGATACAAAACTGTAGCATATCTGCCGAGCCGAAGTCCAATTCGGCCGACTACGCGGACCATATTTACACTAGTCGCAGTCAGATTTCGGAAGTAGCGAACAGTCCGACTCCGATATAGTGTTTAAGTTGTCAGTGCTGTGATCGTTCTCGTAGCAGGCTTGTGTTCCCCGTCGGCAGATCGTTTCCAATAGCGCTCGGATTAGCTCCACACTATTAATACACCATCACAGCAATATAGTAGAAGCACTCTCTAATCGTGAAAGACGGTGAAAGCAGGGGCCAGGGAGTTGTTGCATGTCCCGTAGAGAGGCGCGAGACATTCAATACTTTCCAATATGGAACTCGTACTGAGTTAGAATAGATATTGCCCTTCATTTTCAGATCTTTAGCCGTCTTCAACGAATCTTGTAATCGTGCACCAAAGTAGTTGACTGATTAACGAGATCCCGGCGAGCGTTGCAAGGGTGGCTCCAAACGCCCAATTATATCTAAAGCACGTTAACCGATGGAAACCTGATCGCATGTTGGCGGCTCGGAAATAAGAGATGTCGGCCGATCGTGCTGTTTTAGGCATCTTTAACACGAAAGTCGGCAGTCTTTCGACCTTACTTATGTGTTAGCACGTGTGTACATATAATACGAGACAAGGATAAATATGCGCGTAACGTTTTTGACAACTGCTTATAAGCTAGTATCATTTATGTCATTATTGTTAGGAATTTACTCTTAACTCGGTGAAGCCTGGTATGAAATCCCTCCTTCTGCTTTTGAAGTTGTCTCAACGACTATAGATTGTACCAATCAAGTAACCCGCGAGCAGTAGAGGGGCCATCAACAGAGTCGTCTAGGAATAGTCTAAGAGTTTCTTCACGATTTCTTGTCTATTATCTACCTGGATTGTATAGACGTCAACTATCCTTCTTTCGTTCTACATCCTATTGTTACTATTCCTTCATTCGTAGCTTACCTTTCAAAACTACTTTGCATTCGTGATAATGGAAGACTTTCCAATACCTCGTAGTCTCTAGTGGGCCTATCGATATGGTACACTTGGATGGACTGAAGCTACTACGATGAAATAGCTGTATTGAAGAAGTTCCTTTACTTTTATCTGTATAATTCAATACAAGGAGGTTAACATGGAACACTCGGTACGATGGCGCCTGCTGACTCACTATGGCGGCGCGACGATCCCGCCCTCTCCTCGTGGCCGCCGGGCCTCCGTCTTGCAGTTTTGCCATTGGAGTCTTGACGGTCAAACTCACCCGGGCATGAGGCTCCTCCTACCTCGAACGATGCCCTCTTCTACTTATGCCATCTCCCTCTTTCACACCCTTCTCGGAGCGCACTGGGCCCACCTTACAAAACGGATAATATAATATGAAGCAATCTGCAATACCTATGTGAACTTAGATCTACAGGTTTGGATTCATGGAGCGCCGACAAGCTCATTCTCTCGAACCCAAATAGTGAATCATGCAAATTCCGTGTTCACGATCAACTTCATCGCCCGGCCTTCTCAGGGGACTGGATCACCTTTCTATTTTTCCTTTTCTTAAGCGAAAGATTCGTTGCCGCCTGCACGGTAAACTTTGCCCCCTATGCTTGTCGAGGAACTACTCCTTGAAGAGCCATAATTAAACACGAAAGCAAGTGTCGTCCCTACGCTGTGCAACAAATCTTTTCTCAAGTATGACAGCAAGTTGGGCAAAGCTGAGAGGTTTATGGAGACTATCGGAGTTGCCGATTCAGCATAAGCCGACTATTAATATGAATCAGCTCTGCGATTTGTGAGATGACCAGTCTTCGTCGCATGCTCACCGCAGCTGCCAAAGCAATTCAATTATCCCACCATAAGCGATAGAATTGTCTGTTGTGGTGGACATGCTGAAGCAGAATAAAACTTAGGAACTGGTGATCTAGAGTGTAAGAAACATCACGCATACTAGGGACTTATCGCGCTTGACCAAGCATTACATAGCAACTATGAGGGGTATCTAGTTTGGGGGCTGCCTTGCAATACACCATCTTCACTTCAACCATCCAGGCTGCAATCTTGCAAATTTTACTTCGATCGGGGATTGAAGCCGTTTTGGAGAATCGGCAAGTTTCTGAGTAATTATGCATACCTATTATTTGTAGCCGGAGCCTCGCGCTTCGTCATCTGAGTTTCACGGTTGCTACCTATTCCACTCGCGACATTGTACACTTGATTATCGTTTACAATAGGCTTTGAAAGTATTAGGAATTAATATTCTCCGAGCCTTCATGAACCTAGCAGCTTTAGAAATAGATACACACCGCTATACTGGGAGCTTCCAAAGACGTTGCATCAATTCCACCCTTTTGCTGTGCCGCATTCTCGCCTTTGGTGTTATGCAGTGAGAGTGACCCAATAAGTCTACAATCAGAAAAAGTGGTACTTTAGGTTACTATCTTCTGCGGCGGTGTCTCTTGATATCTCGATAGCGTTATACCACTAATCACAGCTCCGTCGGCCGCGACACTGTGAATAGGTGGGCGATACCGCCGAACACTGTAATAAACTGGTACTCACATTAGCTCATTATACGAATGATCGACTATAGATACTCACCATTTCATCAAAGACCCGGAAGTATAGAGGCAAAGAAATGTACCCGTCCCCATCGTAGAAAACCCTCATGAGGTGCCAGAAACCTGGCGACGCCCCTTTACCCAGCATATCGTTGAAAAATCTAGACTGTTAGTCTACAGGGCACCTAACACAAAATGCCAAGCTACGATAGCGGGGAGTGATACTCACATGAGTTTATAATTACCGCCTGGGATTGGCCGCTCTTGCAGGACAGCAGTTTCCCCCTTGAAACTTTGGATCCTATGCACTACCCGACGCGCAATAAGCACCGGGGAATCGCCGGCTTTTACAATTTGTTCCTCGCCGTTGAGGGTGACCTTGACTCTACCTTCAATGACGGTAAGTTGCTCGGCGTGCTTCTAGAATAATTTCCAGGACGTTTAGCAACAATAAAAGGTGATGGGAACTTTTATATTCGCCGCATTTCAACGTCAGCCTACCTTATGCCAATGTAGTGGAGTATTGATAGGTTCCTCGCCGGTGCAGGTCGCCTCAGAAATATATCGATCGATAGAATCTTCAGGCGCTTCTTCGTTCTCGATGAGGCGAAGGGTGATACCCTAGACAGTTCACGACTTTAGTAAAGTAGGTTTTATAGGCTGTTTCTGAGACAATCGGCTCGGCATTCATCCTACCTTGCCCATTGGCAATGTCTTCAACACTTTAAAGGAGTTCATCTCGATTTGCTCTGTGTTGGTTCCAATTCATGACAATTGCTGATATTCGATTAGTCGCATAGATAAATAGAAGAGGAAGAGGGGTTTTTGGTTTCTCGACATCTTGACGTGAATAGAGGTCTATATATAGAAGCCGACGCCATTCTCTCCTGCAATTTGACAGGGGTTTGTCAGGCTGGTACCAGCACTGATGGTGTTTTGCTGAAATTCTGTTCATCTCCCCCAATTCTAGCGAACGAACCAATCAAATATCGATAATGATCAAGCGGCAGTAGCAATTGAACCATGAATTTACCGGCCAATAAGGGGGAGTTTTCAGATTGAGAAAAAACTAGCTGCCTGGTTAAGCCTCTCTACTTGGTTTAAAACAACCGTAGTTATCTTCTGATTGGCTACATCCAAAGGGCTCTGTTGGGTCGAATCAGTCCACATCCTGTGCAGACATGTGGTTCTGGAATGGAACCTTTCTATCAAAAGTCTAAGACGATATGTTAATTTGGAGATACCATAATTAATAATCTTGTTTAAATGTTGTAAGGTAAGCTTTAAGTGAGTGTTTCCGCTCTGTAGGGAAAATATGGTGTAGGGGACTCTGATTTCGGACGCTACAAGCTCCAGTCTTGGAGGCTTCTATACCAACATTTCAAAGTTTATATACAATAAGGAGCTTTAGGGGTCTGGTTATATGAGCTTAGACACCCAAAACTTCGTTTTCTTGTTCTGCTCTTAGTGTTTCGGTAAAACTGCTTAACTTCTTTGTGTTCTCTATGATCATACAACTCCCCGTTCATTTCATCGATTGATGCTGCCCTTGGATGCGTAATATCCAGACCGCCTCCTTGATTAGGGCTCAGGTGTATATAAGCTACCAGGGCCGTTTCAATATCCTTAGATATATGAAATAATCAGTGGTATCAGTTGCCTAATGTTGAATGTTAAGTTCTCTACAAGTTGACTCTACCATCATTCATATATGTATCAAATACACTTATTTTTCTATCACCTATTTACAACACATCAGTAGCCATGCAGAATGTGAAAAACACAACTAGGCGGACGCAGAATTTTCGGCTCAGACGTTTAAGCAGCCAAAGTTTCAAGGTCTCTTCAGCAACCATCTCGCGTATCATCCGCCACTCCCAGTATATTAGTAAAAGGGTGCGCCCCTCTCCAATAAATATTTGGACCCTAGAAATGTTGCCAAGAGTTTCAATAGCCTTACTTGTCTCTTTATTTATCCTCAGAAAAATATGAGGTATTATTCAGGGTGGCAGGCAAGAATCCAAAAATATTTGTAAACTTATTCAGTTATAAAATTATCCAAGGCTTTACAATGTTCAGAAGCTTATAACAAATCAGCTACCAAAACGCTTGGTACCAAAAAAGCTACACGAGCCAGTATTTTCCATAGATACATAAAAGACATGGCTTTAATACTGCTAAGGCCGTTACAGAAGATAGACATCAGAATGTAAGAAGATGGCGTACAAGTAATACAGCCTCGCATTCAACTAGAGTTTCTATCGTATTACGGCTCAAGCACGTGGCGCATGCAAGTCGAATAACCCACTTGCATATATAGCCACATAGGCTTGTTAGACACATTTTCAAGCAAGCTGTCCCCTATCCCCTATCCCTTAAAATTTTGTGTCTGAAGTGGAATGACGGGATGACATAAAAAGCCGGGTACCTAATAAATATATTATCAGAGCATTGTTATTGTTTAATTAGGCATATCCAGTTGTTTCAAGTAGCTCTCCCGTACATTCAAGTGGTCGAGCTGAGACGATATTAACAGGTATAGGAATGCATCGATGATTAACTACAGTCTGCATACAGCTGGCTTACGGAGTGTCTTAGTATTTGGGAAAGTTTATTGTCCCAGACCGTCTGTGTAGTAAATGTTGCTAACCCCTGCTTTTCCTACGTGTTAGACAATAACAAATAGATGTGACGTAACTTTAACAACATTCAAAAAGAGACAAAGTAACTTCGATAGTAAACCAAAATACACAGGAATTCATAACGCGAATCAAGTCTGTAGACATCATTTGTATATAGCAAGCTGCTATCTCATGTCCTTAGCCAGCCCTTTAGTGCAAAAATAGAGCCTATTTCAAAGGACTTATTGTTAGCACCCGTTCTGGATTTTGAAGCCAGGAGACATGTCACTGATTAGTTTCGCACTGGGTAAAAAAACGGGGAAAAGACACGAACAACTTAGGTTAATATCATGCTCCCCCGGACAGGCTTGAACTGTCAACCTCTCGATAATCTGTTAATAACAGTCGAACGCGCTAGCCGATTGCGCCACGGAGGACTAGTTGAATTAGTTGAGCAATGACAAGTTGCCGCATAGGTTCAAACTACATAACTGAGCATCCCAAAGATGTTTGTTGTATCATGTCAAGAACGATGCGTTAACTATTGTTTAGCAATACTAAGCTAGATAGAGAGAACTGTCGTAGCGGAAGAATACCCCGGATGCATACTACCGAGGGAAATATCTTGTTAGAAGGTTAGAACAAGGCGAACTTATTACCATTCGCAACGGGTACAAATTTAAATAAAGAGGAGAGGCTGTCAAAACACCGGTTCAGTCTATAGGATTTTTATACGAAACATTCGAAAATATAAGTATTATGTTGACTTAATTTGCAGAGATTCACTCCAATGTATGATGATAACAGCTCATTTAATGCAAATTCCAACTAGAACAACGTATACACCGACCATGAAGCTGTGCTGCAGTACCTTTCCCATGGTCGTAGTTTTACCAATATGATTTAATAAGAATCTTTGGCATACCAAGAAACTTAATGGTGTGACAAATGTATATTATAGGCCGTTCGACGATGGTTACTGAATGTGCTACCAAGTCTGCGAAGTTTATTATCCTATGATCTGTTTATCAAACCGGCATTACCACTCACTCTAGTGAGGAAATGTCGCAAGATCGTATATTCGTTAGGAATCTTAAGTTCCTTCCCGAAAGAATAGATCGTACCCCCAATGCCTTAGCTCTTCTTGGACGCCGTTTAGGTCTACTGTTGTTGCTTATTCGTTCCCTTCATCGGTCAAAAATATGAGCGTGGGCTTCGGCGAGTTGTTTGATTTCTGGTTTTTGAATCAGGGAATTCTAAAAGGGAAAATAGTAGAATCAATCGATTGTTGTGATCGAGCATGAGCTACCGGAGATCGTACGGCTCACGAACCATCTCTGTATCAATATAGAGGGAAGGCAGCTCTGAATAATGGCAACCATCGACAAGGGAATAATCGTGTTAGAGTCTCACACCGCGGAATTTCCTTTGTTAGGAAATGAGGATCAGGAGGTTCCACGAGCAGCTATGCCAACCGGTCTTGAGTAGACGACACGCTCATGAGTTCTGTTGAATTCTTAATGTTAATTAAGAGAACCTCGTGGCTATAATCATACTGAACGCGATCTTCCCCATTCAGATTCTCAAATGTTACGAAAGGCTAAGTTGGACTGCGAGACCTTGAGTAAATTGAATGAAGGCGATACAGGTTCCCGAGTGCTAGAACGCGAATGGACATTTAAATATATATCAGTAATAATACCAACTATCGGAGCCAATATAATGTAAGAACACAATGCATGAAAAAGCTGTTTATGAAGAAATTTTTAGACTACAGGTAGGCGACGTATCTCATCAGAGATAGAAATCATGCACGATTCATTGATATATCGGGTAATACAAAGAAAGCAAGAAAGCAAGAAAAGATTAAAGTCTAAAACTAATGAATCAATTATGATTCGTGCCCGTAGAATAGTAACTCGTAAGCAGTCGCATTCCTAAATAACCGAGCTACTGGCTGATTGTGTGTCCTAAGCTCTTCTAGTCGCAAAAACCATCACCATTGGTGTTTCCATTCGGACTTTGACACCGTTCATGATGCGCTCCAGCTCATCCCAAAGTTCCTGGATCTCGGATTCGGGAGGAGCTGACGCCCACGTAGCGAAATATTTCTTGAGCCAATCCACGTCTTGCTCATCGGACCAGTCTGGATCGCCGTGCACCCAGACACGATCCTCGCTACTCCTCACTCTATCTTCGCCCACAATGTCACTGATCCTGAAGCTTGCAACTCCTCGGCTAGAATTGATATACACTCGTTTGACGGTCTCCCACTGCTCCGGAGGGAGAGCAATCGAATCGAAACCGCTGCTAGAGATCTCGAATGCGCGTTCAAACAGGTACCCCTTGTTGTATTTCTTTGACAATACCCCGACAATTTCTTCCCATATTGCCTGAGCACGCTCATTGCCCATGAATAAAAGACGTGTATAATAGGTCATCACCAGGGTACCGCCAGGTTTAAGCTGTCGTGCAAATTCGTCAACGGCATCAACTGTGTTTGTCCATTGCATACATTCACATGCAGTGATCAGATCGACAGTTCCACTCGTTACTGAGCTCTTCTCAGCCCCTTCTTGCAAAAAAACAAACTTCGACTCGGGTCGTCCAGATTCCTTGATAAGAAGCTGACGGGCGATGTCTCCGTACCCGTCGTTAGGATCTGATACCACGACGTGGTCGAACTTGTTGGCAAGAGTTGAAGCTACTATCCCGTGACCGGCTCCAACATCATGGGCTGTTGACCACGAAGCCTGAGGTTTTTGAGCATGATACTCATATATGCGCCTGAAAAATGATTCTTTGTAGACAGGTCGATACAGGATATACTTGGACCAATCAACCCCGTGACGAAAAGAGAAGCCTATCTCCTTACTTTCACCCGTCGTTTGGGTCTCCGCAGACATTCTAAATGGTGCGATGCGATGTAGATAATCTGTTTATCTTCTATTTCTGATGCTGATTTTTGATTCTCAAGCCTAGTAGCAAAAAAGCATATTAGGTTTCTAAGCAGGAAACCCCTTCATAAGCGCAGCTAAACAGCAGCGGGGTTTTCCTTTCAAATCCGGCTGGTTGCAACGCGCATGTCTCCAAATTCATAGGCCTATCAATTTGGAGACTGTACAACCTTTGGAGAAGTTGATTCTCGGCATATGATAATAGGGATAATATTTGAATACAAGACATATTATGAAGGTATGGTTTTTGTTAGTTGCAAGACAATGAGTCGGGACATCTTTCCGTGCTGAGCGTTCAATGCTACTCATAATTTCCGACTAGCGTTTCCCATCTATGTACTCAGAACTTGAAAAGAACAAATTACATAAATGCCGAGTGATAAATTTTTTTCTTGTCCCTCTTTTAGCTTGATTATGGAAACTTAAAGTAGTTTTAATAAATCCAGAGCTGATAGTATTGAGGTGACCTTCGGTATTAAAGCGGTGCGGGTGGCACACTGCTGACTTGGCCATGAAAAGGGGCCTATTCCCAATTCATAATAGGGGGCACGTAGTAAGGGGTTCCACTGGGACAACTTTCGAAGAAAACTTAGCACCTATACCTACACACCTAGTTTTACTGCTTCGATTTCGATCGTTTTTTCTTGATTTTTTTTATAAGGCCTACTATACTGACTTGCTTAGTATTTTACCAAGCAGTTTCCAATTGAGTTTGCTGATATTTACTGGCCTTGGGTCGTAATAGCCAGATTGCCTTTACTTAATCTGAACTACGGTGGTCTGAAAGCGGCTTGATCTATGTTGATAGAATACAACCTTCATTGATGTGATCTCTTCGGCTACAACGCCTGAGTATTATACATCATAGATATTAAGTTCGCCCGGGTCACTTACCTAGCCCTGAGGTCCAGCCAAGTATGCAACTTGATCTTCCGCTCTCAATCTCACTCACTAAGAATTTCACAGTGAATCAGCTGGTCAGGGGCAAGACGATGATGCCAGTTGCATTCCCTTAGAATGACCACATACCTCTCCACAGTACCTTCATACATACTATGCGCAGCTCTCAGTCCCATCGGCCTCAGATCCATGCCACAAAAAATTGTAACAGGGGCAATAGAGGCTGTAAACGAGCAGCGGAGTAGCTATGAAAGCGATGCATTATTTACCAGATCCCAGCTCTGTAGTTCGCGAGAATTAAGTAAGAGATGACAAAAAAAGTTGATTGGACAGAAACATGTTCAAATTCTGGTTGATTGTTAGAAAGTTTGAGTTGATTATCCACTCGGTGACAGGCTGGGTTGACATGGGATAAGATCAAGAAGTTATAATTCACAGAAACTCAGTGGCGGCTGAAAATTACGCCCTCGTTCTATAGTGAATACTAGATAATGTTCTAAACCAATGTCTTAAATGCTCGCATCACGGCCAGGCTTACTACTGGATATGACATTATTCGGTCGTGAAGACCATATTTCATGATCTCTTCTCGAATGACACCCCTTCTCGTCCTTCGTTCAACTGCCCAACCACCAGCGTCATTATTCACTCTCGAAGCGATCTTTTCTTTCTCCAATTCATCGAAAGTGATGCCGTGGGTCATTGATGCATTGGCAGCGTGCCAGAAAAGTTTTTCGCTGTGGGACCATGGGATATCGTAGTCATCCTCTGCGTGAATGATCGTAACATCGTACCTAGGAGATTCTTGGTCCATATCCTCACACTGTCGAATGAAATCTGCCAGTTTGGTTTTACTCGGCCATTTGGTGATGATCAAAGTATTGAGCCAAGCCAAGAGACGGGGAAACTTCGCGACAGGGTCAAGTAACGGTACCGTTCCGGCTATTCGATACGTGGCTGTCAATGATTCAACATCGGCAAAGGGCGCAACCAAGACGAGTCCAGAAAATAAAACCGGCTTTGGCTGTGTGGCCATGTGGTGAACGAGTGATAGGGAGACGGCCGTGCCTATGGACTGTGCAAATATCACGATACGCGAAGGTGGAATTCCAGCTTCTTTCATTGCCCACTCAGCAAGCGTGATAGCATCAGTCAGTAGACCTTTCTCGGAAGGATAGCCACTGCTGGAGCCGAACCCGCGGTAGTCTATGGCCAACGTGTGTATGCGGTGTGGTGCACCAACGGACATGGCCCGATAGCTCGGTGGCCGCCAGCCTGATCCTAGGGTTCCGGCAGCACCGTGAAAATATAACACCAGAAGCGAGGAGGGGTCATCACGGAGAAGTTTGAAGCTGAGGCGCTTCTTGACATCCAAAGCAAGCCCCTGAGGCTCTGTCGATAAGGCTTCTTGGTTCTGCCGGTATAATTCGAGTGGTAGAATGTGCCAAGCGTGAAGCGACTCGCCATCGGGAGTGGTGAGAAAAAAAGGCGTGACTTGATTTCGAAGAAATCCCCATTGTTCTGGAATATTGACATCTTGAAACCAAGTCAGAGTTACGCGATTAAGATATATGACTTGGTCCTGTAAGACAGGGATTGTGAGTAGACCGATGAAGAGAGCGTACAACCCTGTGGAAGCAAGCAAGCCGTAAAAGACAGACCGCAATGCAGCCACGAGAGCCATAATCACTTGTGATACATACGATGCTTTCCTTTCAAAATTGCAGTCTGTAGGGTGAAGGGTATGTATCTATGAACTTTGAAGACGAGAGCAAGACGAGAACGGGCAATTAGGAGGAACAACTTGGTAGCCTGCTTCGGCGCGACAGGCGGGCGTACCCTAGCGGCGGAACGGGGCTAGCGGGTCCAGCAAGGATGGGCGGCTACATCCAGGTAGTCAGCTCCCTCTAATTGGCCCTAGGTGTGACCCCAAACAGCCACGCTGATAAGGAGCACCCCTGCAGACGCCGCCACTATGCGGCTCCAACCAATAACGCCTGCGGATATAAACCAACAGCATAATAAGGCTCGCATGTCTTGCTGGTTCAGGTGTTAGTTGATTGAACTTCCGTCACGGATCCAAATGTTGCATTTATAGATCGGGTGTCTGGCGTTCGCGACAGCATAGTCAACAGTTATGGGCCCTATTACTTTTCATGCGAGCTATATAATCCCCTATGTATGCATTCTGTCTGATCAGTGCAAGCCTGGTTCTTCACCCTCTCTTTCGTGAACGCTTAATGTAAAATGTTGTGTTTTAATTTGATTAGTATATTTTTCCAAGTCATTTTAGTTTCTGGTGCTGATAATAATGCCACTCGAAATGCAACCATTATTTCGATGGATGTATTGATCACCTCGCCAAATGGGCGGATCACGGGCTGGGTCAGTCAACCCTCTTATCGTGGCTCTTATGACATCCTATGGACTTGTCTCGTCACTATTTTTATCTGCACATACAGTTTGCTTTGTCTCAACGTTCCTCCGCCTGGCGATTCGTTTTACCGCATTGTGCGCCGCCGGATCAAATGGATGATGATTGCAATTTTGGCCCCGGAAATCGTCCTCACGTTTGCAGCTGGACAATGGAGCAGAGCAAGGCATTCTGTTGAAGCGTTTCGAAAAGTCGGCTTTAAGGAATGGACCATGCGGATGGCTTTCTTTGCCGATATGGGCGGATTTGTCTTGAAACCAAAAGAAAGCGAAAGCTTCCCGCTCAATGCAAAACAACTACACTGGCTTATCATACATAAGCATGTCGAGATGCCAAATATCAGAAACGAAGAGATATGGGACAAGTCAAAGCAGGACCGACTGGCGAGGGCCATCACGTCTTTCCAAGTTGGCTACCTCATCATCCAATGCATTGGCCGTGCAGTGACGCATCTAACTATAACCGCTTTGGAGCTTAACGCCTTGGCTATAGTGGTTTGCTCACTGATGACCTCGTTCGCGTGGCTTCATAAACCATCTGATGTCCGCACACCTATAATCCTTCAAACTGACGCCAACCTGTCAGAGCTTTCAGGCCATCGGGAGTGGAGACTTACACCCTTGGACTTCGTCGACGAGAATGGCCCAGGGTGGTCTGTAAATGTACAGCCATTCATGCGAATGCCTGTCATCCCACCTGAGAGACCAATCCAGGCCATTCCTAACGATAGGTTTCCCATGAATCCATACGGAATCCAAGAATATTGCGTTTGTTTCGCAACCTTGGTGTTTACCGGCATACACGTCGCGGGTTGGAACTTTACTTTCCCATCAAGAATCGAGTCAATTCTCTGGCGTATTTCTAGTCTTATTCTTCTCTCTGTAACAGCGGCGTTTTGGATACTTGAGACTATGGCATCATGGAAGCGGTTGGGTCGATGGACGTGGATTTATTTGAGACTGACTGATCGCAGAAGACTAGTCGATTTTGAGAAGGCCAAAGCAGATGAGCTCTCCAGGGAAGAGCCACGTCCGCTCACTAGTCTTCCCCTGCCGTGGGAATTCTGGACTATTGCACCAGTTGCTCTTCTGTACGGCGTTTCTCGGCTTTATTTACTGGTAGAGGCGTTTTTGGAGTTACGGAATTTAAACGGAACAGCTTTTCTTAACGTTGATTGGACTTACTTCTTGCCTCATATCTAAGTTATCAGTAGCAATAAATTAGTTTTTATATTACTATTTGTTCGAACTTGACACTGCATTGTCCGTGTGTCATCTGGGTTTATAAGACCCGGTAGTGCCAAGCAAGTCGTCACTAAAATAGAAAGCTTTGCCGGCGAAGACTCTCCATTTGAACACACTATAAATCGAAGTGCCTTTCACTTCGATTTAAACTCTAGACTTCGTATATAGAGGTACCAGGGGAAGACCCCCTGGCACCACCCTTCGCCTACGGCGAGCTCGCACGTTACAGTTATTGAGCAGTCATTGAGATTTTGCACGCAAGCCTCACAGTTAAACCCAGTGCGAATACGTTGTGGTTGATTTCTCAAGCTTCAATTTCCCTCACACTTGATTGTCGTTGCCAATACGTGTTCGGGGAAAGATAAAGCTTTCCAATTATGAAATTTCAATCGTGATGCATTCCCAAGATAGCCATGGAAACCCTTACCTTCCCCATGCATAACAATGCTGTGACTGGCTCTTATTTCACTGTCTGTTTCAATCTTTTGATTAGTACTGCTACTGATTTGAAACTTGTGAACAGACATAAAAAGAGGCTATTATATTTCGATCATACCTATAACAGAAAGGCTTTCTGATATCTCTTAGGGCTCTACATTGACTGTCACCACGGCTCCCTTCTCCAGCTCGCCCTACATAAATCATACCAAGTTCGTCTCCCGGCTGCTGCTGGCCGTTTCCATCACTATTGCGCCTATTAGACTTACCCTAGCTATTACCAGTTGAACACCGACTTGTGAAACTTATTCACAGGCACCAAGAGGTCGAATGTGAACACAGCGTAATGGAACATCATCGCGGCTCCCAACAACGCCAATGATATGTTCCTCGGGTCTCCCGACCCCAACAGTTTGTTGACAAAAGGCAAGTCTAAGACAAGGAAATCTTCTAAACTACCATAATATTTTTGAAAATTTGGGGCATGATTATAAGCGATATTCATGACGTACCTGCGGCACTCAGAGAGGGTATCTTCCCAATGTCGAATATCAACCATGGAGGAGCAAAATTATTACAACAGAGCGTTCTCATATACTAGCCGCCTTGCGAGAGGTTTGAGGATGGACAGCCTCACTCACATCAGATCGCTTGAGATCACAGCCTTAAAACACAGACACCGAAACAAATGCCGAGGATAAGATCACACAGAGAGAGCTTAATAATAAGCTTTCATACCCCTCCCACCATTTGTAAGCCAAGCTAAGCTACCCCACTATTGAATGACCCTACGAAGCAGAATGACACGATCACAATTATCATCGAGATCAATCGAGGCGAAAATTAAATTCCGGGGACGATCGGAGGTTAGGGGTGTCTATATGTAGTATAAATATGCATAATCCATATCAACCAATTTTAGATCAGATGAAATTTCAGACTACAATCTATGAGCGCGTAATCACATCAACCCCTAACACTTTCCATATGGCAGACCTCAAGTATTACAACTACGCAGGCGTCGGAGAGGAGAACAAAAAGAAATACTCCTATAGCCAAGCCGTGCGCGTGGGCGACACAATACAATCAGTAGACAGTGGAATCCGTGCACTGGCCAAGTTGCATTTACTAGTCAAATTTAGTGGGTGTTCGTTCTCTTGAGCTTCCATGTCAACAGAGGAAACAGAATAAATAGATAAATTAGTTAAGTATATTAATATGATACATTAAGTAATAAACAACTCTCTGCTTGTTTTTTCTTATTTTATTTTACTTGTTAACCTTGTTTTGTTGAGTAGCAAAGGTGGTAAGTTTTGGTGAGAAACTGGCTAGTGCACGGATTCCACTGTCACAAGGGTGTACATATCTCAGGACAAGGTTCGACGAACTCCTCTTCTCCCTTGCGTATGTATCTTACTAACCCCTATTCAGGCGGCTGGGACCCCAATGAAGGCGCCATCCCGTCTGACATCCAAGCACAAATCGACCAAGCCTTCGCAAATGTCGAGCTAGCGTTAAAAACAGCGGGCGGGAAAGGGTGGGAACAGGTGTTCAGCGTAAGGTCATACCACTTGCCGCTTAATGACGAGGCCTTGGAAGCCGTGGTGCGCAACTTTAAGACTTGGTGTCCGGACCATCAGCCTCTTTGGACATGTGTCGGTGTTCAGAGGTTGGGGAGGGATGATATGCGGGTTGAGATAGAGGTGCAGGCATTTGATCCTGAAGGTGCGAAGAAGGCGTAGGTAACGGAGAGTCAGGATTAAACTTAGTTAGAAACACTGCTTTCTAGCATTGATGGGGCGACAACAAATAATATCAAAATTGAAATTAATACATACAAAAAGGACCGCACTACCACCGTTTCTTTCCTACGATCCCCGACCGCAATGCGGACATAATCGCACACAGTTGTCAAACACGCCTCCATCGACAAACTCATGGACATTGTGGAACCGGCAACAGAGTTCAGCATGTCCATCCATCATAACTAGACCAAGCTTTGCGGGCTCTGTTGTGATAGGATCTGAACCGCGCCGCGAGCTGTTGATGAGACAATGGGGCGGCAGCACTACTGAATGGGTATGGTCTATCATAACTGAGCGTTGTCATTCTCGATGTAAGAGAGTATGAGAAAGCTTAGTCGAGGGCAATTTCTAAGATATAGTCACCTTCTTTTATATAAGGCAGAATTGCGTGAGTTATATTCTGCCTCGATGATTTTCGCAACGTTAGATGATGTTTTGTCGCCCATTTAAAGGTTTAAAGGGGCAAGGGCACGGGTTAACTATAGCCCAAAAGATCCCCAGTATAAATAGTATGTCTATAATTCCTTTCATTTATACCTAGAACTTAATCCTTAGATCATCTGAATATACTATTTCTGATCCCATCCGAATATACGCGCTTAGTAGAGCATGCTCTGATGAGGTTTGATAATAATTATACCATGCTTCAATGACCAAGAACGAAGGTAGTCTTTCATTTCAGTTATATATATTGAATATCGGAGGTTTAGTTCAATTAGCTATAGCCACAAAGAAACGGAAGGTCGATGCCTCGCGTGCCCTTTCGCTTTCAACGGGGGAGAGAGCTTGCGTCAGCTCATCAAACTCCTACGCATACCATAATCGGCCGGCGGACGGCCCGAAGCGCGCAAATGTTGAGGCGACAAGCGCATTAAAGTTCCAGCCTCTCATCTCTTGTACTCGTTCATCTCAGCCTCTGCTTAGGTACCTATCTCCCCCGCACTATAGAGTTTGAGGCTGAGGAACACAGGAAGCATAACCTGTTAGGTGCCTATACGAGAAGATGGCTGGCTCACGAAACGTCGCCTTGATGTATCAGAGGTAGAAGAATAAAAGGCGTGAAAACTGAGGGTGTTCGGTCGAATTGGGTGCGCAAACCCTACATATTCATGGCCAGAATGAAACGCAGGACGACAAGTCTAACCACCCAAAGCAAAACCGACCATTTCAACTTCGCCTTTCCCCAATCCTCATCCCTCGATAGGTAACGTCTACTAGTTAGTAATCCTCCCAAAGCTCCTTTCGATAGCCCTCAGTAAGGCGTTCATCGGTGCCGTAAACCTCCTGCCAGCCCGTAAAGCCACGATCCAGGACATAGACCTTCTGCTGCTGCTGCTGCTTCTTCTTCTTCTTCTCCTCGCTCCCATTCTCCTTTCCATTAGCTTGAGTAGTAGTAGCATCAGCCTCCCTTGCGCGCAGGTATCGTAGCGCAGCACTGGGTCCGCGCTGCTGACTCAGGGCGCAGTGGAACACCACGGTCTCCTTGTCCGCGAGCTTGCGCAGCAGCGTGGGCATGGTGGCCTCAAGGCTGCGGCTGGGGAAGTGCAGAGAGGTGCGGATGTGGCCGCCTATGTAGTCTAGAATAGGGATTATAGTAAGCTACTAAGTACTTGTAAACTCTAGTTCTTTGGTGGGGATGGTTGTTGGAGAGAGCTAGCAACTCGTAGAGGGCGAAAGGAAAGAAGGAATGGAAATGGAAACAATTATTCTAGAATGATAGCGAAGGAGGAAAATGGCAAAGGAGAGAAAGATGATGAACAAAATTCTATTAGGCAGCTCACCGTCATCCCGGACATCTACAATGGCAATACTGTTCTCAACCGCCTGTCCACTGGCAGTGGTATTGGTGACGTCGGTAGCGAGGAGCCTCTCAGCAAGTCTGGCAGCAGTGATGCGCTCCAAGTTGGAGAGGGTGATGAGTGACATGACGATCGAATTCGATTCCTTTGAGTGGATTATACAAATATGATGTCGTTGCTGTGGTTCTCGTTATGGTATTATAGCACTAGAAGGTTGAGAGGTAGTATGCTTAACTCTAAATTCTGTTAAATAACGAATTTGCGAGAGCTGGTGTTATGGCCATACTATGCTGAATGAAGGGCTTTTAATATTCAGGACGTAAGGAGGAAATTCTAGTGAGTTAATTCAATTTGAAACGCGAGAATGAATGAGTTGGTTTGGTCTTAAGACCTAGAACAAAAGGCTGATACGTACCTACGCAGTAATGATCTTTAATTTGAATGCCCATGTTTATTAGATGCATACCTAAGTCATCCACTATTTCTGATAACTGCATATTGCCTTCAAACTGCTAACATCCACGGATGAAATGTAATCTCGACACAACATGAATACTGAGATGTCAAGTATTTGATAAAAGTAGTTGGGTTTAGTAGTTTGTTCTCTGTGTCTTCATTCTACCATTACTATAACAACCTCTAATCAGTCGCATACTTCTCTAGCCTCTATCTGGTATCAGTAGTACATAAGAAGCAACAATACAGTCATTAGAATCCGACGAGAGTATCCGAGCACCCGGCACCAGGCCCTTGCTCAAGCTCAAGGCCACATACCGTCCCACAAGAACAGCCAGTTAGCCCAGTATTTATCGAACTTTCCCACGATATACGACAATCCATCCCCTTCCGTGCCCACTTTGTATGGCCGTGTATATAGGCCACTTGTCTTGAGATGGCGCTTCATAGCCACATGCACTGAGAAGCTGCTGGGCTGTACACCCACGAAAAACTCACTCCCCAGTAGGACCACATAATCGATGAGACCCTGCTGATCCCAGCTGAGCTCGTCGAGCTCGTCAAGCTCGTTGTCCGAGAGTAGATCTATTTTAGTCACGACCTTCATTTGCGCCATCTCAATAGCGGCGTCCATAAACTTTTCCGCTTCCGTCTGATTACCCGTCGCGAGATAAGCTGTCTGGTAGCCCCGTTTCTTCGCCTCGTTCATGTAGGCTTCGGACTGTGAGTCGTAGTGCGGCCAAAAGCCCAAGGCATCGCTTTCGGTTCGTAGGTGAATGCCAAGAAAAGCGCCATCCTTGGACCCGTCAGCGCGGGCAAATGCGTGCATCTTCTCCAGCGTCTTCTTTCCTAGCTGCAAGAACTTGTCGTTGAGCTTAAGAATGCCGCCGAAAGTGGCGGCCAATTCGGGACCGTCACGATAGATTTGCCAATCGAAGAGCACGCCCCAGTTGAAGCGGACGAGACGCGGGTGCTCCTTGGTGGGCGCATGACCGTGCTTCTCGTTCTTCAGCCACCTGCGGAAGGTCTGGCCAAAGCGATCGGTATGTCTGTTCTGGTCCCAGGGGTCACAGCTCTCGCGGTTGCCGAAGTCCTTGGGGGTGATGTTACTGATCTTAGGAGACTTGCCGGCGCCGGGAATGTCAGCGACGTTGTCATAGAGTGTGATTTGGGGGCAATTCTTGTTGAATGCATCGCGAAAGTGCTGCTCGTCAAACATGTATGAGAAAGGGAGGAAATCGGTGAAGAGGTCAGCCAGGTCCTTCTCGTTGCGCTTCCGGATCCTGGGAATCGTGAGGCCCGTTGCGCCGGCTTCGAGCGCGTAACGTATGCATGTCTGAATGTAGTTTCGTATATTCCCAATTCCTCCTGAGTTGTTGTCGCAAATATAGACCAGACCCTCCACCCAGATAGTCTCGTCACAAAGACGTTTCAAGGGCCAGCCGACAAAAGGTGCGTCGGGTTGTGATAGGTCGACATCGTTACCCGGGTTCGAAGACAGATGCGCTGGAGGCGATGAAGACTGTTGGGTCTGCGGCGATGGTGGGTGTAGCGCCGAGGAAGAAGAAGTAGAGGAGGAAGATGGCGACGACAACGGCTCGACTGGCGGCGGCGGAGGTGGAGACGAAGATGAAGACGACGAAGACGAAGACGAAGACGAGGATGACTTGGACTCGAACCAGTCTTTAGAGGGGTAGGGATAGGAACTGGCGTTAGGTAGTCGGAAGGTCCATACTGCAACGAGGAGGACGATGCAGAGCGTCGGGAGGAAGATGTTGCGTCGAGGCATGAAGCCTGGGAGGGAGTTCAGATAGCCATTATGTGCCATCACAAGAGGAGAGGAAGAGAAGCAGCAGCACAGACGGGGTCGCACTAATAGGTGGATGGGATGAGCTGCGTGGCGTTGCGCCAGAGGTCAATTCAGGCTTAGCTCAAGCGGCATTCCCCCTGTTGATCGTCATTAGTGCGCTGCGCCGGTACAGCTAACGAATAATGATAGCTAAGGAATAGATAGGTACTAATGATCAATAGATACAGTGGGATCCGGGGTAGAGGGTAGGGTTTTGGAGGTTGGGTTGACAAAGGCGTTTCTATCAAAAGTTGAGAAATGGTGGGTGGGCTTATAGATTTTAATAATAGGAACGAATACCTATAACTACCTACCTACTTACATAGGTAGGTAGTTACATATAGGTAGGTGGTAACATGAAGCAAGTCTCTCTTTCCGTTATTCCCCCCCTTCATTTAACCTTTACAGCTGCCGGTACTAAACTTGTAATGTCACATACAACCTATTTCCGCGTTGTTATAGTTCCAATTGATTCGCACACCAAAAATACAACGCAAATAGCAATTAGACGTTTACCTAGTGACACGTTGTCTCTGATCTAATTGAGACCCTGATCTCGAATCTCACGTGCATGCAAACGTCATGGCTGGTTCTCGATACCTTGCGCTTGTATAACAGCTACCCACTCAGCGTGTACTCTAGATTGCCAAATCATAAAGTCAGGTAGATACTATCAAAGGTTAAAAAGAAGAATGACCTTCGGAAACGTGTTCTAATCACCGCAGGACACAAGAAGCATCAAGATGCACGAGCCGAGCCGTAAGCCCAGGGTGATCAATAAATCATTCGATTTGCTAGTTAGCGATGCTGGGACAAAATGTCTCATTATGTCTACAACACGACAACGCCTTGTCACATGGAAAAAAAAATACATGTCATGATTCTTCATTGTATTATTCGTACTTGTGAGCGCTGGGCAATATGCATGCTAACCACCCGCCTACAGTCTACAGCATGACGTAATAGGCAACATTCCGACTCCGTAGCACAACGCTCAGCCATAATTTCCGGGAGAGCAATCCGGAGTGTCATATCTCGACAACAACCCCCAAAACCGGAGGAGATTTCAGCTTGCGAAGAACCAGAGTCAAGTATCCTATGCTTTGGCGATCCAGCCAGAATTGATGAAGAAGTCAAATATTCTGCCCCCCTTCTGGGTATCCAGCCGGCAGATCTCTTTGACCTGCTTCTTCTTCAGGCTGCCGTTCCCCTTGAGCGCTTCCTTCAGCACTTGCTCTTTGATCATGAGATACGGCTTCGGCTGGAGCCGGGACACCTTGCAGAGTTCCACCTCCTCTGGCGTCAGGAGGTGCATGTCGGGCGCGTTGTCCTCGCTGAGGGCGAGCGGCTGCACCCCTGAGATGGGCTGCGAGACAAACCGCGGACGAGTCTGCACGGACGTTCCATTAGTGACGGCGCCGTTAGTGGTCGTCTCGTTTGCGTGGCCATCTGGGAGCGGCTTAGGCTCGCCATTCGTAGGCACATCTGACGCCCCTTGAGACACTATCGTGGTACCGTTCGGCCCTGGTCGGAACGGAAGCTCCGGCGCTACTAGGAGAGCTGCCCCGCTTGGGGGCTCGGCTTGCACAGTTTGCTTAGAGCGTTGCGCTGAGGCCATTCTTTCGCGGTCCATGGAGCCCATGGGAATAGCTTTCTGGATTCGTTGCCCCTTCTCCTGTTCGTATTTCTCGCCGCTGCGGAGGTCTCCGATCTTGAGATTTCTCCATTCCTGTAGTTGTGTGATGGCTTGACGTAAGTTAAGTTCATCGAGAAGTCCTTGACACAGTGACTCAAAGTCGTCGTGATTCATCATGCGCGCAAATGGTTTGGCCTTGTTGAGTAGGTCGCGTTCTTCCTTGGTTCTTCTCTTCTCGAGTTTCGTGTTTTCCCGGTAGTCGAGTAGGTTGTGTTCGAAGATAACCTTTTTACGATCCACACGCTGTGTCAGCCGGCAATTGTAAATATCCATGACAGTCAACTTCAATTCCATTTCGGGCTCGAGTTCCCCAGTTCGAGGATTGATTCCGTCACCAGGATCGAACTGCATCAACTGGACTGCTTCCTCGGCCTCGTTGGCGTACTCTGTCTCAAACTCCAGGCGGCCAGGCATATAGCCTTGAATCTCGTGACATGACGGTACACTAGCCGTAGGCTTGGTCTTGGGTGGTAACGGAGGGGCGTTCCTTTGCGCCTCTCGCCGATCTTCAATCCTCCGCTTTTTCTGTGCCTGGAATTGGTCTCTGGAAATCTCGTGGGCTAGCTCCATATCGTCCGGTCGACAGCGTTTTGGTAGCGGGAAGCACGGTGAATCTACATATACTTTGAGGTAGTGGTCACGAACTTCGTCCTTGTGTCGGTAGCCGCCGATATGATCTGCGATATCGCCCCATGAACCCAAGCCGTAAATCTCGCAACCTTCCAGTAGGAGGAGTTCCTCATCTGCGCCCCAGTCTCGATCAAATATTGGAATAGAGTTTTGTTCTATGACTCGGTAGGGATGGGTGGCCGGCTGGTGTGAGCCGCTCGAGGCGCCGCTCGCGAAGCATTGTACACATAAATCATACTCGTTGCAGGCGCTGTGAGCGCACCTTATACGTACCTGGTAAAGCGTAAGTATATAGAGTGTAGCCAAAGTTTGGTAAGCGGAGTCAGAGGTGGTTATTGCGGTGCGCATGAACCTTGAAGGCGAGAAGCAGGGGGGGAGGATATCGAATATCGGACGAGACATACGGTAGACGTAATATCGGCAGAGCACACGTCGCAAACATATTTCACACCGCCTTCCCCGCCCCTGGTGGCGGTTTTTTTGCGAATGACGCCCATGCTTTCATCCAGGGTGACGAGTTATCGATAGTGTTATGGAAAGGAAAGTAGGTTCGCCGGGAAAGCTGTTGGGCTGAGGGTACAGTACAGGACAGGATAAGGTTGCTAATACATCGAGTTTAGAGACTAGAGTCGCGCTGACGACCACGTATGGTGTTTGATGGAGCTTGTTTCGGAGAGGAGGGTTTGATGGGTTGACGAGGTCGGGTTCTGCGCACGGGATGACACGATGTTCGGTGTCGGTGTCGGTGTTGGTCGCCGCGCAGCAACGGGAGTCCGCGGCGGATTGGATGGACCGGGGACTGTGGAGGATGGGGCTTAGCGTGTGCTTTGTTCCAGCCGCGTCTCTGGCCAGTAGGATGACGACATTTCACCTGCATAGTACCTAGGTATTGGGTCGGGTTTTACATCTTGCCAAGTGCTCGATCAATTAGGCTTAGCCTGCCCGCCGCTGAATTTTAGTATAATCCTCCAATTACCTTCTGTACGTATGAATTACCTGCTTCTGCAGGTACTTTAGACTGTGTTTTCCTTCCTTTTTAAGTAGATTATTTTGTCTTTAGTAGTAAAGGTATATTAATGCTCAGACCTTCTTGCCCTTATCATGTGCATTATATTATGTTGTTATATGAGCAAAGCTCTGTTAACTTAAATAAACACGCTTTACCATAGTAGCTGGTCAGGACCTTTTCTCTGTATTATAACATACAATGTAAGTATTAAACCTGTTGTATCTATCATAGCAACACCAGTAACGAATTTGCTTGACCGAAAACTAAGTGTAACCGACCTTACTCTTCCTCGTCATGATCCTTTACAAACGATGTGTCGTGTGATGGACCGCTACTGCTCCCCTCGTTAGGATAGCAGTCCGTAGTAGCAGTACCTAGGTAGGTAGTAGCAGTAACAGCCGCACTAGCAGTAGTGGTGGCTGATGCAGCCGGTCGAATCGACGATCCTAAGGGATTGAAATCCTTAATATTGTCTTCCACGAACGTAGTCAAAGAAATCAGCTGTGAGGAATAGATAGAAGGCATCTTAGGCTCATTGGCGTATGTTGTAATTGAGGTGGTTGATCGCAGAAAATGTAGAAAAGAAAGTAAAGGAAGGGAGGAAGGGAGAGGGAAAATGAGCAACCTATAGGTATAAAGTACTCTCCTAAGGGGATTGTGTGCAATGTTTTTGCCACAAAGTGTCACGACCACTGGCTCGGAGGTGGCATATATATACGTACGGAGCGCTGGGTATCCCGTTCCGGGATATCGCCAGATCTTTTACGGTCTATTGCCGTGGTGGTTAACAGGGTGTCTCCCGTGACAATTTAATTGAGGCAATTCTAAGTTTATGGGTTTAATGCGTGGGTAGTCTAGTAAAGCCCCCTTCTTGTGACCTTACCTCCTTACGTCGTTTTCTTGCTCTTAAAGGAGAGAACAAGTTGTGGATACTATATATTGCGTCATGAATGTAACATCCCCAAATGTCCATACATATGCGAGCCTCGAGTCGATACTAAATCGATTTATATATGGTGCTAGATGCATCTGGTAGGTCGCATCTGGTTAGTTAAGTTAAGTAAGTAAGTAGCTAATAAAGTTGACTGCCAGGAACATGTGCATCATTAGTGGGCGCGGGGCTCTGGAGTTTTTTGGGAGGGGCACCAGCGCCCGATCTTCTGTCATATTCGTGTTAAAACTACACCGAGTATAAAGCCGAGCGCAAGGGAATGTCTATCTGTGTCGGAGTGCTTGAGGGATAAACCCGTTTTCTGTATTTTCTTAGATTTTCGAATTGCGGAATCCTAACTTGAACGGTGTTCAAGCTCTCAGCTATCATACCTAGTATCATTACCTGCATATACAAGCGCAAACCTTGCAATACCTAGCCGAGGTATCTATAAATCATCAGCGCCGTTGGATACTCTTCCCTCCATAAGATGCCTGACAAAATCCTCGACGATATTTCCCACAGGCGCTACAATCCCCTTAGAGGATCATGGCTTCTTGTTTCGCCCCACCGAACAAAGCGGCCCTGGCAGTAGGTTTCTTCGTTGCGAACCTTCTGACGTAGCTGAGCATGCTGTACCTAACGTGCTTCTATATAGAGGTCAACAAGAGGGCCCCGGAGTCAACAAACTTCCTGAATATGACCCTAAAGTATACCTTCCTATCGAATACAGCGGCGCTTTGGATTGCTAACCGACCATCGCCAGTGCTACCTATGTCCCCGCAATCCACGCGCCCAGGGCGACAACAACCCAGACTACAAAGAGACCTTCGTTTTCGTCAACGATTACAGCGCCGTCAAGGAGGTGCAACAGGATTACAAGCCCGAGTCCGAAGATTCGAGCGATGGTGAATAGATCCGGTTTGTTTTTTTAAATACCGCGGATCATCGTTCTGACTATGGGCAGATCTGTCCTCGTTGCTGCTTCGCGCCGAGGGAGTCAAGGGCAAATGCTTCGTGCTTACCTTTTCGCCCAAGCACCACCTGACTCTGGCTGACATGCCAGCGAAAGAAACCCTGCCCATTATCGAGACATGGACGCGCATCTACGCCGCTCACCTCGCGCCGACTAATCCACTCGCCGAGATTGCAGCCAAGTCGGACCTGATGGGTCGCGAAGCCCCACCCGAGAGCTTGGTGCCGGCGCCGACGCAACAGCTGCGATACATGCAGATCTTCGAGAACAAGGGGGCTGCCATGGGATGCTCAAATCCCCACCCACATTGTCAGATTTGGACTACGAGTACACTGCCCGAGGAACCAGCTGCCGAAGCGGTCCAGATGGCCAAATACCGGGCCGAGCACGGTGGGCGGCATCTTCTGCAAGACTACGTGAAGCTCGAAATGGAGAAGGGCGAGCGCATCGTGTACCAAAACGCCTTCTTCCTCGTAGTCTGTCCATGGTGGGCTGTCTGGCCCTTCGAAGTCATGATTATCGCCAAGCGACACGTCCGGGCCCTTGTCGACTTGACCGAGCAAGAGCGCTTCTACTTTGCCGAGGCAATTCAAGAAGTTACAAGGAGATACGATAATCTTTTCGAGACTAGCTTCCCTTACAGCTCGGGGATTCACCAAGCGCCCCTGGATGGGACGGACGAGGAGGTCGAGAACAGTTACTTCCACATGCACTTTTACCCACCGCTGCTGCGCTCGGCCACGGTGCGCAAGTTTCTGGTCGGGTATGAATTGTTGGCGGAGCCACAGAGAGACATCACTCCCGAACAAGCGGCTGCGCGCTTGAGAGACTGCGGAGGAGAGCTATACAGGAAAAACCTGCAATAAGCAGAAGGGGCCAACTTATTTTGGGTATAAAACGTAGAGCCATGTATTACATCAATATCCTACGCATTAGACGACGTATCACATACCCAGACCATTGATACGGATCATGGTCCATCGTAAGTGTAAGCTCTTCAAGTTCTAGTCCTAAGCCTGCACGTAGAAACTGTACTGGGAAACCATCCAGAAGATGCCAATGGTAGCGAAAAAGAAAGGGAACAAGATCGGGGGGCCGAGGTACGCAGACCGAAACACGGCCCACTCGGAACCGAAGTGGAAGAGGGCGACGACGTAGGTCCAGATGGCGATGTTGTACACGGGGGCGAGGTGCAGGTTGTAGCTGGCGTAGATGCGCACGATGGCGGAGATGAAGGTGTACGTGCCGAACAGGCGCGCCGCCAAGGGGGTGACCTGGTCCGTCGTGCGCCCGTCCTTGGAGTTGGCGGACGCGGACGCGGGTGCTAGTTTTCGTGTCGAGTCCTCTGGGTCGAAGCTGTTGGATTTCGGAGGCAGAGAAGCGTTCGGTACGAATTGCCCGTTGTAAAGACGTCGTGAGTAGTGTAATGTTAGGTAGTTTTGCAGCGAGTTACCGACGGCGATGACGGATAGCTGGGGTGCGAGGTTAGATTCATACGTTGTATCTGTAGGCTGCTGAGAGAAAGGCGGTGGAAGGTAATCCTGAGCTTACTCCGAACATGTAGTATGGCAGATAGCCTTCGCCAGCTGGCAAATACCCTCTCAGAGTGTCGATTATGGTAGCCATTTTTTAATTGCAACTTTGATGATGTGAGTTGTGCAATGGTACAATGAGGGCTTCGATACTGAGGCACTAGCTGTTGGGGACTATAGTGAAGCTATCACGGAAGTTAATCTCACCCTATAAACCTGGCAAGTCTGGTTGCCGCTAGCTGGAATATTATCGATATTATCTTAGTTATCGATAAAGCGCGAACCATGGATCAAGCTTGGATTTTGTTGGGCCTCGTCGGTAAATTGATCCAATGACCTCATCGCAAAAGCTCCAGAACAATTAAGCTACTAAGCTGATTTAAGAAATTTTGCGGCGCGCAAGGTTGTGAAAAGCGCACAAGCTTTTCTTCTAAGGGATCTGGACCATTGATTCTGTTAATTCTTGTGCCCACCCTCCTGAGGGAGCCCCTCAACAAGCAACTGCTTTTAGAACTTATTATCCGCTAACGTCGTACGCACCTTTTTTCCCTATCCGAGCAACGACAATGGACGCCATCCACGATTTCATTGCCGCTGTACCACGGAGCGCCCAGCTGGCCCTGACCGGCCTGGGAGCTCTTTGGGTAGGCAGCAAAGTGCTGAGCCTCCTCCGTCTAGTCCTGAGCATGTTTGTGCTCAGCGGCACTAATGTGAGTCTAAACACTCCCCAAAAGCACTCATGTGACCAGCGCCTTTCGATTGAAGCGGGAACTTACCACTACGTTTATTCTCACAGCTCCGAAAATATGGTGGGAAAGGTACATGGGCTGTTGTCACCGGCGCATCTGATGGCTTGGGCAAAGAGTTCGCGACCCAGCTTGCTGCTAAGGGCTTCAACCTTCTTCTTGTGTCTCGAACCCAGTCTAAGCTTGAAGCCCTCCAAAAGGAGCTGCAAGCCAAATTTTCGGGTCTTGACACAGACATTCTTGCCATGGACTTCTCGGCAGTCAACAATGAGGCCGACTACGATCGTCTGACGAAGCGTATCGACGGCCTCGATGTTGGTGTTCTCATCAACAATGTGGGCCAGAGCCATAGCATACCTGTTCCCTTTACGCTTACGGACAACACGGAGATGGAGAGCATTATCAACATTAACTGCAGGGGAACCCTGAAGGTCACCCGAATCGTAGCCCCTGGCATGCAGAGTCGCCGACGTGGTTTGATCCTCACCATGGGTAGCTTTGGTGGTTGGATGCCCATGCCGCTGCTAGCCACATACTCAGGCAGCAAAGCCTTCCTCCAATTCTGGTCGACAGCACTTGCCGCCGAGCTCAAGCCTGACAATGTGGATGTGCAGCTGGTTCTGAGCTACCTCGTCACGACAGCGATGAGCAAGGTGCGCCGCTCTAGCTTGTTCATCCCGAGCCCGAAGCCTTTCGTTCGTGCAGCGCTTGGAAAGGTGGGTGTCGGTAGCTGGCATAACACGGCCTACACGTATACACCGTACTGGAGTCATGCTCTTATGGCCTGGGTTGTGGAGAACACAGTCGGCATCGGCAGCTATGTTGGCCTGAAGTTTAACCGATCAACACACATCGACATCCGCAACAGAGCTCTGAGAAAGGCATCTCGTGAGGCCAAGAAGAATTGAAGAGCATAAATAGAAGGCAAGGCGAGAGGATGGCGGGGTGAATAGGCCGCGTATCTCCAAGATAGCCCAAAGGATCATATTATATAGTCACGATTTTCCATTGTATTAGAATATTCAACAAAGAACAGATACTGGGATTGTCAAACAGTCCCGATGTGAGATTGTCTAAGTGGGATTCAGATCGAGAGGTTATTGTAGTCAGAGTCAATCTTGATATTGAAAAGGATGATAACAGAGCTACATACAGGGATACTTAATGTCCAGTATGTACTTACTCAAATAGGCTTAGATGATTAAGCTTCAGCACGCGTCTGAACGGGCTGCATGCTTTTTCAAGCTACCTACCTATTCTACCAATTTGCGCTCGACGCTCTTTTTTTTTCGCATGCCATCCTCTTTTCACCCTTTTGTTCTGCACTATTACGGATCAACTGTTTTTACCCCAGCTTCTCTCTTGGTTCCCCGTGCTAACCTAAATAAACCCCACACCCACAGCTTCTCCCGCGATCGACCGCCCTTCACCGACACGCTGGATGCCATCAGGTTCGTGTACAGCGGGCCAGGTACACTGAAGGCTGGCACTTGATGCTTTAGGGAGCTCAGGTACCGTCTGCTCGCGTCCAGCAAAAAAATAAAGTCAATTGCAGCCTCTTCCCATCCGCCGTCGTCACCGATCGGACCAACCATCACGCGCCATGGCCTTCCCTCAGACGCCAGCGCACGCTTTACCAGGTGCATTTCTAAACACACCCGCCGTCGCATCACGCTTCAACGCCCAGCAAGATCCTGTCCGTCGTGTTCTCTTTCCTCCGGCCCCCGCGCCTCCGGCCGGTCAGCCCGCCCAGGATGATCCCCTCGCCGTCTTTGGGAACGATAATGGCATATTGCGACCCCTACAGCCAGCCGCACCTCCCCAGCCTCCGCTTGCAAAGGCCGCCGGCTTCATAAACAATGTACTAGCGCGAGATGAACACTACCCCGAGCTGGACCGCTACTGTAGGCGTAAGTCCTCAACCATAACACAGCAACTCTCGCTCCTTTTGCAAATGCTAGCCGTCCTTCTATGAGCCCCATGCTAATATTTGGCCCTAGAGATATCCTCTGACTATGATATGGCGGACTTCAATTCCGCATGGGCACCCTTCCAGCGGGCACACCACTTCGAAATTCCCCAAGCCGTCTTCGAACACTATGACCGAGCTCAAGTGTCGACTACAATGGGGTTGTTCGCCGAGATCAACCATGCCTGGGTCGCCATCGACAACTGTCTGTACCTATGGGATTATACACACCCCAATCCCGAGTTGATTGGCTACGAGGACAACCAGTACAGCATCACCGCCGTGAAGCTGGTCCCTCCGAAGCCCGGTGTATTTAACAGCGTCATCAAACACATTCTTGTCGTCGCCACGGCCGGTGAGATGTTTTTGCTAGGCCTCGGCGTCAATCAAGGTCCCACGGGCGCCAACAATATAGAGCTTTACGGTACCAAGATGTCGCTGCACTACAAGGGGGACACACATATCATCGCGGGCTCTGCGACTGGGCGCATTTTCTTCACAAACCGGGCTGATTGCGATATCCACGAGTTATACTACCAGCAGGAGGAAAAATGGTTCTCCAGTAGGGTTGGAAAGATCAACCATTCGTATCCGGGCTGGGGTGCCGTGATACCGAACTCGGTATCACTTTGGGGTAACAGTCATGCTGAACATATTGTGGACATCGTCGTAGACGACAGCAGAAATCTGCTCTATTCACTTTCAAATGGGTCGACAGTGAGGACCTATTACATGGAGGCGCCTGACAAGTTGACCAAGGTGATTGAAAAAACCAAGAATGACTTTTTACGCGATATTGCCCACGCTTTGAGTGTCGTATCCCCATTACTCACCGAACGCATGGAGATTGTGTCTATTAGTCCCGTGTCCGCCACTGAGGACAACAAGGTACATCTCATGGCACTGACCAGCACGGGCTGTCGTCTGTTTATGAGCGCTACCAGTGCATCGTCCTATATGGTGAGCGCCTCAAGCCGGGCACCTCAGAGCATGCAACTACAGTCGATCAAGTTTCCTCCTGTCGAGTCCAACCAACGGCGAGCTAGAGCCGACCCGTTCAATGGTCTCGGTGAACCCACCTCTCTTCAGTCTAGGTCGCTTGAGCCGAGTCGCCGCGGAATTCGGTTTCCGCCTGGTTACTTTCTGGACTTTGTCAGTAAGGCTGACAGGCCCGACGTCGATGTGTTATTCATGTCGGCTCCCGATAGTGGCCGGATTAAGAATGCGAGTCGGTCACAGACGCTAAGGTATTACGAGCAGGCGAACTGGGTGGAGCTTGATAGTAAGGCTGAGGACGTTGGTCTCGTCACGAAACCATTCGCTGCTACGAATCAACCATTGGGCTTCGGTAACGAACTTGCTGTACAGTTCGATAATACTGATGGTACCGACTTCGTCATCCTTACCAACACTGGCGTTCATATTATGCGACGCAGGAGGCTAGTCGATATCTTCGCTTCAGTTATTAGGAGCACAACTGGAGACGAAGGATTGAAGACAGAAGTCAACAGATTCCAAGGTGCCTACGGCCGTGTTGAGACCATCACGGCTGCGTTGGCTGTCGCCTGTCGTCAGGGAGATAATGGTCAATTCGGTGTCGGGCGCAGTGCGACCGATCAAGCCACCCTAGACCGGGCGAAGCAGGTATTCATCAACTTCGGTGGCAGTCCTACATTGCCTGAGCAAGATGGACAACCTGCGACGGCTGAACAAGTTCGGCCGTCGTCACGTCATGCCGCTATCACCCTCTACCTCGGCAGACTTATTCGCTCCTTGTGGAGGTCAAAGGTTGTCTCGGTCGGTTCCAACGGTGCAGGGGCATTGGCTGTGAACAGTGTTATCCCGCAAACGAAATTAAGAGAAGTGCAAGATGCTGTCATTACATTGCGAAATTTCCTCAATGAGAATCGTTCGTTTATCCAAGGTCTCTCAGGCCCTTCTGAGCTACGACGAGCGGCAAGCAAACAGGAAGAGCTTGCATTGCAAGGCGAACATCAAGCCATGCATGCTGTGGAAATCCTTATGACAGACATCACAGAGGGTATCTCGTTTGTCATGACACTGTTTGAAGAACGAGTGACTGATATCTACGCAAGGCTCGACGAGGTATCCCAGCAAGGCCTGAAAGACCTTACGTATGAGCGTCTATTTTCACAAATACCAGGAAAACAACTGGCCAAGGTGCTTGTGAAGGCTATTGTGAACCGAAATATCGAAAATGGGTCCAATGTCGAGACGGTGGCTGATGCCTTACGGCGGAGGTGTGGCAGCTTTTGCAGCGCCGATGATGTAGTCATCTTCAAGGCCCAAGAACAGCTGAAAAGGGCGTCAGAGCCCTCCTTAAATCCTAATATGTCACGCACCCTTCTGCATGAAAGTCTGAGGCATTTCCAGAAGGTTGCTGCGGGTCTCACGCAAGCTAACCTCGAGTCAGCAATTCAACAATACATTGAGCTTAGATACTATGCCGGCGCAATTCAACTGTGTCTGTCGGTTGCTGATGCGAGAGATCGAGGCAGATCGGCACTGTACTGGGTCAATGACGGAAAACCCGCCAACGACCCCCGTGCGAGAGCATTTGAGCAGCGCAGGCTCTGTTACGACCTGGTCCACCGAGTGCTTCTAGACCTCGATACTGCGTCGAGTCGGGAACCCGAAATGGTCGATAATAAGCCAACACTCATCGCAACCAAACGTGCCGAAGCGTACGATGTAGTCAGCAGCTCAACAGATGAAGTCTTCCACGTAGATCTCTACGATTGGTATATACAACAAGGATGGACAGAGCGCCTGCTTGCCATCGAATCACCTTATGTTACCACATTTCTCCGCCGGCTGGCTACCCAAGATGTCGCGCACGCTGAACTTCTCTGCCGGTTTTATACCATGCGTAGCATGTACTTCAACGCTGCAAAGGTTCAATCGAACCTGGCTAAATCCGACTTTGCTCTCACAATCAAAGAGCGTCTCCATCTGCTCAGCAAGGCGAAGACTAACGCCAGTGTAATGACCCCTGGTGTAAGCCGTCAGGAACAACAACTCCTTAACCATGACGTTACGGAGCTTCTAGATGTTGCCAATGTCCAAGACGATCTACTGGAACGGTTAAAGTCGGATGCTCGAATTCCTCCCGATCGAAAAGTGGAGATCGAGAATGCCCTGGATGGTCAGATCCTACCTGTATCTGAGGTGAGTTTCGTACCTATGGCGATGTTAAGTGTGATTTTTGGGTTACGTTAATAACTTACTAACTGCCTGCGTGTAGCTGTTCAATATCTACGCTGATCCGGCGGGGTACTACGACCTGTGTCTGATCATGTACCATGTTGCGGACTTTAGAAACCCTACTACAATTGCCCAGACATGGACAACTTTAATTCAACAGACACATCAAGAAGTATTAGAACAGTTAGCTACATACGAAGCAGAACGTCGAAGACAAGGCGCAGCAGCCGGAGATCCTCCACCACGGCCGTATGAAACTTTGGTCGCCCGAATTGAAGGCATCTGCCACCGTTCCAGCAAGGACTCTTCTATTTTCCCGGTAACTTCACTCATGCCAGAGGTATGCCGCTATGCGGTAGAGCAGGGCCAAGACGGCCGGATAGGGGCCGATGTGCACTGGCCTATTAACCTCTTCATTCACCTCGACGTCAGCCACGATCTAGTTGTCCGGGTTCTTGAGAGTATGTTCGCGACACAAAATGTTCCGTTTCGCGGCGCAGGGCGCGCTAGGTTGGTTGAGTGGATATCCCACGCTGTAAACCAGTGGGTGCGCGAGCTCGGCCGCCACGGCCGACCCGACGCGAAACTTGAGCCTTGGGTCGGTGAGCTCATGGCCGAATGCGATACCTGGGCCACGGCCAATGTGCGCGGCACAAATGAAGGAGGCGCGGACCCCCGCGACCTCGCACGTGAGGTCAGGGAGGTTAGGAGGGTGGTCGAGAATCTCGTCGTGGCTCCTGTTGGAGCTAGGAGCATGGGTTTTTATTAAGCAAAGGAAAGATATATATGTAATAGACAGTGCTTGCATATACACATGCTTGCATGTTAGAATGACTAGCACGATGGGAGTGAAAGGCACATCAGCATTGACAAATGCATAGATAGTCATGTATGTGTGTATGTACGTATGTATGTAAACCTCGCTCTCAAGGGAAAATCGGTTCGTGTTTAGCGGAGTAACATGCGGGAAAGAAATATACCATTCAATAATTGTTCAAGTTGGTTTGATTACTTTGTGTCTGGTTATAGTACTTTACTTGCACATGATCTCTATTCTCTCTTTTACCGGCGTAAAGCATTGCCCTCGGCGCATTTTCTCATTGGGAACAAGACGCGAGATGAAACAATTTACGAAGTTAGATATATCTGAAAACACGATATGTATCTATCTGTATTTTATTCGAAGCAGGAGAACTTTGCTAGAAGACGTGCTTCTATCACTTTCCTTCCGCTACGTCCTTTCATTATGATTTACTTACTAAGACACCGACTTGCTCTCTCTCTCGCTGATCTTACTGATTCGTTTTCTTGCACAAGGAGAGAAATATCTGATAGCATCTACTCGGTTAGGTCTATATGCTCTGGGGGTTATCCCGTAATATTTCGTGACACCTTGTCATGGAACAGAACTGCAGCAATATCCCACTAAACTATCAAAAGATAAAATGTTGTCAAGTCTCCGACTTGACCATCTGCAGTTACTTATATAGTTGGGGCCGTGACACACCTCTTGTATGAGGGAGGGTATAGAGCTTGTTATTAGTGAATGTTGATGTCGTCTAGCTCACAAAACCCTCGAGCTATAAGGAAAATTTCCCTTTCGCGGTCACCGAGAAGTGGAATAAGTGTATCAAAGATGACTTCAACAGTAGACAAGTCAACAAAAATGGTACTCCAGTTAAATAAGCACCATTTAACAACAATGATCAGCCTGTGTATAAACAGTGCATAGAACAGGTGATCATATGAATATAATCATGGAATAATCAAGTCGATGATCGAATAAGCTATGAGTATTACCATTTTAAAAACCAAACATAGGTCGGAACAACCCTCCCAGGTCGCCCTCTCTTTCAACCAACTGGGATGATGATCATGAAAGTCACGTTAGATCATTTAATCCTAACTTTGATAGGCGTTCAGTTGTCTTGCGAGCGCCAACTTTGGGAGCCACCTCTGTTGGTAACCATTTAACCAACCTTGTGGAGGAGAACCAAATAAATCTGGAGAATCGTCTGACTACCTTGAGTCGAGACTTACGTCAATTTTCGGAATCCAATCAACTCTCTATTGGAGACCTTCAGTGTGTCAAACTGACGTGATAACCAACTACACAAAAGTTTAGGAAGTGCAGCATGATATGGACAAAGCGAGACAGTCAGGTCAGAAAACAGGAATCTGTTCTCGGCTGGCATATACATTTCAGGAAATTCAGGTTATAGTTGTCCTGGTCAATCCCTGGGTTAATGTTTGAAAGCCAGAGAGTGCTATTTTCATACCATATCCAGTTGCAGAGCTAACAAGCTCGGATAACAGTAAGCCAACCGTACCGCCAAACACCTGCATATAAAGAGTCTAACAGATTTTCGACTAATGAAGCAATATGATACACACCAGCCAGCTTCCTCGCAACCCCGCTTGGCAACGCCAGTATAAATGATAGTAATTGAAATGCAAATTTAAATTTATAGGATACGGATTGAATTATCTTATGACATGCTATGCGCTTCTGTAAGTAAATTCTGGGATACTAGCTTGTCCTCCTCAATTATAAGCATTTCTTTCTTGATAGCTACAACGTCCTCAAGTAACTGAACGGCCTCTCTGATCCGCCCGGTTTGCATATAAGCTCTTGCAAGCGTTTGCTCGGACGACAGGCGCTCAAAGTCGTCTTTCGCGAGAGTCTTCCTCCGGATGGCTACAACGTGTTCCAGTATTTCGACGGATTTTCTTAGCTGGTTTGTCTCGAGGTAGGCTTTTGCAAGCGTATGTTCGGACACAAGCCGACTATCGTCCTCTTCTCTCAGTGCTGTTTTTTCGATAGCCACCACGCGTTCGAGTATCCTAATTGCTTTTTCAGTCTGCCTGTCGTTGAGGTAGGCATATGCTAAAGCCTGCTCGGACGCAAGCCGATCATGATACTCTTCGGGGAGCGTCACTTTCTCAACGGCTACAACGTGCTCAAGTATTTGAATGGCCTCTTTTATCTGCCCGTTATAAAGATAGGCTCTTGCCAGCTCGTGCTCAGAAATAAGCCGACTCTCGTCCTCTTTTCTAAGCGTGTTTTCTTCTATAGCTACAACATGCTCGAAAATCATAATAGCTTCCTTAATCTTCCGGTCTTCAAGGTAGGCCCTCGCGAGCTCGTGCTCGGACGTAAGTCGTCTGCTGTCTTCCTCCTCAAGCCTGTCTCTCCGAACAGCTACAACATGCTCGAATATCTCGATGGCTTCCTTTATCCGCCGGTCTCCAAGATAAGCGTGTGCAAGCGCATGCTCAGGCCCTAGTAGATTATCATCCTCTTCAGATAGATGCTGTTCCCTCCACTGAACAGTTTTCTCCAAGGCAATAATAGCTTCTTTGAACCGACGATCTTCGTATAAGCAGCGTCCTATAAGGTAGAACAGATCGAATCGTTTTACGTTCTGATATTCTTGGGTAACCTGTAAAGCATGTTGGGCGTGTGGCAGGTATTCCCTCCATTTTGACCGGTTTCTGGGATTATTAGAGGGGAAAATAGCTGCAAGATGGTGGATAGCCTGAGCTTGAGTCTCTATCACTACGTTCTCCCTTTGTATCCACACTCGTGTAGCTATATGCACTAACCGATGCATATCGAAGGTATTCTCGTGTCCTCGTCGGACCAAAAACGCGTATCCGCAGAGCACACCAATAGCATGTTCCATTTCTTCTTCTACCCACGGACCAGGCAGGATCGTTTGAGGTATAGCTTTTGGTTCGATAAAGGATACAAACGAAAGCAACTTTGCAGCGTTGGGATCGGATCGGCGGATATGATCGAACGACACCAACCATGTCGTTGCTACTGCATTTTGCGACCCTTGGTACCGCGTGTTGTCATAGAACTCTCGACTCATTAAATTGACCAGGTTTTGTTCCGTATTTCGTAAGAGTCCTAGGTATTTCTTTATCGGCATCTGATTTTGGTTGAGATAGGCGGCAGCTTGTGCGATAGCTAATGGAAGACATGTGAGGTCTTGAACCAACTCTTCTATTATTGCCTCATCCCGAAGCAGTTCTTTATCGACCAAAGTTTTGCTCATAAACTCTGTCACTCCTCTTTACTCATCTCATGTAAGTCGATTACGTCGCTTCCTGCTATTGCTATAGCCACTTCTCTCGATCGTGTAGTGAATAGAGTCAAGCCGTTGTCCCGTTCGGGTAAGTACTTGCCTATACCGCCTGGTTTATCGGACGACCCGAAAAAAATCTCCATGTCATCGGCATTATCTACGATTAGAAGCCATTTCTCGGATTGTTCCGACTCGAGATACCGCCGTACCGCCTCTTTGAGATCTTCATTGACTTTAACTTGGATTTTGAATCGCCGCGCCATCTCCACGTATGCTTTTTCGAAGCTCTCATCGCTCTGCGCCGGTACCCAGAAGATAGAGTAGTCGAGCTGGTTGTCCATCACCCAGTATGCGAGCTGCAACGCGACTTGAGTTTTGCCCACACCCCCCAGACCGACTACCGCGAGCTTCTGACACTCCTTGCCAACAAATAACTTGTCTTTCAGCTCCCCAAGAATACTGTTTCGTCCGGTAAATCGTCGGTTCCTGGAAAGAGGGATGTAGTAATGATGTCGACTAGCTTGCGAAGCAGCAGAATCTTGAAGAATATTAATAACCCGTGACAACTAATAAGATTAGTATTTTACTAACTACTTATTGCTACTCCCAGATCGCCTTGAGAAGGACCTCTCTCTGATTCTATGTGGATAGTCGAGGTAGAGTCCTGAACTTGACCACTCAGTTTGCCAGAGCGAATGAAATGCTTCAGCACTCCCACAATGTCGCGATATTGTGGATCTGCTTTGTTCCTGCACCGCGCTATCTGCATATGGTTCGCATCGATGCTCTCAACCGTCTCGAATGCTGGTGGTAGCCCAACTTTCGAAGAATAGTCGTCTACTACCTAGTAAATAGGTAGTCATTAGTGAGCGGTGGTGAAATTGACAATTATTGAGCGTCTAGCACCATACCTTTCCGTGTAACCCCTTTACCCCTGAGATAGCCCTCGCTTCTTGGAAAGAATGAACCTTGATACCATCTTTATGCGCTATCCGCAAGAACTCCTCTTGAATATTATCGAGAGCTTCGCTGTTGACTTCTAAGCTTTGAACAATTCCTTTGTTTGAGTCTTGAAAGGCAAGGCTGACGAGATTGGACGCAATAGCACCCCACCCAGCGTACGAACTGCCTCTATGGGGTGTACCGAGGAAGATGATTAATTTCGTGCGTGACTGGCAGGGTTCAGATCGTCGAATAGCCTAAATAACGCATGAGTGCTTAGCCCTTCAATGCTTTTCGCTGTCAGCAAAGCATACATCTTTAACAATTATCCCTCCAAGGCTGTGCGCTATGAAAACGATAGGCAACTATAATACATAATTAGATCATTCTAACACAAACCCCTCATTGATCGACTTGCCTGATTATCAACTTCGCGTTCGAGCTTTACGGCGAGGTCTCGGCCATGCTGCGATACGCTATTCTGATTGTTGGCCTGAAATAGGCCTCCGATAACATCCGCATTATACCCATATGTCCATACTTCGGCTTCGGGCACATCGTCGAGAAGGTAATCATGCGGCCAGAATACCTTGGGCCTAATAGAAGGCCCCCTTCCTTCCTGTGTACTGTCGTCGTTCGCGCTCGCGCGGGTCGCTGCGGCGCGTTGAGGACGGAAAATTGACCTGAAACGGTGTCGCCTACTAGATGTCTCTAAAGTTCGTTCGTCTGCTGCTATTTGGCCGTCTTCCCATGTTGTTTGCGGGTGGCCTCTTAGTCCATGCACAAAAACGATGCTGCGATTTGGCGAGTTAGGGAAGATGTGGACATGGATCATCGTAGGAGCAACCTTGCCTTACTTGACTTTAGGCGACCTAGTCTGCGGAGAGTCATCGTGAGAGAGCTGCGTGAACCCGGTTCGGTGAACGCTAGGTGTTTCGCGCCGGGACATGATGGGTCCTTATGAAGGCATGGATAACGTTGGCACAACACTGGACAATGCCTGTTTGCGGGGTTGAAGATCAATTCTCTACACTATTATAGGTAATCTGGCGTCGACTATACCCTGACAACTTACATAATCATGCCGAGCCGGGAATATTGGCCTTTGTGATTGGAGTTGTCGCAGAGTGACAGAGGCGGGGTTAAAATCACCTGCTGGATCAGCCGCTCGAGATTAGAGTGGCTAGTGACTGCATCGAGTCAATACTTTGTCACCGAAGAATGTATATTCGAGTCTTCTAATGGTTTAACAACACTTGCCCTTAGTCGGAGAACAATTAGTTATAACAAATGCTCACTTCCGTTCTGTTTCGTATACATGGCGGACGGTGTTTGCGCGCGTTTTAAGTGTGAGCTATCGCTGCAAGGGTACAGTTTGTGGTAATTCGCGGAGAATTTGTTACTTGTATGTTGGAATTCCAAATGTCCAATCCGCATTTGGGCTAGTTGCTGGTAGGAATACCGATAGTGGACGCGTCACATCGCGATCAACTGTAGGACAGCCACTGTAAATATGGTATAATTCAACGTCTATGGAATAGAATAATACAGGAATTGACGTTTGAAGAACCCCAGTATGTCGAGTTCGAGTAGGGATCGTCCGGAGTTGAAAATGAAAATTCTGTGGCTAGGAAAAATTGCAAAGGTCCATAACGCTCTAATACATATTTGCCAGCCGCATCTTGCCTATCATTTGATTGCGTAGTTGGCGTGACCATGTGCTTTCATAAAGTTTGTGACCCAAGATATCGTTATCATACATAGACGAATAAATGGTCAGGCCGTCAATCCACATATTGCAACCCGTGGCCGTGATCAGAGTGCTAGGTACGATATAGGGAACCGGGTTCGCTAGGCTTGTTTAGAACAGTTGCGCGAGTTATGAACTGTTTAGTAAGGGTGATGAATCAACGGACCATCGTTCCGTGGGCTGTGAAGATCAGCGTGCTCCATTGCATTAGAGAGTTGGTAGGTTTTAGCGGGCAAGTCGACCAACGAAAGTTGACTGCTTTCCATCCGGCGATAGTTCCCATCGTCAACTTGCAACTTTCGCGGCCCCGAAGCGTCGCTCGTTTTGGAATATATTGAGCTGCATGAGAATACAGATCTCACTATGCGGCCTAACGCATTTGGCCCTTTGAAAATCCCGGGCAAATTTGGAATACAAAGTACAAAAAAAGCGGAAGAGAGTTCTCCCAAGCACCAAAGCCCCACCTTGGAAGCTTCATAAGTGAAATCCGGCGAGGTTGAAGATAACTTCGTCGCTACTAAGCGCCCAGTAGCTAACGCGATAGCACTGTTGCAAGAAGTTAGTTTGGGAGTGCAGAGAGGCTATAATATAATGGAGACGCACAAAAGTCCTATGGCAAATATGATAGATAAACCGATTTTCTTCGCTGTCGTTAATTGGAGCTGCCAGATGACTCTTTGCGGAGCTAGGAGAATCACGATGTCGCAAACGAGATTGACACCTGCGGAAGTGAGATCCAAGGGCGTCCGGTCGAAGCATACTTCCGGGATACTTTTGTCCCAAATCCTATTGAATGGTCTACAGCTGAGGTTACCTGCGACCTCAATGGAAGTGTAGAAGAGTGCATTGAACCAAATGATAACGTGGAAAATCCACTTAATAAAGCGTTAGTACAAGGCATAAATACAGGAAAGCTAAACTATTAATGATAGGCAATATAAATAAAGAGACACTTGACGTCTAGTGTACTTACGAATAGTGCCCCTCGTGTACCGCGTGGGGCGAATATCTGAAGCCAGTCTAGGAGAATTGAAGTTTTGACGAAAAGGATCGAAGCCGCGTAGAAATCTACGCCAATTTGGAGAGACTTGGATGAGCCGATTAGCGATGGCAGGACTGTGAATAAGTATTGATCGCTCACGAAGATTAGCCCATTCACATCACGGACCAGGACGTTCCATTGATGGACAAAGAAACCGACTCCTGAAGCAATGCTGTATAAAGCATAGCAGCACCCAATAAAGCAAAGCTAGAGTCGCTCAGCATTTCAGTATAACCTTAGAGGGCGAGATAATCATAGGCTGGCAGCTTACGTATGCTAGAAAGGCAAGATCTAAATGGCCGATGGGTGTGGGATTAGTTCGCAGATGAGCAAAGACGGTTGAAGAGTACTCTTACAATCTTGAAGTTGCAGCTTTCTCACAATGAACATCTTCGCATAAGCTCGTAAGATAATGACAATCGTTACCAAGACTAATGCAATTGTCGTGATTGCCCGAGCGAAGAGGTTCGCGTTGGGCGGATGCTCGAAATTCGGGACAATGTCGATCCGGGGAGGCGCGAGCGCTGGTCCGTTGAGGATAGCATTTTGTATCTCGGGCGGGAGGGGATGGGGAGAGTCCAATGCTGAAGACATGTCGCTTGGCTTGAAAACGTAAGAATCCGATACTTTGTAGCATAGACAACAATCAGAGAGTTCAGTGTCTCCCGTGGGCGATCTCACAGAAATCGGCTATCCTTACTATGGCCATTTATAGGAGACTGAAAAGTTCTGATCAGGCTGACCACAATCTATCTTGCGATGTAAGGCACACCCAGAAATAGCTTTTGCCACCCCCTCATTACCAAGAAGACGAGTTGTGATTCGAACCCCACGTAGTATCGATCATCGATACATGGCTTGAGCGGTACAACACACTCCTAAATTCAATTACGCTGGCCGTATTACAAGGAACCTGGCGGTAGCCAGTCGCTTCTAAAAGATATGAAAAAAAGGGAAACGAACCTTTATTTTTGAAATGAAAGAAGTTATTTTGCGCGTGACTATTACTGGAAGCTGGAAGGGTAGTAAGTATACTTGGAGTAAGTGAAATAGTTAATGAGGTGGCCTTTCAAAGGTGCCCTTTCAAACTAGGCACCTAGCTTTTACCTATGACTAGATTTTTAGGCAGGCTATTTCGTATCGTGTCCAAAGCCGGTTACACGACATAAAATGCGCCTACAAGTTCATACCTACCGTACCAATATGTGCTCCAAAAGGGCGCAGACCAATTGGATGTTCATGCCGAAGCCTGCCCGGTTTGCCAATATGAACTCTGCCGTGACAACAGCGCCAGGATTATCATTCTCCGTCCCTAACCGGAACTTTGGAGACTATAACACTGAGAAACTTCCGAAAGATTTTCTAAAGCCTCAGGTAGCTAACAAATTAGGAAATTGCTTGAATCTAGTAGGGGCATAGAAAGTTCTAATCCTAGAGTCGTCTAATTATCTAAGCAGCGAAGCGGCCAAATCTAGAATATTATAGAGTGAAAATCAAGATATATTTAATGTATAATGTATATAAGGAGTTTAGCAACTAACCTATCTTTCGCCACATGCTATTTTTATCAATAGACCGGCAAAGATACACGACATAAGAGTTTGTGCAACCAATCACTACATAATATAAGCCAGTTTTCCTCTACTGCCTAACCAGCAAGTGCAGGGTAAAGCCCTCAAAAGATCGGACGATCTTGTATGCTATACATGCGCGTAGTAGGCTCTTAATATGTCAAGCAGTGGGTAGTCGGCCACCACCTCACCAGCTCCCAGCTTACAAAGCCTCCTAAGCTTCTATCGAAACCTGTTCGCTGCCTAAAGATGTTATAATTTCCTCCTATGCACATTGAGAATCTTGTATCCTTTAAATAATATGGCTCTCTAGTTTGCTGGTAAGTCAGAAAGCACAGTGACCCTTTAATACAGATACTCAGTCTCTACGATATGAACACCACCTCATAGCATTAATGTTATATACGGCGAGGTTGACATCGAAGTAATCCTAATGAGTTTTCAATAGAAATCTGCTTTTACAATGTAGGTGAACAACACTTAAAGACAGTATTTAACCCTGATAGGGCGCTATTAATATCTCGATATATGTCTTTAAATGTTATTTTTGGCTAGATAGCATAGAAGTAGAGTAGTAAGGCAGCATAAATAGCTCATTATGCCCCATAAACAACAATCAATACTGAGATAATGCCGTTATTATGTCTATCAGGTTGTTCATGCGGCCCTGCTGTTGTACTTCCAAGTCCTAAATTCTTATCTGTGAATGTGCCCCAAAACTTCGAATAAGCGGGAACAAGCCCCGGGATGCCGGCACCATGCTCAGTAGTATTACATCGCATATATGGCCTCGGACATCTATACTTATATTCGACGTTTTCTTCACTCTGCGTTTACCCAGGAAAACTTATTGAAGTAAGTGAGGGCGTAACCAGAGACGGTTTTCACGTCGGCCTAAGGTATGGGTAAGATAGTCACTCTCCAAATGCTGATGAACCGTAGGGCTAACCTAAACGCCCTCAGGATTTAGGCCCGGAGCCTTGAATCTCTGAATAGCCTGCGTATTGTTGCCTTGCAATGTTGTATTGGTAGAGGCCTCGGACAGAACCTTACACTTTAATGACTATAGGTATGACATTCAAATCTCCAGTTTTGAATTAGATCCACGTAGTCTGTTCATGCGTGTGACACGTGCCCGAAGTGTTCTGGGGTTCCAATTTCCCTGCAGCTAATAGGCAAAAGGGTTGAGTTGGACTTGCGATTTGAAACTTGCCGCGCAATCCCCACTGATTCCAACAAGACCATTCAACTGCTAACTCTATATAGACTAGTGACCGAGCGGAAAATAGACAGAATTCTTCCTCGCAATAACATTATATAGCAAAGGCACGACTTACTTGCGTATCGGCTAGTTGTGCTTCCCACTCATACTTAGTCTCGAAAGATAAAGTCCACGGCGTTTTATGATTGTATACCATATCAAGTCATGTCCATTCATTAACTTTCATTTTCATTTAATAATAAGATTAGCTTTATGCATTGAAACAAGCTACCGATGCCTTTCCATCCCCTAGTGCAGCACTAAGACCTGTATCTTAGTGTCCAGGTAGATAGGCCAATGTGTTTTCACCTTTCGTGTGAATACAATATTGGTTGAAATAGTGGTAGTGAAGGTCAATTGAGAACGTTGTGGGACAGATATTAATACCAAGTTTTCCCTTCTGGACTGTTGAGGCAACTTGGAGTAGTTGGTTGATCCCCTTATATGATGAGCCCGATTCCTTGGCAAATAACCAGATAAGCGAAGGTTAGGTAAGCAAAATAAGATCAAACTTACTATGTACATAGTAAATTGACGCTAGTTAATGGCTAACTTGATGTCATAGCATCTTATGAAGAATCAAATTAAGCTAAGACGCCTTTCTCTGAGGAACTTGTATATAGTTACGCCGGAACCGGCAAAGAACATTTGTGAAATATGAAGTGGGAGGCCTACGTTGTGAGAGACCTCCGCGGTAGACACATACAAAGTGTGGGTTCGAAAAGAGAGGCTCATAGAGGTTTTGAATCGACACCTGCTTCAGTCCACGATGCTCTTTTCATGTCCGTATGGCGACAAATACGACGTCGTATTCTACGATGTGCGACCTGTTCACGTAATAGTAATAGTATGTCGGGAACTTGATGCATAGAGCAATGCAATACGGGCCCAACCTTGTGATCACAAGATTCACGTGGACGTTCATGCACCACTGACACGAAATGCAGGGTCCCTAGGGATGCAGTAGCTTTGTTGGCAGAACTGACTTGAGAGGCAAGGTCCAATCATGGTGATGGTGTGTATACCAAAATGGGCAATCCCGCGTGTGGACCTCCAGAGGCAATGCCGACACGAGGATATTCTGGGGTGAAGGAGACGAAGGAAGTGAAAAGTGACCAACAACCCAATGGCACGTTACCTCTTATGTAAGTCTACCTACCCTATCCGAGTAAGGCTTTATAGCTGGAACGACAGCGTTGGTCCTAACATGCTAGCACGTCGGGCTTAATTGGACTCCTCCGTTTCAGATGCCCCTCCTGCCTGATTAGGCCATGAGACAGGCCCTAGCAGAGTGCATTGGGTCATCTGATTGGCCAAAGCCCAAACAGTAGCTATAGGACGCTATAACACAAGGAGGATTATGACGGCAACGGCACAGGGGAGCAAGCCACGGCAATGTCTAACAACTGCCCTCTAGGGCACCAGCGCGCTGTAACCTCGGCGTCTCTCTGTCCATCGTGTACCGGGGTGACGCCATGATCGCTGCCACTCAGGAGCCGTCTTTGCGCTGTTAGCCTTGTTAGCTTCCGTCGAAACGGGGAGATCGCAGCTGCTTTTCTGGGGCCTCGAGCCTGTCATCACAGGCCACTGCCGATCCCCGAGATCCTGGCCGACAATATAGATACGGACCATCTTCCCCATCCCATCACCTACTAGAAACAGTCCCTAGTCCCTTCAATGCCCATAAAAAACCTGAAATAAGACGATTAACAGATCGATATTTGGATCGACGCGTACACTAAACCATTTGAACCATCCTCGTCAACCTATAGCACCTCCCTATAAAAGGAATTGCCCCCATTGTCACGGCCCTGTTTTTTTTTTTTTGGACGAAGACTCAACCGTTCTGTTATATTTATATTTCGCAGGCAGACGGCCATACTTGTTGAAACAAATTTGTTCTCAACCTCAACCTATCATTTAGCGCTACAAATCGCCTGTCGTAATTGCAATGGCGCCCATTCGAGTCCTCGCGCTTCCGGCCTTCGCCGTCATGGCCGCTGCTGCCCTTAGCATCAATGACTATGTGCCAGCTTGCGGACCTAAGTGTATCGACGACTCCGTCGCTCAACACACAACCTGTGCCCCTGATGACAACAGCTGCATCTGTTCGTTGATCTACACAGTCCGACGGGACGGCGAGGTTTGCCTGCGCGACTCCTGCAGCGTGTCTGACTATGGTATGTGGAATTGATCACCGAGGTCGAATTTTCGCCTCATAAATAACATTGACAACTAATAAATGGGCAGGCAATGTCCAAACCGGCATTGACAAATTCTGCGCTGCTGTCGCGGCTGGTGGGGGCGGCTCGACCACCACGACCCCCCCGGTTACCACCACAACCACAACCACTTCCAGTCAGGATACTCCGACCTCTACTCCCACGACGACCACGGAGAGTCCATCCGAGACTCCTACTAACTATCCCACAGACACTCCCACCGAGACACCCACCGAGACACCCACTGAGACGCCCACTGAGACGCCCACTGGATACCCTACTGAGAGCACCACGGAAACTCCTACCGAGACTCCTACTGGATATCCTACCGAGACTTCCACGGAGACTCCTACCGGAACGCCCACTGGTAGCTCTTCTGAGACGCCTACTGGTTCATCGTCCGGGTACCCTACCGGTGGTTCCTCCAGCTATCCTGTTCCCAGCACTTCCACGTCGGCTGGTGGCTCGCCAACCTCGTTCCCAGGCTCGTACCCAGGCTCCACGATTATTGTGACAAGTGGCTCGTCCACCTTCACCACCTCGGTCGGCGGGACCACGCAGCCCCCAAGCACCACCACCTCCAGTGGTAGCGCGTCTTCCCCCAGCACTTCGGCCCCGGCCACGGGCGCTGGCTCTCGTGCTCAAGCTGGTATCGCTGGTGTCGCCGGCATGCTGCTTGCCGTCGGTGCCGCCTACCTCCTATAATGGAGCAGAGAGGATGGGATGTTGTCTTGTTTTCGCCGCGAGGAGGTAATGGAAGTCACGATAAAGATTGCAACGAAGAATAAGAATCCGGTATTCCGCCAATGCCCAGATCAACCCATAGTTTATTTCAGGCGCAAAGGGACACGGAGATGTGCTTCTCTTTTGCGACTTTGGCGTCCCTTTTCAATTGAGAAGGCGCGAAGTCGTGATTTTGTAGATATTTGATTACCACTGTACATGCACTCCAGTCATGGTACCTAGTATATATATAAAAATCATCGAGATTACTTGGGTTTCACACCGATGTATTCTGAATGAAATATTTCTCAAAATGAGAGAGGAGAAGATACCTATTACATAGGTGCGAGGACGTGTTTTTTGCTTGCTTGCGACATGTGAAGGTGCCACTGGGACGAGGGATAAGATGAAATCTCGATAGGGGCGTTTGGGGGCGGCGTTTCGTGAGATGGCGATGGGGCGATGGATTGATAGGATTAGAGAAATGAGAAGGTTTTGTCTGCCTCGTTTCAGATCCAATCATGCTGCTCTCGAAATGCGCCGCTTACTGAACAGTATATGACTTTTTGAGTAACAAGCTTTGTTCCAATCCATGAAAAGTTGTCAGGCTTATTTGTACGTATGTCAGGTTAGGCTCACGTGGTTGGGAAAAGTAAAAGAACCACGCGTTACCCAATGCTGTAGCCCGCATCACTGCTCGTGGCGCCAGGGATTGAACCTGCGCTGGCTCTTGCGCTGGGCAGTCCTACCCGGGAAGTAGCGCAGCTGGATGAATGGGAACCAATAATACGCTAGGTAGAGTGCCGCTGCCTCTTGTGTCCGAGAACCGCCGCAATTGGAACTTCTCGAAGTTTCGCTTGTTACAAATGCACAATGCACGCGACGGGCTGGAAGACATCCATGGATGGCTGCGCACATGCACCATAACATAGGTAGGTACCTACTTTACCTACCTGTAGGCAGGCCCTACCTACCTTTGTAGAATATACTTAGGTAGGCCTCGTGCGGTATTCGATGGTCCTTCGGTCTCCAAACTGCCAACAGCGCAGCACGCCTTCTTTCTTTCCTCCTCTTCGCATCGTCATCTTCGCGCGCAAGTGAAGATCAAGGTCGATTGGCACAGCGCATTTCGTGCCTGCTTACTTGCACACAATAAATGTTATATGTTATATGTCTATTCCGCATCTTGTCTTACTTTACCTATTATAATCTTTCCGTGAATGCCGATATCTATCAGACGGACCATCAGAGCATATATTCGCTCTTTGACCGAATTGATTGATCCCAGGAAGAGAGACAATTGGCCCCAGAGTCTCATCCGCACCTTTTGTCCTCTGCTGCTGCTGCTGCTGCTGCTGCTGGACCTCGATATAAAGAAAGCGCGCATCGTCTATACTCGACAAGCTGTATTATTTTTGACTCGGCTGTCTGTCTAGGTCTTGAGGCGACTACTAACCGAATCCAAACCCTTCGTCGCCCTCGAAATTCCTCAATCCGTGTGCGAACGACTGTTGCGCTCCATCGGGACCGTTCATCATAGTATCCCACGAATTCGTTGCTGACAAAGCCGGAATTTCCAATTTGACAACTCCTCGTCTATCTATATACATACTTACTATACAGTTACCCTCCCCGCCAACCCCCCGCCAACTCTCTACTATTGGCAACCAGCCGTATTTCTCTATCGTTACCGTCGCCATGGCCAGCAATATCGAGAGATCTGCCGCCCAAGAGAGAGCCGCCAGGCTGAAGGAGGAGGGAAATAGCCATTATGGGGCGGGCAACTTTTACGCCGCCGAAGGCCTCTATTCCAAAGCGTCAGTCTGTTTTCTATAGTCCCTCTGCGGCGAATATCCGTGCCTATGACTGGTGATTACCCGTTCCTAGCTTGTAGCTTCTGTACAGCCCCGGTAACTGATGTTCAACTTCTATCTGGCAGCATAATCGCAGACGCGACGAACCCGTCTCTTTATACGAACCGCGCCTTGTCGAGGATAAAGCTGGCCCTATACGAGTCAGCTGTCTCGGATTGTCAGGCCAGTCTGAAATTGAGTGGCCCCAACATGAAGGCCTATTTCATTCTATCTCAGTGTTTGGTCGCCTTGCATGACTTCGACGGTGCTCTCGAAAACGCTCTCGAAGCTCATAGAATGGGCACTGAAACGAACGACAAGTCATTACCTAACCTGACCAGCCAAGTGTTGCGGTGCAAGAAGGAACGCTGGGACGAACTAGAAAAGAAACGATCTCGTGAGGGCCAGGAGCTCGAGAATGAGCTCATTCAGCTTCTAGAACGTGACCATAAAGCAACCATCGCCGACTGTACGAGCGATGTCGAGCGAGCGGAGATCTTGGAGGAGTTTCACAACAAAACCACTCTTCTGAAAGCTACTTTTGAGGCCGCTAGGTCGGCATCGGAGAAAAAGCGGAAGGTCCCTGACTGGGTAATCGATGACATCAGTTTTGGCATCATGGTCGATCCTGTAATAGTACGTAATCTGTTGAGTCATGTTTTCTGTTTCCTCCAGATTATTTCTTGACATGTGGCGTTTTTATGGTTGCCTGTAGACTAATGTGTTGAATAGACAAAGACTGGCAAGTCGTATGAAAGAGCTTCCATTATGGAGGCTCTACGACGTAATCCTATTGACCCCCTTACCAGAGAACCGCTAAATCCGGGCGAGCTGCGCCCCAATTTAGGGCTCAGACAGGCTTGCGAGGAGTTCTTGGAAAACAACGGGTGGGCTGTCGACTGGTGATGGCGAAGAGCAACAACTAAACAGATCCAATCCAGTCAGGTGCTACCCTGGCCAGCATGAAATTGCACAGAGCCACTAGCATAGCAAGGTGCAACAAGGTACTAATAGGCATCATTATTTAAGGTAGGAAAGTATTCGGCGGAATTCATATGAGCCAATCTTGCATTTAAAAGGCGTTTGGGCAGTACAAAGCTCGATTTTAGAATCGAACAGGATACCTTTTCTTATCACTCTAGCTAACCCCGACTCTTAACGATAATTATGAATGGGCTCAGCTCTAACTCGAACGAACAGAAAAGAAAAAGAATACAGTGGTTTCGTTCAAAATGTCAAGCGTTCCTTTAAGTTTTCCCAGACTGAACTTTCCTTGCGTTGCAAGATTTCGATCAGTAGAAGAACGGTGAGCTCCAGGGTGGTCGTACTCCTTTTTAATTCAGTCGAGCAAAGGTATTGTGACTTACTGAATAAGGCCAGCGTAAATAATCGGGCGCACGATGACCACGGTGGAAAATATACGGGAACAATGCGATGGTATTAGTATGAAGAAAATACTACTGGTCAACCTGATCGCCCGAGAGCTTCTATACTGAACGCTTTAAGTGGTAGCTAAATCACGATGCCATTTAACATACATTTCATTAACTCGTATGCACATGCTGAATCAGATCTCAAATAATCATTAATACCACCCGCCTACACTGCCTCAGGGATACCGCTGGCCCGTGACACCCTCTCGCAAAGCTCCGATAGCACCCGCGCGCCCTTTTTGAAGTCCTCGACTTCGACATAGACGGTAGCGCTCAGACGCCACCAGAGAGCGCCGCGATAAAGGCACGTCTGGAAGTATGTCCCGCTCTCTTTCACGCCCGTTTCTTTGAACCACATGATGGCCCTCTTGGCATCCAGGGGACGGATTGTTCCTTCTTTGCCAGAGTCCGAGATGATGAGGGGGAGGCGCACGTTCGCGAAGTTGCATTCTCGCATGCAAGACCCTGCTACGTCCATCACTTCCGTGCCGAGGATCGAGGCTGCGATCTCGCCGCTCTCGCGCGCTAGGGCGCGGCAGTAAGTGCTGATTGCTGCCTCGCCGCCGCAGACTTCATTTCGGAAGGCTAGGGCGGCTGTGACGGTCAGGTAGTTTGTTGTATCCATAGTACCTATGGATCTGTGTCAGCAGACGATTCCCAAGACTACTTCGCGTAGCTTCATCGAATTGTCATTGCCCGTAACCACCATCCTAAATTCATGGTTGTGGGTAGGGGACTTGGGAGGAGTAGCTATCACTCACCCGTGAAATCAAACAACTCAACAAACGCCTTCTCATTCGCTTCATCTCCCCGCCTCCGGAAGCGATGGCTCGTCGGCAGACTAGTGCGGATGAGATCCTGATGGCGCCGCGGCACATACAGCGCGGCGACGGCACGGGGGACAAAGAGCCATTTGTGGAGATTAGTGACGAAGAAGTCCGGGTCGAGTTTCTTGAGATCGATCTCGACATGTCCGATCCCATGCGCGCCATCCACGACGACCAGCGCGCCCTCGGCCTTGAGCGCCGGCACCAGCCTCTCGAACGGGAGGCGAAACCCGGGTAGACTCGCGACGGTATCCACGATGGCGAGCCTCACGCGCTCGTTCTTCCCTTCCGCCGCGTTATTGTTGTTGTCGTTGATCCGTCGCGCGGCGCCGACGGCCGCGTCCACGATCTCGTCGTCAGACAGCGGGAAGCATAGCGGGACGACCTCGACGCGGACGTCGAACGTCTCCTCGAGCCACGCGAGACCGCCGCGCACGGCCTCGTAGACGACCTCGTAGATCAGGACCACGTCGCCCGGCCGGAACCTGATGTTCTTGAGCACGGTGTCGACGCCCGTCGTGGCGTTGGGCACGAAGACGAGCTCGTCCGTCTCGCAGCCCAGCAGGCCCGCCGCGGCGGCGCGCGCCTCCCGCAGACGACCGGGCCACTCCAGCTTGATGAAGCGATCCGGCGCCTCCTCCACCTCGGCCTGGAGCGCCGCGTGCAGCTCACGGACGGACTTTGGGTGCGTCCCGTAGGACCCGTGGTTCAGCGGCGTGTAGTTTGGCGAGAAAGAGAAATGAGCCTGGCGCATGGGCCGGCCAAATGGCACGACGGGAAGCGACGATGCCGTCATGATGGTTGATTATTTTGTAACGGGTGGTAGTTATGCCGTAATAATCAATTAGTTATTGGACCACGTCGAGGGGGGGGAGGGGAAAGAATTTCTTGTTGGGATTCTAATTATATACATATCTACTCCAAACTACCGGGAAAAAGAAACAGAAAAACTTATTAATCAATCAATCAATTAGAACGGCGCAAACCAGAATGACTCAATTCGACAACCAGCGCCCGGTTTTAGAACGTGATGACTGAGAAGACTACACTAACCTAGACTAATACATAGACGCGGTTCCGGTCCCGGGATCCGGCCCGCTCATGACTGCCATCGGTTGGCGCCGGCCCTATTTACCCCTCATGCCTCCACCCCGAAACCGAGGCCGACGTCGAGCTTCAACGCCCCTTCTAGGTACCTAGTTTATTTCTTAATCAATCAATCAGTCTCACTATATAGAAACTTGCTCACTTTATGAGTCATTTTCACTGAATAGAGCTGCAGCACTATTTCCAGTACATTACCAGAAGTGAGACGTCGTTCGGGTAGGTAGTGTCTTGATGTCTGAAGTCACTTGTGTATGCCTACGTTCGGAGCTCCGACGGTCACCTCGGAGAAGCTGAATGCGTGCTAGCATAATAGCAAGGAGTTCTTCCATAAAACATCTCAATTGTAATACATCTGCCTTCTACCCTTTGGCGCGAGATAGTGGCTGTGATGTATGGCTCAGCTGACCAGAATTCTAGCTTCTACAGCACATTTCAGGGCAAACAAAGTTGGTAATATTCAGTACTTGTATTGGGGGATCGTGAGCGGTAAAGGCTAATCCGCGTACCTAGGCCGGCGGATCGGCAAGGTATTTTTGGTGCCTTGAAGTATCGCGGACTAGTCGAAACCTGCCCGAAGCTTAAAGCAAAAACACAAAATAAACAAAACAATCAAACATAAAGCATCTAACTATCTAAATATTTTATCGTATAATAGAAGTGGGTAAGCAAATCGCGAGATAAAAACTGGGCGTTTTCGGCTAAACAAAGGTGGGATATAGATGGTAAGTTATATAATAGATCCCTATAGTTCTATAGAACCACTCATATATCTGATAATGTAACCTACTGCTTTTCACCGTGATCATCTAGGATACTGAAGCAGTGTAAGTGGTATGCTTACGTAAATTACTTACTAGGGGTCACATTTCACGTGAGGGGTTAATAAGTACGGGGGATCTTTATGATCATGATTGTACGGACTCAGCCACACACACCTCAGTTTTTAGGACCTCACCACTTGAATTCATCGTTGATTTCCTTCTAAAATACTCAATTATCGACTTCTTTGCGCGATCACGCGAGGCCCCATTGAATTAGCTGGACTTTACCAGTCTGGGTGCGTAGCATTTAGATTTCCTCCTTGATCAGGGTGCACGGGGTTTGCAGTCGTAGCCGTTTCAATGCATAGGAATTTCAATATGACAATCTTATCTCTTTCTCCCTGAATTACATGTCTGGAGAACAGTACCTAGTTACATGTGAAGCAACAAGCCTCTACGGTTTGTGATTTAGCTTGCTGTCACTATGAAAACTTGTTTTGGTGTAAGTGTGCTGTACTTTTCAGCCCCCATAATCCGTCACACCAATTTGCTAACCGTAGTTGCTCTGCATATTTTGAAACTTAGGCAACCCTCTCGAATGCTACGCCCCTGCGAATCACGGTGCAGTAATCTGATTGTATATAGATAGGGGTACGAATGCATTTAGTGGAGGACTCGATCAAGACATTTCATTGTTTTCTTATGCTTGATTGTTCGTCCCTGCAAAAAGCATCAAATGACAGCGCGGTCTAATTACGCACAAATCGTGAAGATTCCTTCCATCAAATGGATGTCTTCAATCTATTTGGTTCTCAGAAAGGAAGCTTGTGCACCGGTTGGAAGCGAGCGGCCAGAGTCAATTGCATTATCTTGATCACTTTATCAGTAGTCCTTGTTGTATTGTCGGGACTTTTCCTACGCAATGGAGCCCAGAGAACCATGTTTCTCTATTCAGGTGACTGCGACGAAGGCAACGTGTCTCGTCTTAATACTGGCCTACATTTTCTCATTAACGTCGTATCATCACTAATGGTCGGTACTTTGCTTGAATATTATAACCTGGATTTGCGTGGCAATCTTCTGGTAGAAGAGCGAACTCTGTGTGAGATAGTCAGTTGACCTCTTTGAGGTATCGTACAATCTCCAATCATGCAAGAAAGAAAATCAGAAATGCACAGATATAGGCTAATGTAGCGTACGCAGACTTGCTTCTAGCAACTTCTTTATGCAGATCCTAAATGCACCTTCAAGAGAGGAAGTAGACACAGCTCATGCCAAAGGATCTTGGCTATTGATTGGCGTTCCCTCAGTTGGTAACGTTTTACGTGTTTCTAGATTTAAGTCTTGTTGCTGCGTGGTGTTACTGCTGAGCTCTATTCCAGTCCACCTTCTTTTCAACTCGGCCGTTTTTGAAACAGATTTCCGGGAGTCAGACTTCCACTTAGCAGTGGCAACGGAGGAGTTCGCCAGCGGCGGTTCTTATTTCCCTCCTGGAGCAGGTCTCATTTTCCCTGGCATAATTCCCATTGAAGCAGTGTAAGTGGTTTGCTTACGTAAATCACTGCCAAGGGCTCAAGATTTCACGTGATAGGCTAGTGAATAAGGGGATCTTTGCGATCAAAAATTGTACTTACTTAGCTACACACTTCTTAGTTTTTTGGGCTTCGGCACTTAGTTTTTCAATTGATTTTTCGTTGACTTCCCTTACGATTGCTTGACTATTTACTACTTCGCGTGATCACACGAGTCCTCATTGATTTTGTTTGATTTTACCAGTCTAGGATGCGTAATATTCAGATTTCCTCCTAGATTGGGGTTTGCGGGCACTACAGTCACCCGTGACCGCTTCACCATGGATTATGATTATGATATTGGAGATGAGACATATCCTATGGGGTATGGAATCCCGGTGTCTCTATCAGACTACTTCAGCCATGAAAGATCTAGTGCCCTCCGAAATATTTCCTTAATAGCCGCAAACTCTAGCCGGTGGAAGAAACTTGACCCTTTCGATTGCAAGGAAATCTATCTCGATTGTGGGGGCCTAAAGAAGTACCGTGACGTTGTTCTAATCATAAACCATGAAGGTTGGATAAGAGATGAGATGTGGCGCATCTACGATGATGACGCGACATTCTGGAATCAATACGTCCCCCCAAGGGAGCAAAACCATTTGTTTTTTGATGCACAATGCGTGATGTTTGCAAGTTTTAACACGTCCGGAAAAACGACCTGCGTCAATACATGCAGCAGCGCCATGGGCTCACACGACCTAGTCATCAACTCTACGCAAAACGCGGTTTGGTATTACAGTTTTGAATCAGACCCGGCATTGGTGGCGGTAAACTCGTTCTACGGAAGAAAACATGCAGATTGGCATCCCATAGACTTCACAAACCTGCAAATAGGAGCTTCGATTCTATCAGTAGAATACTGTTTAGCACAGCCATTGGAGAGCACTTGCCGTAAGTTCTACTTCAATGAACTTGTCTCAAACAGCCATTATCATTTACATCCTCGGCTATGGCTCGAAAACATTGAGATCAATGCGCTAATTGCGCTTTTCTTTTCTATAGGAGTAGGGCTATCCCCTATCTTACTACATCTTGTCACGATTTGTGTTGTTGGCAAGACCTCAGCGGCGATACTAGTCACTTTACTCCAAAGTCGCCAAAATCAGCCACCACTAGTTACTTTAGGAGACGCAATAGTTTCATTCATCGAGACGCCCGGGGTTGTGAATAAGGTGTATTGCACTTTTGGCCAAGCTGATATTCGGAAGGCCATGACAACGGATTCTGCCTTCATCCTTTCGAAAGCCCGAAAATGGAAGGCCGTAGCAAACTTTAGGGCTGTGGCCTTGCCAGGATATGTCTGGGTGACTAGCTATATATTATGCTTCGTTGGAATAGGGCTATGTGCTAGTCTTTATGCAAGCGTATATCAAACTCACGGATTGTAAGTATTTCCTTCCTATGAACCCCTGTTATCAACGAATATCAATTAATACAACTACAGGATTGGGAATTTTTTTCAAAGCGATGACAGCTCGTTTATACTCCTCACGTTTTCATTGCTGGGAGCAGTGATATTATCGAACCGTCCGCATCTTTTGTTATCGTTCTGTTATCTAACAGTAAGTAGCCCTAATCGTGATCACGGGATTCCCGATGCTGTTTTTTTTTTAATAATGCGCATCGCATTGACTCTTGTCACTGCAGTATAACAATCTTTTCACTTATCTTCAAATAGCCCGGGAATGGGGGAAGTATAGCGAAGGCTATTTCTCTTTGAGAGTCACTGACCCACAGGTATGATTGAAAGGGGGTACATGTGATAAAAATTCTAATTCTACCAGGGCAAACAATCATCCACATATAGGCTCCAGCTACCTTAGCGGTATAGCTTACCATTAATGGTAACTAGTGCCATTCTACACTGGATACTATCAAATACCATCTACGTCTTTATTCCCATTGGTGGTGAGTCTGCCTTACTTACCTAAAGATGAATAGCGCGTTCTATAAGCTAGTGTATCCCAGAATTGTCAATCTAACGACTTTAAAGGATACTACAGCAATGAAACGGTGTTCCACGATCCGAGTCTTCCTAATACTTCAGCCGTCTATGTCGGATATTCTACAAAAGCACTCCTGGCGTTAACTATAATATCGATATTTTTAGCTTCTCTGCCAATACTCTTGAGTTTCAAGCGGCTCCCAAGGAATATAGTCGTGCCGGGTTGCAACTCCTTAGCCATTTCGGCCGCCTGCCACGTATCCAGACTGTCAAATTCCGTTAAGCATCGGAGCATGGATGATGATAATACCAATCCTTCGACGTCCACTCCGTCATCGGCTCCAACCACACCAAACCAAGTAAGTGAGTCATCATATGACAGGCTCATCCACAACTCGATTGAAACAACAGTTGAGGGCGTGGGACACAATAAACACGAGCCCACTCTGTTCAGAAAGTTGGCACAGAGCAAACTGCGCTGGGGAGTTGTTGAAATGCCACCGGAGTGGTATACCAAATTCGGACATCACAGCTCTGTAGTGCACCTCAGTTTTGGCGTGGATGAGGATAACGTATCTCCGCCAGTTGAGGGGAAATATTATGCTTAATAGTGCTAGACTAGGAAAGGTTTTGCGATAGCAGTTTTAATTGCTACGTCGTTTGTCACACGGATCGGCCCTCGGTAGGGGAATGCAACTATCCGTATACCAGGGCCTGGTCGGCGATATCATGTAATCAATCTGTAGAGAAGTGTTTTGTATATTCAGCCACTCGTGCCTATTCTTGGATATCGTGTTTGCTGTTATCACGGGCTTAAGCAAACACGATAATAGTAATACAGACCTGAATTATCTGGGATGATCTGGGCTCGTAAGAGTGAAGCTATTCAGGTATGAAAACTCAGATTCGCCGCTTGAGCTCGAGAGAGAAACTTGGACTTCTAGGCCTCTTTGACACCTAAGAAGATTATTGCAATATTGAATACCCTTCCAAGCCCTAGTACTCTAGCCCTTGTAACACCGTTAAGCCAGCTACTACGCGACTGCATTGATGCATTTGCTTTTAACAAATCGTGATTACAAGTAGACTACAATTAAATTCAGTTATTTGCCTCATCAGTGCCCTTAGCTTAATTGTAGAACTGTTATTTCGTTGAGTTGATGCTATATGTATATGTTATGTCTACCGACCCTGACGGACCGAGCCTCTTTCCCATCCGCGCCTATCCCCTTTCTTTAACAGCAAACGACAACTTTCGAGCTTCACGGACTGTCTGTCACAGGTGGGAGATCGATCTGCTATAGAGCTGACTTAACTGCTTATTACAGAATTAAAAGAGGTTAGCCTACTAAAGTAGCACGGATAAGAGGGTATTATCCTTATAAAAAGATCGCTAAAATAGTCACATAGCTCCCGCATTTAGTCTGAATAAGTACTTACTTTCAGGTCAACTACCTTCGACGTATCATTCTCACCCACAATCTACCGAAACGTAGCTTTTCTTTATGTTAGTTACTTTCGCCACGACGTATCTAATAAAAAGATGAAGCCGGCAACGAAAAGACCACCTACTCCTCCCCCTCTCCCCCCGCCCTTCGCTTCACACACGGCAAGAATTGAAAGGCCATCAACCTACCTCCCTTCTTTGGAGGCTGCTGGGTCTAACTTTGTGGACACAGCTACCTACGTACCAAAGCTGGATGAGCCGATCAAACCTGAGTGGTACTTCTTTTACGGTACGCTGGCCAAGCCGGACATCCTCAAACATATACTCGATCTCCAGGAAGAGCCGTTGCTGAGACCTGCCAAGATCATCGGCTACAAACTCGCATCTTGGGGCCAGTATCGAGCTCTCATAGACGGCGAGCCTAGTGAAGAAGTGTCAGGATTCGCCTACGAAGTCCAGACGATTGAGCACGAATTTAAGCTTGCGCGCTACGAGACGAACGCGTATAAACTCCATCGATGCCGGATCAGATTTACAGACAATACGGAACCGAGGGAACTCTCCGGCAACACGTTCATGTACGCGGGTGACGCAGGGGCGCTACAGGCTGGGAGATTCGATCGCGTGCTATGGGAGCTCCAGATGGGGACACGGTTGCCGGACAAGTGGAAGACACCCACGGAGGAGATTCTTAGGAGGATGGGAGTTGAGCCTAATGTGCTTAATGACTCTGGTAGATAAAATCATACAAAATAGAATTTGTAATTACTAGAAAAGCTCAGTCGGGCGCAGACACGACAAAGAGCCTTTAGGGATGGAGTTCTCAGTACGCAAATATAGAATCCTCCGTATCACTTGCGACCCACGTGGATAAGCTTTAGCGGTAGGCCCAGATGAAATGGCACTGAAAAGCACATTCAAGATGCGTATTGACAAGTTCGCCTTTCCAAGCTGCAACCGGCCTAACTTGATGTACACGGACTCTACGCGGTGAAATTTCGCCACAAGAGCAGCACCGGAGATCCGACTTTCGCTGTCGTAGCTATTCTACCAGGCGCTGTATTTATGAACGGCAAGCTGCATCGTCACATATTGTCTTGCTCGCAGACTCGAACCTTGGCTGTTCGTGTCCCGTGGAAGCGGAAACCAGCATAATTGACGGGATTATGACAGATCCAGCGTTTTCAATCCCGGCAAACGCCACAAAGCCCATCGGAATCACCAGTTTTAAAATCAGTCGGGGCTATCTATGCCTAGCTCACAGCTTTTGCTGCTGAGCTCTTCGGGCGTACTCCCATTACTGAGGCGGGCCGGCAATGTCGAGATTATCCACGCGGTTGTGGCTGGTACTAACTTGGACGGCTTTGAAATGTCTGCTGGCAATGCATGTAGCACGCAAAGTCCTAGCGCCGTGCTCCGTAACACTAATGGGGAGGCAGGCTTTGCAGCGAGTTCGGTTAATAGTAGGACCTTAATTAGACCGACTCTAATCTTAATCCTGCACCTTATTATGGCTTATGCTAATATGTGAGGCAGTGCTATTGGTACTGGCATTGATCAATGCAGTGAGCAAGTGTGTGAGATTTTCATCCTTCCCGTTTAAGAAAAGGGTGCAGTGTTACAAAAATAACAACACTCAGTAGACACCATGGTATCTATGTTGATGAGAGGCTTGCACTATTAAGTGGCGCGGCCTTTGGGGGTTTGTAGTAGCTGAAGAATTGGGGCGTAAGCGATCAAATCCCGATCTATGGCCCCCAATCTTCTCGTTGCCTTCCCACGGTTATATACAGATGCCAAAATGACTTTGCCAACGCAAGACGCGATTGTCCTTCATCCTAGCTTTTTCCAATGCCCATCTCCAGCATCAAGGCTTCGGAGTCTGTCTTAACGGAAGCGATGACTCGACCCCCATTGCTCAACTGATCTCCGAATGGATCCTGTGACAGCTTTGGGAGCAGCTGGCTCAGTTGTAGGAATTATTGGATTTGGGTTTCAGCTCTCACAGATCCTCTGCAATTATCTCTCTCAAGTCCGGTCCGCCCAAGAACATCTTGAGGCCGTGGTGGATGAAATCGAGTTAACAACATCGGCGTTGCAGGAGATCTACGGCTTACTTCAACAAGAAGTTGCTAATATTGAACGTGGACAGCCGCTGTATCTATTTTCTGGAAACTCGTTGGAGAACATTAGAGCAATCGCCAATAGGTGCTTAGTGATTTTCTGGCGCGTCGAAGCGACCATTTCCGGCAATTGGACTACGGACGACAACAGCCGACTTCTTGAGAAACTTCTTGAATTCAACGATAAGCTAAAACACTCTACTCCCGGTTCTACTATCCAGATCGAGTCAGAGCTTACCGCAGATCCCTTGGGCTCGTGGGATAAGTTTCGTTGGCCTTCCAAGGCTTCTAAATTAGACAAATATTGCAAACAACTGCAGAGATACAAGTATAACTTAGTGCTGCTTCTACAAATTGTCTCACTCGGCCAGCAAAGATTGAAGCCGTATGCAGCATACCACCCGATATTAGAGTTCGCCGCTGATTGTATCTAGGAACCCAACGGAAGAAGACATCCGTTTGATGCTGAAGACTTACGCAATCATTCACGAAGTTGCAACCCCAGAGGAACTCCGAACTATTGCATTTGCTACCCAGAAGCAAAGCCATAGCCGGCATGGGAATGCCGGACGTGACACATCAATTGCTCCTAGTTATATCAAACAACCGCAAATTCCATATCAGGCAACAGCCGGTAATCAGAGAACTCCCAAATTTCCAATCAGATCAGAATCCTATAATTTTGGAACTGTTCGATACAGAAATAATTCGCAGTCCCAGATAGTCTATATGGGCGCACAAAGTCCAAAAGGTTTTCGATCAGACGTACCATTATCACCAAATAGAGCTACAATCAACGGTCATAACAATACATCAGTATGTCGTCTGAGTAACCCGGTTGATCAATAAGTCGAACCTAACGGAGCATAGGACGTTTATGCAAAAGACCAGCTGTCTAGCCTACCTTCAATATCTCAAGCGGAGACATCGCCGGTGCGCCTTACAAACTCAGACGATATAACACGACATAATTATGGTATGCATCATAGATGGCACAGCTATAGCTTTTGCTAACAACGATTTTAGATCCCGTTAGCCCAATGATGGATGATGCTGATAGCTTAAAATCATCACGGACACAAGCTCGAGTAAATGGCGTCATCCCGAATAGATACAGAGCTTATAATGACCAAGAGACTATGCATATTCAAAGTTCAGTACTATTTGAAGAATGTAGCAAATCATCAAACGCTATAACACAGGCAGCCCAAAAGACGCCCGATAATCCATCTCAGGGGGCTGTATCCAGTACCGATGTAGCGAAGACGGGTGATGTTGAAGTGGAGCTACTCTCGCCTGCTCCACTGCAAGATCCCTCGCAGAACGGATACCAGACAACGATAAAACAGCATAGCAGACGAAGTTTCGAGAAAGCGGACCTGGGGAATTGTCTGATAACAGAAAAAATCACTGAAAAGGATATAAACAGTACGGAGGTCCAAATCTTACCCTATGTGCTATACGAAGGGGGTGCGTACCAGCTTCCAGTATCCCTGGGGTTAGAGCTGAAGAGTAAACTTCAACGGAGTCCCGGCTTCGGGCAAGGTGGGCAAGACCTAACTGAAAGGTTAGCGTTCATGAGTACCAGCCAAGTTCAGACGCTACAGAATATACTACGGCACAAGCCTGGAGACCAGATCCGAAAATTGGCCCATCTTGAGGTTATCAAAAAGTCAAGTATGAAGTTCTGGCGAAAGTCGGAAAAAGTAACGATTGCTTTCGTGGAAGGCGAGATGTCTAGCATGCCAGAGGGCGTTTCACTGGTAATAGCAGATCCCGCCGGTATTAGATCCGAAGGTGTAGATTTGGGGTTGCTTCAAAACACTGCTTTTGGCGTGCCGCCGCAGCGGATCCTATCCCCAAGCTTCAGTTCAAGATCAAAGAATAATTCTAAAAGGGAGCTATTAGACACAGAACGTTCAAGCATGGGTCGGATAGAACCTACCAAGAGTCTACAGATGGAGCATGTTCGTCGACAGAGCGCCATCGCCCATACTCAATCACTCACATCGACATTAGTGTCGCCTCTGAATCAGCTGAACGATTCTAGCCTTACAGGGCTATCTGGGATTCAAGATGTGACTCCTCTCTTGATCATGGATGAAGAGTGGAGGAACAGATTTGTAGAGCACTACAAAGTGTGGACTATCCGACCCTTCTTGGGTATTGATCAGACGCAAGGCCTCAATAGTGTTTGGGATCGATGTGCGATAACCGAAAAGCATCTTAATATCCCTGAGATAAGACGCCGATTGACCGCTCTGGACAAAAGCTCGATGACTGTTCTGGAGAAGATGACAATGCTTGCTGTAAGCCAACAACTACAAGTTCAGCAGTCCTTTGAAGTAGCCAAATCGGGCGCTTCTGGCTCTGTATATCAGTGGAAACTTCGACAGCTGGATATCGTTCGATCAAAGAGATTTTTCAGACCAAATTATGTCAAAAAAGTCATCGTTTACGCGTACATGGAACCCTGTGCACAGGCTTTCGATCAACCTGAAGAATTGCAGAATAAGTCTCTAGAGATAGAAGAGGGGCCGTCCAACGTTCTTTGTAGCAATAATGCCCAACCGTCATTAGTTGAGCGTGAAGTGTCATCCATAAATGACAAGACAGATGATCAGAATAAGAGCTCGAGAAACATGACCAGTATCGACAAGGAGGATACCATTTCAATCGACAGCTCTGAATTCAGCATCAAGAAATGCAAAAACGAAAATGACCTGCGGGAGGAATCAAGCGAAATGGGAGAAGAACTCCGTCGTCGTCATCGCCGGCCCAGAGTTCTGAGGCGACGCGAGATTGAGCGTGCTAATGAAGCCATAGCTAGCCGGCCCCCTGTGCCATCGGAATCACGCGGACAATCTCAACCGGCTTTCTCACGTTCATCTCCAGCAGATGCGGAAACTGGCTCCCCCAGGAGGCTTCTCTCGCCGCAGCCTGCTTCAACAAAGGGCCAAGGCGCTATGCCACCAATCATAATCAACAACCACATTTACGAAGTAAGACGCCATTCTTATTCGACGGATGAGAGTGATTCATCAGGTTCAGATATATACAAAGGTACGGAGACAGCCGCCTGCCGTCAATTCAATGATTAATGTATAGTCTAGTGAAAGCGAAGCATCCAAACGTAATCACGAGCACAGGACGTGTGCCCACAAGAGGTAGTGTGAACAACCATCAGCGTGCTGACTATTATGATGATGATGAAAGCGATGCTGAGCTGAGGGAGAAAGCCCATCCTCTTCGAAGAGACATACAGGCTGAGCGCGAGCGTACCCCACGCACTAGTAATCGTTCAACTGGTGGCAACAGCGTCCTACAGTGTCGCCGTCCTAGCCTGTCGTGGGATTCCTATTCTGTTGGACCTAGGCAGCGCAGTAAAAGCGTGGCCACCTCTCGCTCCCGTCCACGCTTATTGAAATACTATACCGACGAAGAGTTAAGGGCAAAGGCGAGAGCAGGTCAAAGATATCCGGATGAGTTTGACAAGCAGCCATATAATCCCCAAATATCGCCGGAGGAAGTGGCAGCCGGCCAAGAAGCCATTGAACAATTACTTCTTGAGTGGACGCCCTTATACAAAGCCGAATATGACAGCGACAATCACGACGAGGACCCAAGCAAACCAACACAACACGAAATCTCCCAGGGGTCGCTCAATGAACAATCGCATTCGACTTTTGCAGTGGCAGAAGAGCTAGAAGGACTGCAGTATGTAACTAGGCCGAAAGACGCGAATCGCCCAGCTGCAGAAAACGAGGTCGATATCCAGCTGGAGAAACTTCCCGAGGGCCAGGCTGGAGAGAAACCAGTCGCCGAACTCACCCGGAGGGACAAGATAGAGTGGACCAGTCGAATAGCCGTAGGTCAACTGCCATTTTCGACGCCACAGAGAAGGGAGACCACGGACGGCATCAGCCTAGTCAAGCCGGTTAATAGACAAGCCTCAAAGGTCTATAATTCGCAGACACTGAGTGGGAGCGACGATAACGATATCAAGCCTCGCCTGCTTCAAAAAGGTGACAGAGCAGCCACTGTACCCATCCCCGAGCGGCAGACATGGGAGGATATCAACTGGGCAAGGCAAATTATTGAGGAGACGGCGACACTGGAAGATCCTGATGAGTACGAGCCTCCGCTACGAACCCCCTCACAAAACCCCATAACGGCGGAAGCTATAGAGAGTGAGTTATCACCGCGAGGGCGGGGACGTCGGCGTGAAAGCGAGCTTCTTCGAGACGAGTGGCGGCGAGATATCGAGCGTCATAGAAGCCCTAGACTCAGGCGTGAAACCCGAGAAATAAGCCGAGCCGACTCTTTTGAACGAAGGCCAAATCCGCCTCCGCGGCGACGGACTGTTGAGTTTGAGGGGCTCACGAATCGTCGCACAAAATCTCAAGGACGACACCGAGATTCAATAATAACCGTCGAGAGCCGTGAATCCGTATCAGCATCAGAACCACAAGAACGACAGCAATCCCAAACCCAAGCAAGATATCGAAGCCCGCATATTGAGACATGGGTCGAGAACAACGACTAGGTATTACAGGTCAGTGTCACGGAACAGAACTGCAGCACTATACCACAGCACTATCAAAAGATAGAATGTTGTCATGTCGGAGACTTGACCGTCTGCAGTTATTTATATAGTTGGAGACGTAACAGTCAAGGTCCGACGCTAAAAATTGATTTGGGGATTCTCGCGACAGAGAAGACCAACCAAATATGTGCTCTTCCTGCATGCTCAAATGCATTACACTCTCACAATGGACGCTCCGGAGTCTGATCGCTTCTGAGAACATGAAAAGCCTCTCTCCTCTCAAACGCAGCTTGGAGAAGCTGAACATACAATCGTTTGATGTTTTGACCGGCAAGACTGTGGTGCTGGGCGATGATATGGCTTGGGATGAAGATGGTAAGACGGTCATAGACGACTCGGAGCCAGAATCTGAGCTTCTAGATGATTGGTTTGATGACTTCCTTAATGACTGATATTCTTGTAACGGTAAAGCTCTAGTTCTAGGGCCCTTAGCCTAATCTCAATGGCAACTCAGCTTGGAGCGGCAGGATTTTGACTTCAAAAAAAAGTGCAGAGAATGTAATGAGCTGGAGTCTAATGTTCGACTCGTGTAATATATAAGGATATGATGGTGCAAAGGAAGTTGAAGTCTATATGGAGAGATACCCCATTTAAACCCCAGTTAGGGTTTCTACAAATGCCAGACCATCTCTGCACAGAGCTGCCGGGCTACGCCGTAACACTAGTAAGGAATAAGCAGTTGAGCGACTTGACCGTCTGTAGTAAATATGTTTATACTATACGGATCTGAGGGGTGCCTAAGCCCCTGAATTCCGGAAGCTACCCTACAACTGCCAAGAAACTGACAGTGTGTAAGACAGTATATGATGTTTTCGCACATGATAATTTCAAATTATCGATTTTCGTTGCTCAGTCAATTCTTCAAAGGAAGTAAGATCTCAAGCCATTTCATAATCATCACATCTTCACAAATCAATCACATTGTGATCAATTCACTCAAAGCGCGACAGCGTTGATATTTTTTCCCCACATCTTCAACTTCTATTCTTCTTATAAAATGACATCCTCAACAAGGTCAATCCTCGACCGCGTTTACTTGGTCTATTTTGTGATCCATATTCCTGTTCTCTTCTGTAAGCATCATACTCACTAGCTTTTCTGTTTCAAAGTCACCTACCTGGTAAAGATTTGGAGTCAATATCTTTAATGGATTCATCCTCATGTTTTACCCCTTACGCAAGAGCCAATTGTTCATTTCATGATCCACCGCTCACCTTACAGCGGCCGCGTCGGCCTTATGCAATGAGCTGAGGAGTGTAATCGCAATGAGATGAACAATACCAAAAACACATGTCATAATCAACTCATCCCTTCCTGTCACAAATGTGTATTATCACTTGAAATTCTCCCACCTCACCAATCCACCACTCTCATACAACAATTCACATCTTCCCCGTCTTCAAACCAACTAATCCCCCCCCCTTCCCTCACAGTCGTCGACCTCGTCCCCTTATACCCCAAATCCCTATGGGTTCCCGCCTCCTCCCCTCTACACTTCCTGTTCTCTCTCCGGCAGTACTACATCGCCAACTACAACGACCAATTCTTCCTGCCGCCGCCCGCAGAGATCCCTTCTTTCTTTCCCCTCTTCGCCTTCCTCGAGCTGGTCTTCCACCTCCCCGTCTCCCTCTGGGCAGTGGGCGCCTTGCGCAGTGGTCTCTCCGGGTCCGCCGAGCTGCTCCTCCTCGTCTACGGCGTCGAGACGACCCTCACCACCTTCACGTGCATTTACGATATTCTTCTCTGGGACCCTGCTATCGTTACGGCCGCGCAGAAGACGGCGCTTGCGGGCGGTCTTTATGGAGGATACTTGGCGCTCGGTGAGTTTTTTTTCCTTTTTCCCGTTCTCTTTCATCTTTTGGTTTGCTACTGTTGTTGTGTTGAGAGTATAGCTGATTGGTCCTAGCTGTCCTTCTGACAATCGACATGTACGCACGAGTACAGAAACGTCTTAATGCCGCAGATGCGGCGAAGAAAGCGCAATAGTGCCTTATGAGTGAAAACCTCATCGGCTAATCACGTTTGGTGTCACGGCACTCATTACTCAAGGCATCGTATTGTAGATAAGAGACAAAAAGATGAGAACCAACTTTCCAAGAGCCAATCCCTGCCAGTATTTTGAATTCGAGCGCCAGTGCCGTAAACTCCTAATGCTACAAACAGTCAAAAGAAAAAAAACTTCCATCGTACAGTAGACGTAATCTATAAATAGGTATGCATGTACAAGAATAGGATATTCCCTCTGCCTCGCAATAATCCACCAAAGGTTATAGATAGGTTAACAACCTAGTCAATCCGCTTCGCGTAACCCCATCCATTCCCAACTCCCTTGCCATTCATTCCATAGCCGAGTGGCGTGGCGCCGCCGAGGCCCCTTCCGCGCAGCCTCTTAGGCAGGATGACGCCGAAGAAGTAGGCGCCGGAGGCAAGCGCACCAGCGAGGAAGGCGACGATGGCGTAGAAGACGGTGCTGGCATATATGTGGCCGCCCATGCCCTGCCACTCGACCTTGCCCTCCGTCTTGGGCAGGGCCGGGGTAGGGAACCAGCGGACGCTGAAGCTCAGGGGTAAAGGGCCGCCGATGACGAGGCGACGCGTGTGGCTGCCGGCCATATGGCTAAGCGGACTGGTACTGTAGGCGGCGCCGCTGTCGAGCACGCCGCTATCGTGTGGGTGGATGTGGTGCTTGGGCGTGCTGTGCAGTAGCACGTTTAGATGTGTACTGATGTGCATGTGGCTCAGCTGCAGGGTGCCGGCAAGGGCGAAGACGAGAGGGATGAACTCGGGATCGATGGGCTTCTCGCCGATGCGCTCGACGTGGGCGGGGGGTCGTGAAGGCAGGCGGCAGGCGAGGGGCGCATCGCTGTGGACGTAGAACTCGAGCAGATGGAAGAATGGGTCGTCGATGAAGGGGATGGTACAGTTAAGCTCCGTCTCAATGCCGTAGTGAAACTCGAGCGGCTTGCCGGTCTCGTTGCACGAAGGGAAAGGGATCCACTGGATCTGATCGTGGGCATCCTGGATGTGCTCGCCTGTCTCCCTGTCATTTGCAGTCCGGGGTTAGTAAGTCTGCGATGAGATACACACGAGATACAAGATACAAGATACACGAAAGCGACAAACATCGCAAAGACAGGGGCTGGAGGTTGGCTCACATGCTACGGTTCATGCACTCGACGGGAATGGGAGCGCCATAGTGGTAGGACGGGAGGATGCCCTCCTCCAAAACCGACGTCGCGATGGCCAATTGGGCTAGACATAGAAGTGCTACCACGCTCAGAACAAGGCGAGCGACAGACGACGACGACGACGAGGGCATGGTGCTGCTGCAGTTACTGGAATGCGAACGAGGCGCACTTGAAGCTAACTAACGTAATGATGCATGTAATTGCTATCAAGGGATGAATGATGTTGTAGGCAGAATCGGTGGGTGTCGGGTGTTTACGGCGGAAGCTCGAACATGTCGAAACCAATGTCACCGCGGGTTCAAGTCTCACCTCGAGGTGGTGGTGGTGGTGGTGGTTGTTACTGGTCTTTGTTGACCATGTCGCATCCAAGACATGAAGTTTCGAGGTATTGACAGCTGTCAAGAGGCTGAATGATAGCCTGGTCGTGCTGCCAATTGATAAACTGATAAGCTAAGTTATAGGCAGTTACGTATTACCTACTAGTTAGTGTGGTTAGTGACCCCACCCATCAACTAGGTAACCACTTGGAATTAAGGTAGGGGGAAAAGGGGTTCGACTTCAATGTTCCTGTCCATGTCGCTTAGATAACTCTACATATAACATTGGTAAGCAATCCATCTCGCCATCCCTTCATCAGGATCAATCCTTAGATGGACGAGTTTGCGCATTTTGCTCTTATGCGTTGCATCTGGGGGTCGACGCGGTTAGAGGATTTTCAATTACAAACAGTATTTCACACATCCGCTGAACGTAATCTAAAATGCCATCAAGTGAGTATATTTGACACTATTGCTTGTCGCAGTCTGACTTTCAGGCTACACCAGCGTTTAGATACAGTGTATCAAATCAAGTAGTCCGTTAATTTTATCAAGGCGGCCACGTCTGGTTCCAGCGTTTCTATGCATCTTCTGTTAGGCCGGTCTCAGTCGCGACCGCAGTTTATAATACGCACCGGCTACGGAACGAGATGCGCCCTAAGCGTTAGAGCTATGTCCTGCGATTTTATGGGCTCTAGCAACAAGTTTCTAATAGCATGTGATCGTCAAGGAGTCCGGCCGTGGCCGTTGATGATAACACTATGACCGAGGTGATGTAACTTATACAGCCGCACATATTAGAGAAAGCCCATGCCTCCTCAATGTCCTATTTAGGTATTTTATGCTGCAGTTGACTAACCAGAATCACAACTACATCTTAAAATGAAACGAATCCTCCATAGTGGAGGATTTCAACAGTGCAACGCACGACAACTAGTTATAGCCATGATAGAGAGTTGGATTTGTATGAGGGTGGGGGCCCTCGATTTATGTCACCTTAGCCCCCAATCCGGAGACATGCATTGGCAAATATGATCTACTCAAGTCTTCGATACCACAAGAAAGCTGTATCATACGGGAGATTCACTGTGGGATGTGTTGATTTGATATCGAAATGAATCGATAGGGGTCTCCTCCTTATCATATACACACATAACATAGATCCCTAACCTTGTAGAACAGCCAATACATCTTGTTGTTGCAGTTTAGTCTCCTCCATGCTACTGAAAGCATAGGTCAAGGGGTCGTGGCACACACCACATTAGCACCATAACTCGTCCATGTATATAATATAGAGCACTTCCCACCTGTCACACGTAGTTAATAATCAATCCAACGCTCATACACCTATAATCTCACTAATTAATATGACAACTCAGTCTAGTAACGATGGTCAATACCCTGTATACGTGGGTGTCTGGACCAACTGGTCTCGAGGCCAAGTTCTGGGGCTGACTCTCACATTGAAACGTGAAGAGGCCAATTTACTTATCGCTTTCACCGCATTCTTTATTACGTTTGTTTCCGCCCGATTTTGGAGAATCATGTGCTTCGCTTTTCATCGACACTATGCAACGAGCAGCTCACGGGAGGCAGTGCACCATCAAAGGCAAGCTATCTTGCGCAACTCATCCACGCCAGAAAGTGGACTCCAGCTCTTCCTCCGCTTGATATGGACAAATCGACACAGCAAGAGTCGCTTTCATCTTTTTTGGGTAGTGGTCGCCGCTGTAACAAGCATTGCGGCGTTCACTGCTGCAAGTGGTCTGTCCTCACAGATTTCTACCGCAGTTGGCACTGAAGTCTTGATCAAGAGTCTGAATTGCGGCTCCCTTAATCTTACAAACTTCACAGCGTCAGATGGGATTACTAGTACTACTTTACTTCAACTCGTACAAGGACCCCGCCTGGCAGAAAAGGCTAACAATGCAGCCAACTATGCTCAACAGTGCTATTCGATTGGTGCCGCAGGCACGCTTAGCTGCGAGCGTTTCGTTACCAAGGCAATTGGCAGCATTAAGGACCATAATACAGCATGTCCATTTGAACAGAAGATGTGTCGATCTCCTTCAACAAATTTACGCGTTGACTCGGGATTCATCAATAGTCACAAGGATCTAGGTTTGAACGCTCCGCCTCAAGACAGGTTCTTGGCCAGATATGTCCTTCACTGTGCTCCAATCACAACAACAAACTACACAAGCCAGATAAATACATCTGTCGGCAATTTTACCGTATATCATTATGGCAATATGTCAACCCCGACGGGAAATCAAGATCATATATGGATGGCCGAACCAGTGGAGTCCCAGTATGCAGTTGTGCTCTCCCTCGATGCTGAGGCTCCTATACCCAATTACCAAATAATGTAAGTAATTGATCAGTTGCCAAGGTATATGGAGACTTGAGACTTCTACTTCTTTTCAGACAATTTTTTAATTCTTGAATAACATTTGATGTGCAGCCCGCAGTGGTCTTGGGTACAGAACGGACAGACTCTCACTCCATTATCGATTTTTTCCCCGATAGGCAATCTGTACAGAAAAGACGCAGACACCGCCATGATTTTCCTGTCTGGCGCGGGAGTTCTTTATTCGGCATCGTCTGACGACGAATGGTACCGCGTATCAAATAAGTCATTAGTGAGCGCACACGATTCTGAGGCACCCAACACTACTCCACCGTTGTATCTCCCTTTGGAGCCGGCATCTCCACTAGGCTGCACCGAGCAATTCCAGTTCTGCCATGCCGACACCGAACATTGTGGTCGTCTGGCAAGCCTTCGTGACGCGATCAATGATGTCGCACTTTTGTTTAACAGTACATACGACGATATCTTGCTAAATGATGACGGCACCGAGGACGCAGAGATGTTCAAGTATTTTACGACTGCATTCATGGATTATCAGTATGTGTCCTTGCAAATGGTACTAGATCAACTTGGGCCGGCAAGCTTGGACTCTCAGAGCACTCTACTACGTGGCGTTCAGGGCCCGTTGGCATCGAATCAATGGCAAAGAGATGTAGCCCATTGGGCAGACATTTATCTGGCGTCGATACAAGAAGCATTCCTCGACATAGCGTATGTGAGCCCGAACGCTTCGTCGGTACTCGAAACACGTTCGGCTTTCAAGTCTGAAGCTGCCAGGAAGCTGTGCAACAACCAGGTATGCAAGGAACTTAGCATTCAGGTTGTTGTCTAAAGCTAACTAAACTACAGAAAATTAGAAGCACAGAATATGCCTCATTTAGTCTTTTCGGACTTCTTTTCACCTTCCTAGTCGGGATCTTGATTATCTTAGCATCCTACTTGCTCGAGCCCATCTCCAGAATTCTCTATCGGAAATGGGGCTGGAACAGTTATGCACATTTGGAATGGATTAGCCTTACAGCTCTACAGCTACAACGTTTAGCCCACGAAGAACTCGGCGTCGGAACATGGTATAATGGCACCGAGGAGATTCCTACTACCGAAACAGGTGATCTGCTGGGATGCCTAGACATCTCAAATCCCGACCACCCTATTCTAAAGCCACCCTTCAAAGAGGGAAACTCGACAGAGGAAAGCGAAGCCGCACATGATACTCCAGAAGAATCTCAACAAACTGAACAAGATCATGCAAGTTCGCCGCCAAGCCCTGAGAGTGTCCAGACCCTGAACCGACCCATTATTGAATCCGAGCCACAGCATATTGACAACACTCCTGGACCAGTCGCTTCTAACTAGCACCTTCCAGACTCTGGGAAGACTTTAGGGAGTGTTCATCGATTGTTTCTAATCACCCACAACCGTGTGTCGTAGTTTACAAAGCCTATACTATTATATACGTGCAAGGACCGTATCACTCTGGAGGCCAGTTTCGGCCAGCACAGCTTGGAAGCTGGCACGTAACAGCCTAAATATCACGGACCATATGAAGATGTAGACAGATGTCTCCTACAGCGTCTACGTCATCATATGGCTGTTCCGGTGTGTTGAAGTCTCTGAGGGAAAGAGCGGTGTCTCCTCTACGCGACTTTGAAGCCCGTATGCCTAATAGGTAGTTTGAAGGATGGTGCGTAACCATGCTCAGATGACGGAATATAGGAAGAAGGCAAGGAGGTTGCTCGTATTGCCTACGTGATGACAGACTACCAGGCAAGATCACTTATGCATCTTACAGAAATGAGCGTATCTGATGACAGAAGTTGGGAAATGCTGAGTCACATGATGTTCCTCGGGAAACCACTGCTACTACATACATACACGTATCTATCTGCCTAGACACGAACGGTGAGATTATTCGGACATAAAGGTCCATGTTGTGGACACAGATCACACAGTTGCGGACATCACGCAATGGAAAACACCATCGGGCAAGAGGCATGGTGATTGAGGCAGCAAAGGTTCCTGAAGATATTGGTACTATACTGAGTCTGCGGTTGGAAAAGGTAATACATCTTTTGCAAAAATCATAAGTGTTAGAAAATGGTAGTCTGTGTCCTATTTGTTGATTAATATCATGTGTTTATATTGTGGCTAGATATTATAACAAGTTATGTTATTTCAGTAATAGTACAAAAATACTTTGGTGGATGAGACTTGATAAAGTTACTGCTTAGTTTGGTACTATTATTTCCGTTAAACCTCCCAGTCATCCCAAACATAGCCTGGTGCGCGCTGAGGTGGGTATAATAGTGCAATATAGAGTTCGACCAATATGAATATGAATATGATGAAAGGAATGGCATATAGTCTTGTGTTGAACTTTCCGAACTTTCTTAAAAGGAAAAAGATCAATGCAAGCGTTGCGCCCATGGAAAGTATAATACAATAAGCGATAACGGATGCTTGGCCTTCGTAGACCTGGAGGCGAGGTGGACCGGGCGAGAAAATGGCGTATTTTTCGGGTATATGCAACACTTCGGATTGAATATAGTAGCCGCGGTTTGCTAGATCGAGAAGGACGGGGTTGAGTTGGCCGTTAACAACTTGATCGCTCCATACGGACCATTCGATAAGCGCGGGCTTAGAAGCAGCTTTAGAAGTCATTGCAACGGAGGTGCCTATTGTTTAAGTACCCAGTCAGTCTTTTGAGTTATGTATTAATCTCCGGCTTAGTAGAGGCTATTAACCTTCGGTTTGATGCGTAGGCTTAATGTCAGCTTTTAGAATCATCGCAACAGTGTCTATTAATTAAGTACCAGTCAGTTTTTATATTTATGTATCCATCGTCGGCTTAGTAGGCTGCTGACCTTTGGCTTGATTTAGTGTTTATCAGGAAGTAAGGGGGGGCTTCTTGGATGATGTTTCGGAAGGGAAAATGAGAAGATCTCTAAGGGGGTCAGGAGGTTTATATATATACATGCCTAATTTTAAACCTTTGCTCGAGATAGGCGTAATGCAGTAGGTACGCCCTCAAGGTTCGACATTAAACTTAGCTTTTTCCTTTTATGGCGGTACCCCCGCCTCGTTTTACTATAACAGGATCAAATACAAGGACAAGGATATGGGCAGGATCTATATGCTGCTCCAGGAGTATTCATACAAGTGGTAGGCACCCCATCCATCCCGACCGACTAGTCGCCCTCAAATCCTCATATTGCGACACATTATAGCTAGAGGGAGAGCCCTGGGACAACTTTCTCTCGCCGCGCAGCATTACCCAGGGTCGCCATTTACAACCTTATCCGAACCCGTTGCTACAATGCACTTACCGGGCAATGGAATAACATGGCTGAGTAAAACTAGTTACATTAGCCGTCCTCAAGCCATGATGACAAGAAGTAGCTCGTCAGGGTCCAATCAGCTCGACACCTACCTAGAGCAGTGGTCTGCGGCGATAAAGAAGAATACTCATGGGATATGATAGCGACCGCAAGCGGGAGCAGGCGTTGGGGTGGTTGATGTAAATTTGCATGTGTAAGCTACGTATCTTCATACGTAACTTGAAGCTATTAACGTGCATCGTTAGGCGTATGGTTGTGTTCGTGGAACTATAGTAATCAATGTTGCAATGTGTAGATGTGCCACTTTATGAGTGTTTTTCTAGATTAAGCAGATTAAAGGCACCTCTCTTCGTTTCTGACGCAACAATAGACTTAAATGTAAAGCTTATTAATAAGCGGTTTAGCATGTTACAAACTGTTAAAGTAAACACTATTTACTTATAACGTTAACTTTAACTTTATGAAAATAAAACCATATATATAAAGTTTGGCCAATGTTTCCCCAGTTACAAAGGAGAAGATATCCATCTCGACCCTTCAAGTTCGCTCCTTAAATCTGCTCCATGAGATGCTTCATCTTGTTCTTGGCATAACAGATACTCCTGACCATAGTTGTAAGTGGTGAGAACTTGTAGCTAATAAAGTCATCTAATCATGATAAACCAGATAGTCTGAACTCCATTGTAAGGTTTGGTACTGCAAAAGCTACAGGGAACCCGGAATCATATAGATTTTACGCCCTGGCGTACTATCTGGGGCAAAATGCGCAGTTCACGTTCGCCAGTTCTAAATCTGTAAAGAAGCCGCTACCAACAAATCCGAAGCGATCAACGAGGGACTCAGACTTGCTTATTCTAGCGAGGTTTCAAGCGAGCAAGCGGAACGCACCAAGAGGTGTTTGGGTAGCCCAGATCAACGATTTTGAAAAGGTTTCTAGCTGTCATAGGTTCCGAAACAAGGGGATTGTCGTGTATAGTTAGAGAAGGTCCACGAAGTGATTGCGAGATTTTCGCGCAACGACAAGTTCATATTGCCGATCCTAAATATGGGACGGAGTTCTCCGAGAGCCAAGTTTATGTCAGATAAAGGCATCCAAAATTCCCGCGCTGCAGCACAAGACTCGGGATATTGGTTTGTAAAATTTAAATAAAACGTACTTCATACGAACGATGGCATTTGATCGCTCTTGATGTTAAATAGTTTTAGGTACTTTCTTGAAGTTCACATGAATGTCTTCCCACCCTAGTGCGCCGAAACTCTTCAAGTCTGCCTCGAAAGCCGATGATGCCAGAATTTGATCCTCCTCCATATTCTTGGGTAGCCGCGTCTCTGTCGTTTTGAATTTCCGTTCTGCTTCGCGATCTTTCCAATAATGGCACCATATGCAAGAAATTGTGTTCTGGTTCATCCAGCTTTTGGTACCTTCTGTCCAACCGCAAGTAGGCACGCCTCTGTATGGAGACAAGTGGGCTTTGCTACCGTCGATACCAAGACCCATTGTCAGCACGAGGCCTCTGAGTTTCTTCACTGCCTCGCGCGACTCTATCGAGAGGGAAGCGGGGAAATAAACGGTGCGAAGCTCCGTGTTTGGCCCGAAGCGCCACCAGAAAGCTATCTTGTCGAAATCGATGATCTGTGTCGCCAAGCTCGCAGAAGAAGAATCCGCTTTGAGATTGTTGAGCAATTGGCGATACTGGGCCGAGTCCTTGAACTCTTCGTAGAGTTGGCGCGACTCCCAGATAACAACAAGAATGTATTCACCGTTGAATTCAGCTATAGGGCCATAGTAGGCATCGTGTACGTAGTTGTTGTTCCCTACTAAAAGAGGTTTGAAAATGGATGGATTAAGAGACTCTGAACTGGGGAATTTAAATCTGGTCCATGACGAGATCCTCCCGCTACTCATCGTTATATTTATTACTTGCAGGTTCGAGCCAATCAGCAGGTCGACGGGCTGGAAAAAATAGAAGTGGGTGTTGGCAGGTATTTATTATGGCTGATGGTGCAGGACATCAACCTGGGATCCTATATATGTACATCCAGAAATACCCCGCTTTCTCATCATTTATTGCATATAAGTAAAGCGAAATTCATATGAGGTATCTGAATGTGGGTGATACTAAATGGACAGCCATTCCTGACAATATAACGAATTTTAGTAGGGCACGCAATAAATGAGTAAAATCTGATTCTTATAGATATTAAGATGGCCCTGGGTAACTTACATACCGTAAGCTGGAAGTAATCGCGCAATTACGCACCCAAGGCTGGTGAATATCGGCAGAATAGTTTACTTCATCAAGTAGAACGCAAGGAGATTGAGTAGGTACATGAAAAATCAACGATAAATTCAACAAAATGCTAAGTGAAGGCCTAAAAACCCAAGATGTAAATAAGTTCTTGAATTTGATTCCAGATGAACCCCTTACTGCGTGCTCCTTTATACTCAGCCGAGATCCACTTGCACTGCTCCAATACGCATCTCAGGGTCTTGGCTTGCGGCAAGTCACCATAATCAACGTCCAAGTCAGATCCCAGCCCTGCTCATTGTGCTTCTCTGTTAGATGGCGTATAATGTGATCGTCGAGAATGCCCTTCGCCTTCTCCTTGCTCTCCTCGCTCCAGTACGACTTAAGCATCCAATCTCGCATCATCCCAAAGCTACCTAGGTAGTCCTTGGCATTTTCTATCCGCATGATGTGCTCAACCGTCTGCACCTTGACATTTTCAAAGCCGTACCGGGTAAGTTGTTCCGGGATCAGGTCGGGATCAATGAATTGCGATGCCCCATTAGGTGCCATCGGCAATTTGCTTGGCATAGGTGCCTCGAATGGTAGCGTCGCGAAACTCGATCGCATGTCCGGCACCCAGCCTAGGTTGTCCTTGTGCCACACTGTGAAGGCAAGTATGCCTCCAGGTCGAAGGATTCGCATAGCATCTGCTTGGACTATCAGCAATGGATTTCCTGATACACTTGCAATTGATTTCCCTGGACTCCTTCACCATCAATGAATGAGACACACCTTGTAGGACGGCACCCGGGTCCGGAATCACATGCATAGCGAAGTTGATTGTGATATGCGAAAATGATTGCTCAGGCAAACCCGATTTCTAATAGTGTTATCAGATGCAATTTTCTGCCATTTGCGAAGTGGTCATACCTGCGCGTCTAGAACAGCGGTCTTGACGTTAGACCAACCGTTCTTCCCGGCACGTCGCTTCAACGTGCCAACCAGATTCTCACTAATATCCGCGCACAACATCTTGCTCTGCGACAAAATCTCTTTGTCAACAGTTTCATATAAGTGTGCGGCAATGGGACCAGTACCACATGCATGGTCTAGCAGGGTGACAGGTTCGCTCGTTGATGCATCAAGGCCGGCTTGCGCGAGGAGTAGTCCCGCGGGTCGTCTCATGATACGCTCTGAGTCCTGAATGAATTTGTCTAGTCGCTCATCATCAAACCCCGAGGCAAATGTCTTGAACATGTTCCCTAGTTCTTCTTGCGCTTTCGCCATCGTAAGGTTTAGGTTGGGGAGAAGCTTGTGTTTTCAAATAAGACGTTGCAAAAGCTGGAAAAATTATAATGCAGTTGATACGGTTTCCAAGAGCTCACCGGGAGTCTCGATTTTGCCATCTTTATATTACAGTTTTTGTTGCCGGACTTGTAGTGGAACTCTCCGGGAAGTCTCCGATCATCGATATTTCGGATGGATATATTCGTAAGCTACTTTCTTAAGGAGCCGAGGCTTTAATACCCGCCGATTTAATACGGTATCGTTCTTAGCCAAGCCCGTGCAGTATGCAATCTGTCCGACCAACATTGTTCGACCAGTAAGTCACCTGAGGGAGCCGCTTTCAAGTTTGCGGTAACTTACCACGTAACGAGACATCGCAGTCACTCAGTCATCATTTAAAGAAGTATCTTCTCTAGAGCTGCATGTTCACCAGCTAAACTATAAATGTAATTCGAGGGAATTATAAGAATAAACATCTGTATCTATCATGCTCACACAGTTTGATTATAAAACACAACCTCAGGCCATGTTGCCGATGGACCGTCCAAAAGCGGTGAACTTTGACCAAGCAAAGTGAAGTCGAAAAAGGCCCTGACATAATCATTCAAGATCTTGTACATGCGATTCCCATCAATGGGGCCGGCGGACGGGTCAGTAGGCATAACGGTTTTCCAGAATGTATCATCGCAGAAATCATGATGCATAGACCCGTTAATCGTGATCATCCTGAAATATCCCGTCTGATATTCTACAAACGTCTCCCATGTAATATCATAGTCGGGATCTACGCCCGTGTGAAATTCATTTCCAATCAGGAACACGGGCTTTTTTGCATCTGCGACGGTGCTATTCTCAGCTAGGGTCTCATACAATGAGCCGTCGAGGTTAAGCCCTGACACGAAACGGTTGTCGTTGTATATCGCAGCGAGCGCTGCGGCACCGCCCAGCGAGTATCCGAACGAGCCCATGTGCGTAGTATTGAACGGCGCTCCGAGTTTCCGGGTCAACTCGGGGAAGTACTTCAAGAAGACGGCATTATCTACAACACGGGTGTCGTATATGGCTTCGATGAGGGTTGGATTAGAATAGTCGATGTCAACACCCACAACGCCGGTTCCGTTCGGGTAGCGGATGAACGGTTGCTCGAAGGGATGGTCCAACCCCACAACGGTGTATCCGTGCGACACCAGCTCTGAGATCAAGATAGTGTTACCAGCAACCGGAGGGCCGCCGCCACCGGGGCCGAATAGGAGTGTTGGCAACTGGGGTTCTCCAACCTGCGCTTTTAGGAAGGGCGCGTTTGGCTGGATAGTAGAGGTGAAAGTGGAGAGGAAACCAGCACTATAATGGAACTGCATCTCCATGATCGCCGCAAGCTCGGGCTCTAAATACGGCTGTGGCGGGCCATGTGGTTTCTGGAGTGTGGGGTAGTAGATAGTTGCTAAAAACGCGATGCTGACATTATTTGGAGCTAAGGGATCGTGGGGATTATAGTGTTCAATTGTATGCTTGCTGACGCCGACATTGTATATTCCCGTGGGCGGTGGTAGAGCAATTGCTTGGGTAAGACATGCGTGTAAGATGGTGAGGGTTGTAATCGCTAACATGTTTGCCTTGGTGAAAAGCACGATCTCGATTTTGAATCTTTGTGGGTCGGAATGACGCTGATGGCCAAGAGAAAGAAGCAAGTAGTGGTCGACACATGATTGTTTAAGTAGTAATTAAAATTGAAGTAGATTACATAACGCCAGGAAAGCCGGTAGGACTGATGTTCTTAAGATACATTCCAATTCGGGTATCATGATGCGGTGTCAGGGGTGTGCGCTATAGGCAGCAACAACATAGCCAGTCACAATCCGGTTTAGGTGCAGATGAGTAGTAATCTTTACATAGAGAGGCATTCTGACCTGGAACTTTTGATGAAGAATTTCAATTCGTAGGTTGTGTACTAACTGCGGCGGGAGGATCTGAATCATATCATAAACTTGATTTCAATAAGATTGGCGGCAAACTACGCCGTAAAGGGTTTTTCGATCAGTTAGTTCTACGTAGGTATGTAAGAACTAGGGCGTTGCGGTCGACCTAACCTCCACCTTTTATAAGCCCGATCCCCAGACGACTGCTCTTGGCTCCATGTGCCCACCATATTATGGCTAAGATATGTCGTTGATCCTTAATAGTATGTCTTTCAATAGAACAGTATACTTGGAGATGCCGCTTTAGTTAGGGGAAAGTATCTATCATGGCTTCGGTCATTCTTGACGTATTGAGAGACATGAGATATCTCGACTTCGCTCAGCTGATTGTGGCATTGAATATAAAAGCTTATGCAGTTGAATCATATTCAAAAATGTAGTTTTTTGCCTTCATCTTCAGTTCATTTGCTTTTCATTGCGGCATCGACTATAATCCACGAAATTCATTTCTCGAAACGACAATCAATTCTAAACTTCCGATAGAGTGTAATGCTCTTTAACAAAATGCTGTTCAAAAGCCTAGTCACCACTACCTTTGCCACGTGCACCCTTCTAGTGCCATCAGCTATGGGGGAGTTCATGACATTGAGATGGAACTCGAAGGCAAACTGCAAGGGCAACTCAGTCAAGCACAGGCGCTATTACGAGAATGAATGCCGCACGCTTTATGACAGCGACCATGGGGTTGAGATTTGGCAGACCGGCTCCCCTTGCACTCGTCAGTTTACCAATCAAGATTCCAATCCTGATAATATATGCCTACGAGAGTGATGACTGCACTGGGAACCGCGCCCCGCTTGCGAGTCCTGAGAGCTCCGGCTCCATCTGCCACTCTTTGCAGGGACGATGGTCTGTAATGGTCACTGAGTGCTAAAGTTGAGAGTGCACATTAACTGGGAACGAGAATGTTTCTTCATCAAGCTAGATCTAACGGAAGTATATGTTCATAAACCATCAAATATGGTTCTGGTTATATGATGCTTTTTTTGATTTGGCAATCTGTGTCCAGGGTGGCATGCCTTCACTCGTTGAATCTAAAAAAAAACATCGCAATTAGGGGTTTCATTTATGAATACCAGCCAGGTAAGAGAGAGCAAGTGCCATGAAAATCATATGTGGAGATTCATGATCGCCGAAAATTGCTATTTGGGATGCCTGGGTGCCTTCAATCGTGAACCGTAATCAGTCTTTGCCCGACAGTAGAAGCTGAGATTCGAATTGAGTAGTAGTTAGGAATTGACTTCAAAGGTTCAACTTGTAGTGTCATAGCACTACCCGCAGGATCCAGAGAAGCTTTTACGTGACAATCATCTCTCTCAAACGTTCGATTTCCTTGTCCTTAAATTCTCAAATAAAGATATTCCACATACGAGCCATTATGGCGCCTTCTCCTGTGCCTAGCATATTTTCTCGCATTTGCCAAGCTTGACTACAGCAAGACTTTATCGGTGTTTTAATTACGCAGCTTTCTCATAGAAAGGAGTCCTAGGAAGGTGGGTTTGAGCTAATTCGGCATGCACACGAAAGTCTTCTTGTCAGGAAACTAGTTCACGAACTACCCTATGGTGCAGAACTAGTGGATTCTGTGTATATAAGTGACTGAACCCCCCTTGATTTGGGAGGTTCAAGAATCAACTGATCACTCTATTGAGCCCTGACTACCTTCCTGGCTGCAAGCAGGTCTTTATATTCACTCTGGACACTTATCTCCGACACCCGATTGCTCCCACTAAATTGATTCGTGGTCAACTCGTCGGACGAGCTGCTCGACTCATCTAGACCGCTTTGGGTCTGGCCTCGTTCGTGTCTCCAGATGAAGGGATATTCGGCTTTCCCATTAGCTTTAGGCCAATGTTAGGTCTTCTTGTCCCCTCCTTGTTCAATGGCGTCTCTGTGGTGATCGCGAAAGTGCTGATGAAGTTCCCCATCAGTGTTGGTGACTGTTCCACAACCAGGCCAACGACAGATGGTGCCTATATGTTTGTCTTGTTCATGTCGACGTTGAATACTGCCTTGCGGAAAGCGGCTCCAGCATCTTCCGCAGCTTTCTCGGCTTTGGCGGTTAGTTCGTGAACAATAGCTAGTGTGCAGTAGGAGGAACGAACTAACTATGAACATAGCTAGCCATAGAGGCTGCCGATCGTATTACACTTTAGAGCAGAGCCTTGCCACTGTCTCCCTGTTCTCTTGGAACTGCATTTGAGTGCGCGGCGACTCTGATCCGGCTTTAAGTTATGTGGGGGATTCAACTGTCTGCTCGAAGGTAACGCTACCAGCTACCATGAAAACACCAGTTTGAAATAGACTCAATCAAGTCTATGATATCCCATTAACTCATCACATCGATTGTGATGATTTCAATCAAACACATATAAGCAACTGCAAACAGTCAAGCAGACAGGTTGAGTTACCCCCGAGCAGACAGTCGAATCCCCCACATAACTTAAAGCCGGACCAGAGTCGCCGCGCACTCAAACGCGGTTCCAGGAGAACAGGGAGACAGTAGTTAGGTTCTTCTCTTACCAGTGTGTACCGGTATAGTGCTGCAGTTCTGTTCCGTGACATTGGTAGTCAAGAAGGTCTAAGACCCCTGTTGCGTGCCACCCAAGCAGGGCGTCGCTCGCCGTACTTAGGGATGATATCGTGTCTAAGGTCGGTTCCGCGTCCATTTCATATGGGCGTTACATTCCATCAGCTGGTCTTCGATAGCTATGCCGAGGTCCAGGCATGCCATGAGCTGAGGAATCAAGGTATCGTCGAGACCCGGTCTTATATATCGAATGATCTACCATCTGTCATTTGTATAATCTTGGTAGCTTGCGTCTAGTCAAGTGAGGCCTAAAAAGCTTCAAAATGGCATCGATAGGTCTGAATCAGATGCAGCCCTGGTTATGAGTTTAACAAGGGTTGGTATCTTCTTATCCATCACGTCCTTATTTGGATACAAGAGTTACCGGCGTGCTCATAAGACCATCGCGGCTCACGACAGTCAAATAACCCAGAGAATAGAAGGTTGTCAGTGATTTTCAAGAATTTCTTTGCGGATCCAGCAAGCCTCGGGTAGATTTCAACAAGGGCCAGTGCTGGTCCACAACCGGGTGCACCCGTAGTGGCTTTGTCATTAGTGAAATTGTCTGGGTTGCAATATAGAGCGATGGCTGGTAGTCGGGCCCAATTGACTGGGGGAATAAATCTGAGCAAAGGACAGATGTCTGAGCTCGCAGAGGATGCCGAAGATGTTCTGTAGCAGATCTGCCCGACCAGGCCAAAGAGAGTATCGTAGTACTCTGGAACGGCGGCGATCCCAGCCTTCGGCACTTTAAACATATCCTACCCGAGAGTCAGCAATAGCAACTACAATAGAATATCACGATATCTCAAGCAGGTGTGAGTGGCAACTATAGAGGATAACATACCTGTTCCAGCCCCGATGATTCTTCTTAGTCTCCTTTCTTTCCCCAATAACCAGCAGCGTCTTTTAAGCCAGTGATCGATGTCGGTTGTATCAGCACGTTATCCGAATAGCTGGATATGTACCGATGGCCAGTGCGAAATTGACGGTGGATATTGATATGGGTGACAGGTGCAGATTGACGAGACAAAACGCATAACCTCAGTCGATTGAGCCCAGATAACGACTATTGACACGCAGCACTGTACCGGTGTACTACTGGCAAAGTGGACTGTTGTCAAGACGGGAGAGCTAACTGTCTACAGTTGCTTGTACGTGCTTGTCGGTTGGGAGTGTGACGGCGGGGAGCTCGCGTACACTAACCAAAGTTCACGAATCTAGCATCCGGCACATGGACACGGGACGTGAGCTGGGTGGTACGTGAGTTATAGCAGGACTGGATCATCGTTTCGGCACACCGATAAGAGTTGAACATTATCTGCTTGCCGTCTGTCGTATCTGATATACACTGTCCAGCAATGGCGGATCTCCGCAAGAGACGACCCTTGCCAGCTGGCGTGTATTAGCATACTGTCCGAACATAATAAAAAAAACAAGTAGTATATCTTACCATGATTATGAGTTCGCCAAGTCATCTAGGTGTATCAACAACCCTCCATCGGTCTCTCACGAGTCGGGGAATAGGGCGACTGTACTCAGGGTGCTTAAGTTGCAAATTGTCGTAGACAAATCTAACCTGGCAAATGCTGGTGAGTATTCGGAAGTGAATAATAATCATAGGAGTTGGAGTTGTCTGAAGTCGTGAGCCCAGCGTGTTGCAAAAGGGTTGATACCACAGCTTTGAGGTCATTGGGGTATGATACGATGAGTAGAGCGGGCTAGAGCAACAGGCTCAGAGATAAATTGGTTCCATTCAAAAGACCCAGTGATCATCCAGCGAATTTAACGTCTCTGGGGTGTAGGAGAGAAAGTAGGAATAGTGTAAAAATGCATTGGGTCGTGGTTGATGTTTCGAGGTTCAAGTCAGATTCACCCCACAACTAGGACCCTTCGGATTATAATGATAGAACAACGTTCAACAATAGTAAAGTGAAGCTTAAAGTGGCATAGGTTTGGAATAATTCGAAGGAGTTGATTGAAAGGTAATGGGATTGTATGAGCAACCCAGGTTGTGTAGTTGCAAGATTGAAGTAGAGATTGGAGTAGAGAGAAGAGAAGAAAATCAAAGAAAGGAAGAGGGACTCGGAATCTGAGCTAGAAGGGCCTCGAGTACAATTACCCTTTTGTTTGTTTTGAAACATTTTACCGACTTGTGAATTGCGTGTACACAGTTGTGTATTATGGTTAGCTGCAAAGCCCTCTTTCATAAAGCTGGGTAGCTGCGTAGTCTTGCTCGGCATGCCTTCTTTAACAGCCTAAACATTCTGCACGCTGTTTACAGGCATTGGTATTAACAATTACAGAAATAGAAACAGCATCCCAAAAAACGCATGTTTGGTAAGAGCCAGTACTATCCTCCAGCTTTTTCATCCTGCTGGTGCAAGCTGGCCATGCAGGCTGACTAACTCAGAATCCGTAGAACCCCGGCATAGCGTCTCAATTATAAATATTCAGGTCAGTGAGTTGAACAGCGGGCCTATTGTCTAGGCGCGAGCATTCATTCTGTCGAGCTATGCGTGACTGTTTTTAAAGTTGCAGTCATATTACCCTTCAAAGCTGAAGCACTTGCTGTGCCCTGACATCAATTTTTCACGTCTGGTCAGAAGTACTCATTTGGCAATTGTCGTCAGAGTACTCGATCATCCAGTTCTCCATTTTAGAGCCCCTGTCCAAGAGAAATGAAGCAATTCTTTTCCTTCTCCGGACAGCATAACTACAGTTCAATATGGTATTGTGCGAGCTAGGCTAGGTCATGCGGGGGTCTTAAGGGTCTTAAGGGTCGGGAGTAGATCTTGGGAACATTGCTCGGCAGAATTGGGGCAACAGTAGTGTCAGGCTAAGGTACGGAGACATGATCATGGAGCAGACACTAATAAATGCAAAGCTTCCTCCATTGCAACGTTGAGACCCATATGGATGATGCGTTGACACATAACGTGAATGACCTTACCTAGGTAGGTAAATCATAACAGGTGCCCTCTTACATGCCTCAGTTTTAGCCAAACTGCAGCTATCAATGTGATCAACTCGCTGGGATCCATCGCTAGAAGGCCTTCTTTCATCATAGGCAAGTTTGGAGACCCAACCCCGCAATGGCCATGCTATCATGGCAGCGGATATTCAGTTATTAATCGGAAGAGACGACGATCGATGTGGAAAAGAAGAAGATGGTGCAACAAAGTTGGAAATCAATAGGAAACATATACGGCGAAAAGTGGAGATACTGTGCGCTAAGCCTAGATCGTCACTGGCTGGGTATAGCTTGCTTACTATTAACCGACAATATTTGGTACTATACTTTCGTATAATAAGCCAAACAGCAACTTTCAACTTCATATACACTAGTTTAACATCAGCAATATCTCCGCCGGAGTACTCTTGTGAGCGCCAGATTAGTAGTTGGGTCGGTGACGATCAGCAAATCCCTGATGTTATTTCTGATCCGTTTTTTAAAAATTTTAACCCCCTCTAAGGCATTTATCCCGGCATGACATAGCTGGGAGAACGTACGGGTGAGTAGCATTGAAGTACAAAACATGTCTTGAATACTTATGTCAGTGCCGTGTCCCCATAAGGATTGGACCGTCTCTTCGTCCATGACTACTACAGAAAGACGGAGCGCAGTGCGATGGTACATGATGCCATGAACGTTTGCATCGGCGCCCTATTCGACCAGAACTTCAATCTTATGAATCCCACATGGTAGCATCAGGGGCTAGCCAACTCGCGAGTTCCTTAGAAAGCTGCGAAGACCTGACGAGATTTGGACGCGCCTTTTAAATCTTCGATATTGTCCTGGGGATGATCAATTCGGCATTGCTGCAGTGATTGTAGTGTTAGCTCTAGGTGATCGATGACCTATTCAATGTATCCATTTAGCTTCCCTTGGGTACCCTTCTGAAAAGCCTATGCAACACGGCGGAGAGTTGTCTGGACAGCAGACTGCAGGTTGTCCACCGAAGCCTTCTTTAACTTTTCCGTCTCGTTCTAGAGTACTTGGATTTGAAAGCCGTGTAATAGTTGGAGAGCGATTACGTTACCTAGATTCCGAGAGAGATTGTAGAGCCTCATTCGCCCAGCGATTTCGCGAGACGGACGCTCTCGTGGCGCCCTTAAGATTGAGGAGAAAGAAATTGCGGCGAAAGATCGAGAGCCATGTGTCATTACGAAATCCTCATAGTAGTTATTGAACCGGATCGTTGAGCAAAAGGGCAATACTTCGCCCTCGACCTTTGTCTCAGGAGATCATCGATCAGCCAATGACGGAATCCGTCAGGTCCCGGCCGCCCAGGGTTTGGTCATATCTCGGAGCATTCGTCAAAGTCGTCAAGATTAAGTCACGTCTCCTTGAATACCCCGATCCCGATCATCCGGTAACGATTGTCGACAGCGTGGGTGAATTATTGAGATAGTGGAAGCTGCTGCAGTCAGTTATGGAAAACTTGTTAGCAAGGTGCTTGTGAATTGAGATAAATACGGTGGCCGGGTCAGTTGCATTGGATGGAATTGTATCGAAGAAACCAGCTATCGCGAGTCGTATGATTCACCACGTACTTACTAGAGAGAAATGTCCGTGTCTAGAATATTTGTTGGGGGTATTGCCGTATTCTTGTCTCAGATGCCATCTATACACAACAACTGATGGGTTAGGTCTACCCAGTCGTCGAATGCTCTATACTTCTTGATTAAAATAAGCACTTTGCAAGAGTCCTACCTGGGCCTTGATAATCCTCCATCTCTAGTCTAGCGATGCCAGAACGGAAGTCAGTACTCTTTGCTTCCTTATGCGGTGTGTGTTCGGCCGACTCGGACCATTTCTCGCTTCCATTGTGAGCTCGGAGGACTGTATACTAGGCTCGGAGTTGTCGTAAATAATAGAAAAGCTTGCTCCGTAGTTGTTATAGCTTTTTGGCCCTCGCGTTGAGCTGAAAGGATAGATAACATTACCGAATATCCTCTTTGGCTCGCATCTACGATAGCTGGCAGGATCACTCAATCTATGAGATAGCACGTAAAACATTTGTGCAATCATCCTGCCTTATTTCTGCAAGATACATAAGTATGCGTTTCAACCCAACGGTTTTATGTTAGTTGAACATGCCTTCGCCGTCGGTGGTGCGCTGTACCGATGGCTTGTGTAGTCAGCTCACTTTCTCGTCATCGTGACAGAATTCGAACTGCCTCGCTCATCGTCGAGGTGAAGCTACCACAGGGGATATCCAGCAACGATGTGTGTAAATTATCGAACGTGGCGTCGTTAAGAGCCCATAATTAATTTTCTTTAATTTACTTCCGCTCTTTGATCCAGCCAGAAAATCAGGATTTTCTTCATCGAGCTAATCGGAGATTTGGAGAAGCTCCCTGCAACTCAGGGGTCACCCGTCGTCTCGGACCTAGAGGAGATAGTCGCTCAGATCGGTTTATATGAAACTCGTAGACCGAAGGCTTCCCGATTCTCAACATTTTTCACCATTAATCCTTATTATAGAGTGACATAGATGAAATGATTAAATAGGGACGCGCAAGTCCAACAGGGCTAAAGTGCCGCACTAAGAGAGTCGCGTCTCTCGCGTTCCGCCTTACCCAACAACATTATTCCAAATAAGTGAGTTTGGGGTTGGACATACGGGGACTAATTGACTCGCACGGCGTTTCGCGGTCTTCGCCTCCGACTACGCAGGGTCGCACCCGAGATTCCGGACCCTACAAACGCATTGATGATCGGAGTCCTCAGCACTTGTTCCAGTCAACGCAGCTCCAACTTGACCACTCCTTCCTTCTCTTTCCCCCTTTCTAGCGGTCTGGGCACAATGTTCCGCATCTTTGTGCGTCATCCGCAGGAATTGCTGCAGCCGACAAGCCCGTGCTTGGCGACACAGATACGCCCAGCTACACTACTTTAGAAGAACAAATTCATACATTTCAAACGGGTATTAGCGTTGCACTACTGAGAGAACAAAATTGATAACCAAAAAAAGCCATCGCAAAAGCAATGAGTGAGTGCCACTTTTAGCTCGTGGTGGTACGGCGGAAGGTTGGCGGCAACTAAACATCGCCCGCTGGCCCGGGCATGGCAGTTAACCGGCAAGGTCTTCGGAATCCCGTGTCGGTCCCGCTAGCGCCAATTAGTAATATGTAATAGTTCAGGTACCATGTCTATGCTAACCTACTATGTTCAAGATACTGTATGTCAGCATATAGCGTCGTGTTGATAGAGGTTAAGATTAGTTGGTCTTGCAAGGGTTGTCACACTTGGTTAGTTGAGGGGCGCAGGGGTAGTTATAGTTTTAGGGAGTTATACAAAACATTTACGCAATTGACATAGCCTTGTTTACTAGGTTAACTGTCAAATGCTTAATACCGAGTCTAAACTCGGCCGGTGGTTCCGGGGGTAATTAGTGCTCGTCTAATTATCCTAGTTACGTAGACACCCTTCGATGATTTTCACGGGTTTGGATTTTGCTATACTCTGAAGGGGGATCTCTTATGAGTATAAAGCCATCTATCTTGCCTGTAGAACTGTTCAAACCTGACTTCTCATCTCACAAGTTGTTCACCCACCTCCATATAAGAACATCTTTCCCGGCCTATTTAATCCAGCAAACACAATGTACAACAAGGTCCTTCTGCCCATGGCCGCCCTTGCGGGTGTGTCCCTCGCTGCCGATCCATCAGTCTGTTCTGCGAGCAGGGCAGGCTTCATTGCGGGCGCTCCAACCTTCGCTCCTGAACTCTCGCCTTACTTGGACGCTCCTCTCGGCGGCGGCAAAGGAGCCACCACAACTGCTACATATGCGTCGGCTACATTGCCCCCAGATACCCTAGCGGACCCCTCAGGCTACGTGAGTGTGCTCTGCAGCGTCGCCGCCGAACTGCCCGCTTCGCTGTTGCCAGCCTTTGAGAGCTGGGGTGGCGCACTTCTCAAATATGGTAGCTCCCATATCAGCCAATACGACGACTTCGTCACCGAATGTGTTACCACCGGACCGGCCGCTGCCACTATTACCAGCTATCTCAACGAGCTTCTTACTGGCACGGGTGGCATAGGTAGCCTGTGCGAGCCCACCAGTGCACCCGCTGGTGCGTCCAACGGCACTTACCCGACCGGCACTGGCTCTATCCATCCCACGGCTACCGGCTCGTCTACTCTGATCCCTACGGCCGGTGCTGCCAGACCCACCGGTGTCATTGCTGGCGCCGCGGCTCTGGGCGGCCTGATCGGTGCAGTAGCCATGCTCTAAATTCAAACGATGGTTTCTCGAGAAACTCGATCGCGCTGCTTTAAGGGTTAGCCTCTCGGTTTAAAGAAGTCTAAAAGCAGCAGTGGATGATGGAAGCCTTTTATCATGACCGATATTCCTCTTCTCTAGCATCTCTTGAACGTAGATCAAGTTCAGTGTGTTAGTATAATTTGGTGTGTAAATGGTTAGAAGGTTGCTTCATAGAGGCACCTTGAGACATTAGTGGTTGAAAAATAAAATATGCTTATCTAAGCTGATAGTATGACACTTGATTCAGCACGTGAAATCCATTGCTCAATAACGTGAGGAACAAAGCCATAGTCGATGTAGGCACTGTATCAACTCCAGACCAACAAATTTAGCTCGTGACGAACTCAGGATACCAGCTGAAATTCGAGATTCTAGGTTATTAGCATTGGGCCATAGCCGTAACATTTCATTAGATCGGTGGAGTCTCCAGTAGAAAAAGATAATTTGGAGGTATTGGAAATTTTCATTCCAGACTTACTCAACTATTCGGATCCTATGTACCCATACTGAGCTTAAAGAAAGAAGACGCAATCCGACACTATTACGTTATATCCCAACTCTGACACCTCCCATGAGGAGAGCATCAACTTTAGCCCCCTTTCTCAAAGGTTCCTTGCCACTTGGCAAGCAAAGAAGGCAATTCGCACCCCTGAGACTCCCAATTTTCGAACTGCGCTGACCACCAGTGCTCGTCGCCACTAAATGACCAGTAGCATCAACGACAGCAATAGCCCGATGGTATTCAGGCCGAGATTTATCGAGGGAGAAGTCGTGAGACAGTAATACTGGAACCTTAGCCAATCCGGGAGGTGAGATGCCGGACATCTGGTGCAACGAAGGAAGAACGAAAAGATGGAAGGTAACAAGGGCCGAGGCCGGGTTGCCCGGAAGGGAGAAGATGACCTTGGAGACACGTTCTCCAGCATCATTCTTCACAGACACTGTTGCGAAAGTCGTCGGTTTGCCAGGCTTCATCGCGACGCGGCCGAAGTGAATCGTTCCGCCGAGCGAGCGCTCGATCGTCGGCTTCAGCAGGTCAAGCTCTCCCATAGAGACGCCGCCCGACGTGATGACGAGATCGACGCGCCGCAGGGCGTCTCGTAGGGTCTGCTCGAGCGTGCCGGGCTTGTCGGCTGCGATGCCCAGATCGACGACTTCGAAGCCCTGCTCTCTGGCAGCGCACATCAGTGTGATGCGGTTCGTGTCGCGGACTTCGCCTAGACGGAGGCCCCCTGCTCGATCGTGCTGCACGATTTCATCGCCCGTTGACAAAACGCCAACAACGGGTTTGCGGTATGTTTTAACTTCTGCGACGCCCACTGCAGCCAGAAGACCTATCTCGCCTCCGACGGCAGATACCAGTTCTCCCTTGCTCAGCACTACATCTTCGGCTTTGATATCGCTGCCAATGGCTCTGACGTTCTCCTCTTCCTGGACGCCATCAGCAGCAATCTCGACTTCTTTCTCTTCCTTGCCATCTTCCGTCATGGTTTTCAGCACCGTATCCTCGACCATGATAACGGAAGTGGCGCCGGGTGGTAGCGGTGCACCAGTTGTAATTCTTGCAATCTCGCCTTCTTTGAGCTCTTTAATTTCTTTGCCATCACCAGGGGACGCATGAGATATCGACACGACGGGAAAGACACCATTTAATTTCCCATCTTTAGGCGCCACAACGGCATACCCGTCTACTATACTAGCTCTGAATCCGGGCACATTCTCTCGCGCGGAGACATCCTCGGCTAATACGCGGCCAATCAGAGATGTGTCGACTTTTGATGTGATGACTTCGGGCGCGGGTGTGTTTTCTCGGACTTTATGCAGAGCATCGTCTACCGAGAGCATTGGGTAAGGCGACTCTCGACTCCTTCTGCTAGGTCCAAGGCTCGGATCATTTGATATTGGATTAGCATTAGGAGGCGTGTGTCGGACTAGATCCCCGTGTCCATGGCCATGTCCATGAGTATGACCATGCCCGTGTCCATGCCCGTGGTGATGGCCATGGTCTTGGTGCGAATGCGATTTTGTGTGTGTCGTGTCGGAAGTGATGCCAGCATCGGCCTCAAGCTTTTTGACACCCCCTGCATGCAATGTCCTGGAATCCATGCCAGCTGCTTGTTGGCACGCGTGTGGCAGCATTTTGAGAATCGCTTCCAGGTTCTCTTTTGCCCCTTTTGGTGAACCCGGAAGAGTCACGATAACGGTCCCATTCCTCACACCGGCAACTGGACGAGACATCATAGCAACTAAAGAAGTCAGAAAATGACACTTCTCAGGACTGATTGCGACTTTTGAGTTACTCACATGGCGTAACGCGGAGAGAGGCTTCCAGCATGCCATGAACGAGACCGGGAGCCTGCTTGTGCAGCAGAGCCGAGACAGCCTAGCATACGGTCATTATAAGCACGTAATAACAACATGCCCGGATGAAAAGAGACTCGAAAAGCTTACTTCTGGAGTGTTGTCCGACGTGGCGAAGCCGGTGCCGCCAGTGGTCACGATGAGGTTGATACCCTCAGCGGCAACATCGCTCCATAGCATAATCTGCCGCTGGATTTGAATCACAACATCGGGCACGATCTTTGTATCAATTAACTGCCATTTTCCGCCTCCTTGTTTTTCTAAAACATCGCTTAAAGCGAGTTGCGAGGAATCTGATGATGGGTCTTTGGCTGCAGTGGTGGAAACAATGAGTAAGGCGACTTTCAAGGATCCTTCGGCCATTCTTCTCTTCCGTGGACACTCCGGTACTTCAGCGTCAGCGTGTAATTCAGTGATTTTTTAACGGCCTAATAAAAAATTTGTCAATTGATGCCAATGCAGGAGGTAAAATGTTACCACAGTACTTACACGTACACAATTCGTACGACAATCAAGCTCGCAAGAATTGTAACACTATTAAGATCGAGCCCAATACACACACCATTGAGGCATAGCAAGGAGGGGTCGAGAAGTTATCCGAGGATACACTAGGTATACTCCGAGAAGCACGATTGTAGCGTCTAGATGCGCTGCCGTTGTCCCACTGCTCGGGTTTAAGGAGGTACAGTTCAGGTACCTGTGAGCTTAACTGCAAAGTGCCAAGCATACATGTACTCCACTAAATTAGTCATTCCCGCTGCAAGAACAGAACCCCTTATCCAGCTAGCACTTCGCTCCGACTTATTCATCCCACATAGGTACATATACTTAAGGAATAAGAAGTTCTCCAAAAGAGGCTGAGCATAATGAATGAAGGCGAAAATGAAAGTACCTTGGCTGCTCGTCACCGGGGATGCCATGTTAAGCTCTGATTTCCAGGCATCAAACAGTGATTTTACATCTCCAAGAGCGATACGTCGCCGACACAAATTACTTAACCCTATTTCTGGGCATAGCTATGTGTTTTTACTCTCATTCACCTCGTATCGGAGCGATCAAAATTGAGGATCGAGTGCCAGCATCAGAAATTTTAGTTTATTAAGTTTTGACTCATGAATGGTATACAATCGCCGTCTATATCTAACATTTTATAGGCATGATATCAAGTACATTACAATTTCAGGACGTGATTCATGCTCCTCTATATGAACAGCTTCGTGGCACTGCTGTATCGATAATTAAGCTTATCTACGCGCTTGCTCACTTCGTCGTTTAAGTCCCTTGCTCGCTAGATAATTCTTTCTTCGCTTCTGCCTCCATCCTCCACTTTGCACCAAAACGCCACTGTATAGCTATGCCAACCAGGGCGACAAGTAGCACGGCGACTGCAATGGTAAAGGTCAATCCAACATCAACGGCATTGATAAGAGGATTGACAAGACTTGTGCCGCCGGCTGCGAGGAGGCACCTTGCTAGGTTCATGCTGGCGCTTGCCGCGGCTTTCTGGTCCGGAAAGATATCGATCAAATATGTCTGGATGACCGACTGCGTTGAAACGAGCGTCCAGCCCGTGATAAACGTGGTTATGATTGGCACAGCGATATGCACGCGATGTGAATATTGGACGGTCCAGCCGAAAACAAGCACAGAGGCACACTGGAGGCCGGCAAAGATGGGAACGAGGCGCAGCCGAGCCTTCTCGATTGGAAATGTAGCAGTGTCGGTGTCGTCTCGACCAGCCTGATACTCCTGCTTGGCCTTGAAACGGCGGTAATCTGCATCCAGAATCTTGCCGGTGATGAGGGTGCCGATGATGGACCCTACACCGTTCGCGATATATGTCAGGCCGGTTTGTGTTTCTGTAAGGCCATAGTGGCTTTGGAAGAGAGTAGACATGGCCGTAATCGACATTTGCCAAACAGCGTAGTAGATGCCAAGGAAAAGAATGATGGGTGCTGCCTGCTTGCTAAAAAGTATACGAAACGGCCCGATCAAATCGATTCGGCTCGTTTTGGCAGTAACGGCGGGTTGTGGTGTGAATTTGACTTTGGTGGTTTTCTGGTATATGGTCAGGGGAAACCTGGCTATGAGGTTCGATGTGCGTGCACTCCCATTCCCGACTGCTGATCGAAGAGTCTCAGGCAATAAAAGGATTAACAATAAGAGAAACACGCCGCTGTATATCGTCAAGAACCAGAATATCGCTCTCCAGCCCAGGGTCGCCAACCCGCCTCCAATAACGGGCCCTATTGCGACCGGCGCAAGCAGGCCGGCTTGGAAGACACCCATATACCCGCCGCGCTCCTCACGGGTGGTAATATCTCCGATAACTGCACCTCCGATAGCAATCGTACTTGCACTCCCAGCGCTTTGGACGCTACGAAGAACGATGAGGGTGGCGTAGTTCCTCGTCTCTGCCAAGCCAACGCAAGCCCCTAGGAACACGAGAAAGGTGCAGCAGTACGTAAGCCGGCGCCCTTTGACGTCTGAGAGAGGCCCCCAAAAACTGGGTGCGATGCCTTGAAGTATCAAATACGATGTCACAGTCAGATTGACAAGCTCTAAGGAGACATCCAAGTCGTGCGCAATCGTTGAAAGCGCTGGAAAGTAGATATTAGATGCGAACCCGGAAACTTCTTGTCATTAGCAAAGCATTAGCCAGTTATTTTGACGATAGAATACTTACATGTAGCGGCGGTTGAGGCGATGAGTATAATCAGCCATTTCTGTCTCTTGTCGAAGATGCTATACGGCTCCATTGCATGATCATCGGATAGAGGCCTTTCCGTTGCCATGTTATAGTAGATTAGGGTAGGTTGGGCGGTATTATAGGTGTGAAGAATTAAGAATTAGATGAGTCAATATAACTAAAGATATTGGAAAAGGAGGATTTGTTGAACAGGATTGTCGTAGATGAAGGAATACTAAGTTGAAGAATCATTGTTTTATAGACTCAGGTGTACCAGGGTGTCTTGAATCATGATATGAAGCCTGGCGGACTTCGGAGCTGAGCCGCTGTAATTTGCACGTAGGACCCGGAGCTCAGGTCTCAACTCCGCTAGCGTCAGCTCCGGCAATAATACCATCAATGAACAATGAGATTGTATAAGGAGGTACCAATGTCTGCATCTCAAAGGAAATAAACTTGTTGGAAACTTATTATCTCTTCTCTCCTCGACTGTTAATAATCATTTCCACCATGTCATTTACCTCATGTTGCCTTAAGACTTTTACCTGGGGTGGTACACCCGTGGGCACAGAGATCAAGCTTGCCAACAACGACTGCTATATAACAGGTGATGATAAGGACGCAGCAATCCTCCTGGTCCACGATATTTTCGGTTGGAGGTATCCCAATGTGCGCCTGCTAGCTGACCACTTCGCGCGTGAGGTGAACGCTACCGTTTACGTGCCTGATTTCTTTGGCGGTTGGGTCGTCGACTGGAAAGCGGCCGAGGAGGATCGTTGGAGTGAGATCGACCTTGACGGCGTTGCAAAGGACCAGTCTCGTGAGATCCGCGGGCCTGAGATAGTCGCATGTGCGCGTGCAATTAAGGCCGAGCTTGGTTTCAGACGGCTCGGCGCTGTTGGGTATTGCTACGGGGGCTGGGCCGTTTGCCACATCGCCTCGAAAACGCAAGAAACTCAGCTCGTTGATGCCATCTCCATGGCACATCCTTCATGGCTCGTCAAAGAAGACATCGACAACATCGCGGTACCTGTCCAGGTCCTTGCTGTTGAGCATGACCCATCATATACGCCAGAGCTGAAGAACTACACCTTCCAGACAGCGTTAACGTGGAAGGTACCGTTCGACTACCAGCATTTCCCCGGAATCGTTCATGGGGCGCTTGTGCGAGGAGATGAGCGGCACGAGGGCGAGCGAGAAGCGATGAGTAGGGCGAAGAATGCGGTAGTAGCTTGGTTTAGACAGCTTCTGCATTAATGCATTGCCTCTATTTTAGATAGTACATAACCGGTGCATATGTTTACACCCTACCAAGCTTGTCAAAATTGGCCTGCGCCCAGTTATTATAGCAATGATATCCTCAATTGACTGGCTCGTTTATTCCTGACAGAAACCCATCCAATCCGAAAATTTGCGTTGGTGCCAACCAACTGGTCTTACTTACATGTTGCTACCACGCTGATGCGTCATTCTGTCATTTTCCCGGTCCTTGTCTAATATAACCACCCCTTTTGGGTTCAGATCCTACCCAAGTTCGGGCCATACAGGCTGCGAACCATTTGCCCTAGATAGTAAGGCTCTCTACGGAGGTTAAAGTCGAAAGTATCCATCACACTTAGTATTGGCCTACAGTGCCAAGTCTGATGGTTATCTACGACCGCAACCTCCATTATATGTTATGCCAATATAACCACTTACCAAGTCAGCCTTAGGGAACCTCCTGTGGTATAACAATACGTGCACAAGTAAGTGTTACGTTATTTCACTTAGTCCCCAACCATCCTTATCCAATTATATGTTCTATCTAGACATCTGCAACATCATGCAGATTATTCCGTGGCTAACGCCACTTTGTGCAATACTGTCCAATTTCCAGCAAATCACCTTCACGGCTTCGGGGGTCCCTAGGAACATACCTGCGTGTAAGCACAATTTCTACTCAGGCCTTGCCAAGCTGTCCATTTTCCTACAGGTTGCAGTTCATGGACGCCAACGCCCAACTCTGGGCCTATAGCCTGGTTAGCACTCTCAGGTAAATCCCAGTCCGTGAACTGGGGCGTTGCCTGGTCCTTGCAATGCAACCCAAATGGTGCGCGGCTCACATAGGGCGGCGTCCCAACACTTTAGAGATTTTTCTACAATAGACATAGCCTTGGGTGATATATTTCAACCCCCAGAGACCCCGGTATCTTTCACCACTATTCGACATTTTTCCCACATCCATTCTATCCCCGTTCGCGACCTACTGATATTTCAAAAGTAGTTCCTAGTTGCCATATCCATCCCTTCTTCCACAATGTCTCAAGACGATCGTTCCTTTCCTACTTTGGAGATAGACATCTGGCGTACGCATGAGTCGATTTTTCGGAAAATTTATCTAGAAGAGAAGAAAACGCTCAAGGAAGTGAAGAAAATAATGGAGTTACGTTACGGGTTTCCATCCTTCTCGTAAGATCACCCCAAATTTTATATCCAATGAGGAGTCCGAGCATTGAAACTCACCGCCATCATGTGTTGACCATAGTTAATATCTTGTCTAGGATCGCGACTTATGGCGCAAAGCTTCACAGCCATCTGAATCTTCGAAAGAAGCTGAAGAAGGGGGACTGGCCAGTAGTTTATCAACACTACCAGCAGCGACAGGCTGAAGGGAAACAAAGCCACATGTATTTGAACAATACTTTGATTCCCTGGGGAAAGGCTTGGAGAGAGATTCGCCGAAACCGGGTTCGATTTGATTTTGAAGGTATGTATCTTAGCAGGCTAATGTCTTCCTTTTCTTTTTCAGATCTGACGACTCAGCAGGTACAATAGTGACGCCCCTGCCACGAGGTGTGATGCTTAAGACGCCGCCACCACCTTTTCCAACACCTACCTGCAACCCCCCCCAGTCGACTCAATTGTCATCTCCGATTCAAGGCCTGCAAATGGTGTCAAGCAATGGTATTTGACAATCCTTTGGTGTTATCGTTTGTGCAATGTCTTATTAATCATTGATTATGACAGCCCATGAGCCCGCCCCGATAGCACTAGAGCGTCGACAGTCATTTAACTTAAACGTTCCTTTCCCAGAGTCATTAGGTACGAGTACATTTCTTTTAGTTAACAGACAGTATCTCCTTACTTGAAATTGAGCCAGGGACGGCAATTCACGGGAATGAACCCCGAGATAATTGAGAAACTTATTGATCTAGTTTTCTAAAAACGCTAACTGTTAAAATCGACGATCATTTTTAACTTTAATGATTTTAGGAGGAAATATATTGACCCAGTCAGCAGATTTCTACCGCCAGCTGAGCTTAATATGCTTGGAGAATACTCCTTGGGTCGTCCTAAAAGCGACCCTACTAAGTAAGTCCTGAACAACTCCTTCAACACTAGAGTCAGAGATTAATAGCATCCGCTTGTCTAGGGGTTTCCGGACTAACACCTACAACAACTCTTCGTCATCAGTTCCTAGTCCACGGCATGGAGAAGGCCTGGCCTCAATCTTTCGCTCTCACGAATCCTAATTCTAACGAACTAAGCACCCAACTCGATCCGATGTTTACTTTAGCAAGGGTCATTTATCTTATCTCGAATAATCTTTTTTCAAACGATCGCGGTCTTCAGAGGGGAATACAGGCGCTGTTCAAGTTATTATGCTCACGTATGCCTCAGAGGTTGGTCCTAGACCTTTTGGATAGCGATCTCCTCTCCACTGATGCTACATGGGAAGCGATCGCCCGAATGATTAAACTTGTTGAGCGCAAAGACTTCATTACTTTTATGAGGCTAGGGCTCAATCGTCCAACGCGTATTTTACCCTACGCATATGTCTACCTTTCTGTGGCCGTAACAAAGAAGTGCACCGATATCGTACGGCGTCTGATACAGCTTGGCGCACGTGCAGACGAGAAAATTTCCGAATGGGTATTTCCATTTTTCAATATTCGGCCTGCTATATTTGAGGCTATAGCGTCCCAGGAGGTCGAATGCCTTCAACTTCTACTAGAATACTGTGACGTAAATGCCCCAGTTTTAAGGATTGCGGGCGAAGAACTCTCTATTTCTTCGATAGTGTTATTTGGCATGGGACATTGTCTTCAGGCTTCTCAACACGATCGTTGGCAACTAAATCACGATCGGGCATCTTTAGCAATCTTGCTTAAGCACGGAGCGAACGTCGATACTCCGTGTCCTAAATGCCTATGTAGGCCACCGCGGCATCCCCTCAAAACGAAAGCTCTACCCAACATGGAACCGTCACTCCTGGAACATTGCTATTTTTACAACAAAGCGGTATACTGCCAGCTGGTCCCATTTAGTTCACGAACATCACAGCGTGTTTACAGAGATGAGATTTGCTTTGCAGCGACCCACGGCGTTTCAGCATTGTTGGCTTACTTCAGCTCCAAGCCCAGTGTCGATGATATCTTCCTTCAATACGTTCTCGAAGAACAATTCTTTATTGAAACTTCATTCTTTGATTCTGCTGTGGTGCGTGCTCTACTGGAGCTTGACGTGATAATAAATACACATAGTTCTGAGGAGTGGTTCACTACACTGTTGTGCCAGGTTATCAAACATATTCGATTATTCAGTCTCGACGATAACCACATATTCATTTTGAAATCCTTATTATGTAAGGGCGCACTACTCAATTCAGAAGTACTCGCGCTCGCTGTTGAGAATGAGGGAACCAGAATCTTAGAGCTTCTGTTGACTCTTGGAGGTGATTTTCGTCGCGAAGGGGCCAGGGCACTAGGCACCGCTGCTTCCCTGGACAATCTCTGCGCTGTATCATGGCTACTGCAAAGAGATGTAGATGTCAACGCAGCAATCGAAAACGATGCATTTGATACAGGGAGGACTGGCTCTGATAGCATCATCATGGCCATCATCATAACGGGCTTTTGGGACCCGAAAGTGGGGTCGCGTCGTTTCGCCAACGTCAGGATGCTCAAATACCTTATGCATCATGGGGCCAAACTATGGTGTGGTTCACGCGATTCGTGCCCCTTCACGGCATTGAGGGTGATCCTTCAGAAAACGCATTCTAACCCTCATCTGTTTGACGCAGTCAATCTTATATTGGATCACAACCAGATGCTGAATGATCTCCCATGCTTCGGTTCTTTCTTGCTTGAAGACAGTTTGGTAAACTTCGGCTGCTGCCCATGGACTGAGACTAGTCCCAGGTCAAAGATCTTTGAGCTTCTCTTGAAACATGGCGCTCCTGTATACCCTGGGACAGTGTTAGCCAGACTTATTAACTTGGCAGCACCGCGTCAGCTCGTCCTCAACTTGATGAATGAAGGTGCAGATATCAATGCCTATACGAGATCTGGTACTGAAAAGTACAACGCTATTCAGGCTGCAAGCAAATGGTGGGATCAGAGTCTTGTCTCAATACTATTGGAACGTGGAGGTGACATTAATTCACCAGCCATGGATCCAAACGGACAGACAGCTCTTCAAGTTGCCTGCTCTATAACCGCCACGTCCGAAGTAGACAGGAGAGCACAAATTGCCTTTGTTGAATTTTTGCTCCGCAACAATGCAGACGTGAACGCACCCCCCTGTAAAGGAGATCCATATTATTGCTGGACACAGGGAGGTTACACCGCTTTGCAACTTGCTGCTGCTAACGGCAACCTAGAGCTTTTGTCACTACTACTCAGCCACAAGGCCGACGTTAATTTGCCCAGCCATTCACTAACAAGATGTGCTCTAGATTGTGCTGCTGAAGGGGGAAGGTTAGATGCATTACACTTTCTACTGAGGGCAGGGGCCCTGAGTTATTGCATAGGCCAAAGTGGCTATGAAGGTGCTATTCAGCTAGCTGACAAGGAAAGTTTTTCCGTGGTGGCCGATTCTTTACGCAGACATATTTGCGATAACGAGCGCCGCTTTTACGAGCAACCAGCCTTAGCTGAAGCACATACCGCTGCCATGGCAGAGAGGTCTTGGACTGATGAATGTTTTCGTGCTCATAGATATCTTTGGAACTGACGTGATGCTTCGACGAGTTGAGTGTGTGTTGTTGTTGTCTGGCTCTAGGGGAGCCGAAGTCTTTCTGGCATGGTGTATTACAATAGTGGTGAAAGCTGGACATGCGGAGGTTCTGGTATAAGGCGCCTTCGCTTTGAAATTGTCGATCACAGCGCATACAGCAGGGCATTTTTCACAAGCTTGTTTTCTAGTGCGCTACTCCTTCAATTCCAGGCAGGCTGGTTGAAGCCAGGGTCATGATGGAAATAGACTAAGGAGTCGAGCTTGCGACGGAGGATGTGTTTGTAGGAGCTTTTTCCCTAAGCATTCACTTAATACTTGATGTTGCTTTTAACTTGAACGAGCCGCAGCGGGAAAAGCACTTTGGGCCTATCGCAGATTTGATATCACCATCAATGAGATTGGTGGTACGCAAGCAATCAGAAGCAATGCCCGCTAGCATGCGAAAACAAAAACATAACCCGGATAAAGATGCCGAAGAGGGGTGCTTTTGTTCCTTAGGATCGGGCACGGGTAACGATTATTGATATTTAGTATTTTTATGGATATAATGGGTTACAGATATAAGTCTCGTTGTGATTATACGGTTATAGAGTAACACGAACCCACGTATTTAGCGAACATCCCAATTCGAATGATATAAGGCGTGAAATAATTAACCGTGACTATCAAGCTCATATGCTCCTAGTAGCTATTGTCAGGCACGATTGCAATAGTAATAATACTAAGTTGATAAGAAAATAACACACCATAGACAGAGTCACAGCAAACTCAGACCTATCTACCCCTATAGACTCCTTGCAATATCAAACCCATATAGACTATTAATTAGGATGGTATAATAGTGCATAATGGATTTCATACATTACCCATTTATTTGACCGTAGACATAGAGTAGTCATCACGAACACGTCGAACACTATTCGTACCTTTAAGGATCAAGCCTTACATAAAGCTTTTAATAGTTTGTAATTACGGGGGAAATATCATAAACAGCCGCAGCCTCTCGCGCAATGTTTGTAAATATCGTACAAGAGCACCAGTGCCACTTATAAAATATCTAACCAGAACAGACGCAGTTTTAAACTCATAATTATCATTCAGTAACTTATGCAAGACAAACACCATGCCCAACCAAACCATCCTAGTATCACAGTTCTTACTACTAGTAGTTCAAGTACTGATTATTGCTATTGCACGACGGGAAACCCCTTTCTTCTGCAGGAGAGAAAGCAGTCAAAGATAATCTACATCAAAGTATAATACAGAGTGGAGAATACCGCATGCTAGTTCTAAACTCCGCCAGATATAGACCATCCTATCTATTGGCGAACGGATCAGGTCGTCCATCACGCGCCAAATACAATTTCGATAACCGCATCAGACGCGCCCTCCGGCTTGACGATACTCTCGATGCGGAAGCGGGGATTAGCCTCAGCGAGAACAGCCTCCCAGCCACGTCTACTGCGCTCCTTACCATTGAAGCCGACTTTCATCAAGAGATCCGCGCCCCTGCCATCAAAATTAGCATCAGTCTCATCTCTCCCTATTCCCAGCAACAATTTCTGGTTCATTCATCACATACCTCTGCCTCTGGTCATTTAGGTGATTCCTCTCACTTAGTTGCGGAAGAACAACCTCATTAATCCAGACTCTTGTCCCCTCTTTAAGTCCCACAGCCAGGTTCTTAAAGATCTTCACCGCGTACTGATCGCTCCAATCATGGAAGATATGTCGGAAAAGATATGCATCCGCAGGATAACTCATCGTCTCAGTAAGGAAGTTGTAAGGCTTGAAGCTCAGTCTTCCTTCAAGCTCCGCGGGCGTCTCTGCAGTAGCGATGACCTCAGGCAGATCTACTGAAGTCGCACTCTGCACCCATGGATAGCGGCTTAGGATCTGCTTGCTCAGATCCCCGCCCGCGCCGCCAATATCGACGACTCTCTTCGGGCAGCGCGCGGCATCGCTCCAGGGGACGCTATCGAGGAAGTACTCGACGGCATACCCAGGGGCGCGGGTGGCCATGCCCATGGTATTCCTGAAGCGGGTAAGTCGCGCAGGGTCATCAGCAATGATATCAAAGAGCCCCTTGCTCGGATCTTTAATATCGTCATTCGACAATCCTCTCATTGCGCGCTCTGCAAACATAAGGGCCGAATGTCCGGGCTCTCCACTTCCGGGATATCTCTTCACGCTCTCGACGAAACGCCTGGCGCCGTTGGGATTGTCCTCGACGAGAAGTGACAGGGCGTCCTTGATGCCTGGGATCAGCGTGAAGATGGCTGAGACGGCATTATGCCGCACAGACACCTCGGGCTCGGCCTCCTCGAAGATGCGGTACGCGATCGCCGTCTGCAGTACACGCCGCAGGTCGTCGACGGGCATTCCGATGCGCTGGGCCAGCGCGTCGTACGTGATAGATTCACCCGGTGTCGCGGGCACATTGCCTGCGATGTCGAAGCGGTAGAGGCAGTCAAAGATGACGATGATGGCCGGCTTTTTTACTTTCATGTCAGATAATCTTGTCTATAATATCGAGAACATCTCGTATAGAAAGGGAAGAGGGAGGGGGGTCTACGAACAACAGGCCATGCCACAGCACCTATGTACGCAAATGGGCCAAGGAGCCGGACTTTAAGCTCGTCGGCTGCCTCAAGGATCTCGTTGCGCACGGTCTCGAGGGAGCTGTCGAGCTTCACAGCCGCGGGGGGCAGGGTGAAGGTCAGCGAGAAGTCACCACCTGGCTGACCTTTCGTGCCCTGTTCTAGGACTTTCGTGTTCTTCTCTATGAGTGCTGCGAGTTCCGTGATCGATCTTTGGGAAGTCATGATGAATGAATCTGATTTATTGTTGTCTCCTTGGAACAATCGATGTTGGTGTTGGTTTGTAAGTGGAGAGCGCGGGCGTATAGCTCGATACTGTTTAAATTTACTATCGATGCCATGATTACGACGACGCTTCTTATATGTATCTCTTCTTCGTCCCGTTTAATTCTGTATTAGGAGCTTTTTTGGTGTTGACTGTGATGCCGTTCCCCCCCGGATAGCCCGAGGCCGGTCGGCCGAACTCCGGATTGGTAGCCCGAGTTTTCGGGGCCGAACTGGACTGTAGAACTGGGCGTGTCCAGTGTCATTTCATAGTTATGACTCTGATTCTGACTCATCGCTCACGTCTATTCTTTTGAAATTATCCAATATTGCCTTTGTTTACGAGGCATTAATATCGTAACCGTTAAGAAGAATTATGAATTGCACGAGCCAACCAAAGTTATCCTGCCGGCCAAGGATACTGAATTATATTTAGTCGCTAATCATTTTAGCCATAATCAGTCTTAGTTATGAGGTAAGTAACAAGTATTTAACCCCCAATTGAACCAATGAGTGGATGGAATTTTTGGTTAACAGTGTTGAGAATCCGGATCTCATCAACCCTCCGCGCCTGTAACTGTTAGCATAAATCAGCGTCCGAATTTCTCTTGGTCACTTAGTTAGTACCACAGCAGACAATTAGACATATCATTCCGAAAAGCATCAACTGCTAGCGGCCTACTACAAGGATGAGTAATACAGTGCCGTAATGCATATTTATGATACTTCACACTGTCATAGATAAGATAAAGCTGCCCATTTAGCTGTGGGGTAACATCAATCGCGGTCAATTCTTCTATTAATCGTTTCTGATGCCAATTGACAGGCCTAAAATATCATTATGCGCATCAACATCAATTTGAAACCACCTTCTAACCCGCTCTTCAACTCGTCAACACAATGGTCAGAATCAAGGAGCGCTATCTGCTAGTCAATATCTTATATCCCACCGAGTTAGGCACCCGAACCAACCTGCCCGATGTCGTTGTGCTCAACCAACCGACGACTGACGAACTAACACCCGTCGCCCTTCTCCGCGCAATACGCGCTGAAGTCGCTGCATTATTTGGCGACTATGGATCAGGGGCCCTCGAAGGCGGCGGTTTCTCAGGCAAGTCCTACATCTATATTTCCCGCAACCTTACATATAATAACTAGTATATGTATCCAGTCAAGTATCTCTCACCAGCAACCTCGACTTTCATTCTGCGGATCGCACGAGCCTCTTACCGATTCATCTGGACCGCTCTGAGCTTCATGAATTCAGTTCCCGTTAAAAACGGTAAGCCATGCGTGTTTCGAGTCGTTCACGTCAGCGGCACCATACGAAAGGCCGAGGAAGAAGCGATCCGTCGCGCTCGAAACCTCATCTTCGAGGCGAAAGGAGGGCAGGCCACGAAGGCGTCCGATCCTCTAAGCAATATCTTTAGCACCTCCAACCGATCCAAACCGGGAGCGTCCAGTGGAGTTCCTTCGGAGAGAGAGGCGTACGATAGTGACTTGGAAATGGGTGAAGTAAGTAACGATTGAGACATCATGGCCTTTTTCGAACAACCTTCACTCCACTATCTCCCATAGGAGGAGGCATGCCGTCGAACTCGTCATCGTCGTCCGGAATAAGGTCAGGGGTAGTAGTTCCTGTATCCGCACCAGCGAAGTTCGCACTCTTCTTCTGCTGCTCCTCCCACTCCTTTTGTTCCGCCGCATCGTATTCGTCTTTCGCGTCGACCCAGCGCTCCTGGATATCCTGCACATCCATCATCGACGACTCGTTGCGCATCGCTACCTGCCAAACCGTGTCGTTGGCCCCCTCAGCACCGCCAAACACATACCCGCCAGCCCTATCGATCACGCGCAAGACGTGCATCATGCTCTTTTTATTCTCTACAGCAAGCACCTCAAATCGGACAAGGCCGAAGCTCGTGACGAGGTCTGCGACGGCTTGGTTCAACCGGCTAAACTTATTACTGCGCATTGCTGGGGATTCCGCCTCGAGTTCTGGAAGAAGATACGACAGATCGTCGACGTCTGTGTAGAAATTGAGATTGAAGGGCAGAGGGTCGTACGAGGCGATCTTGTCGATCTTGGTCAGGACGTTGATATGGGACATGTCCATCTGCAGCATGGCGCGAAGGGTGAGGAGAAGGTTCGAGATGTATAGCGAGGGTTGGGTGAGACAAAAGCTATCGGACAAATGGACTGCTACAAGCTTTCTCAAGCGTTAGTCGCCAGTCGCCAGTATGGGTACTCAGTGGTACACCTACTCGGTAGTCCAGTTTCTGCAGCTTGAAAAAGATGTTGCGCAGGGAGTTGTGGTGTGTGTACAGTTCGACCTGGCCCGGACAGTCGAAGAGGATATAAGAATCGCCCAGCTCTTTGAGGCCTTTCTCCAGCCATTCCATGTTATTCTCTAACTCTTCGAAGGCGTAAAGGATGCCACCATTGGGTCCGAGCTGGTCATCGGCCATAATCTCCTCCAAGGTAACAAGGTCGCGAATGTCCAAAGCACAAGGGTAGTTAGTTTTGTCATTGGCGGGGTCGAGGTTGACAACTGAGCACTCTCGCCCTATTGCGCCCATGAACTGGTGCACTAAACGGCGTCAAGTGAGTAAAAGAGCTAAACAAGATGTGGTTTTCAGGCCAACCTACTGCCGTCGCAGTACGTGCTCTTCCCTGCGCCGGGACTGCCAAGCACCAGCTGCGCGAAAGGCATCGCGGTAAACCCGGGGTTTTGTAAACTTGAGTAAGTATAGACAGCCAAAACTGAGAATCAGATGAGATAGAAATAAGTGCGTTGGCAGTGGTGACGACGATCCGAGCTATGCACAGTAACTAAGTAAGTAGACAACAAAGCTGCCCCTCAACCCCTCCATGCGAACAGGTACCTAAGCTCGGAGCTGGGGGATACGCAGAGGCGGTCGAGCATGGCAGAAACACAGTGCACCATATACTGTAGATCGATAGCTCCAAGGTTGTTTACCTCTTATCGATTGAATTCCAGGTCCGAGTTAACTTCAGCCAACATACATTTATGCGACAGTACGATAATCGGTGCCTCAATCACGAATATTCCCTGGACATATTCTAATAAATATTAAGCACAATTCTATATCAGTCAGCGAGATCTCGCTTTGAAACAATTGCGCATATACAACAATGGCGCCTGGTGAGCAGCCAAAAGACACCCTGTTGCCTCGTATGATACCAACCAGCTAACCTGCGATTCCAGCCGCGCAGTTCGAGCTCGCGCAGCCGCCCAATGATGCGGTATCCGCACTAGTATTCGCACCCGAGTCTTCGTCACGCCTCCTCGTCTCTTCCTGGGATAAGAATGTATACCTTTACGACACACAGACCGCCGCCGCCGAGGGCGAGGCCCAGCAAGGCTCGCTTATCCAGACATTCGAGCACCGCGCCCCCGTACTGGACGTCTGTTTCGGCGCAAACGATGATGAGGCCTTCAGCGCAGGCATGGACTGGCAGGTAATAAGGTTAGACCTGACGAGTGGCGAACAGACCGTACTCAGCAAGCACTCCGCACCCGTACGGAGGGTCGTCTACAGCCGACAGAACTGTGAGTACACACCGACACATATATTTCGTCTAATAATCCTACTCCTTATTCTCCCATGCGGCACAATGAAGCTAACAAACCCGCTCCGAAGCACTCGTCATCTCCGCCTCATGGGACAGCACACTACACGTACACAACCCAAACGACACGACGCAAGCGCCCCTCGAGATCCCGCTACCAGGCAAACCCCACGCCATGGCCGCGAGCCCGTCGAAGCTCATAGTCGCCATGACCTCCCGGCTAGTCCACATCTACGACCTGTCAGCCCTCGCCACGGGGCTGGCATCACAGACGGCGCCGCAGCCCTGGCAGCAGCGCGAGTCCTCCCTCAAGTTCCTCACGCGCGCCGTGGCCGCAATGCCGTCCGACGCGGGCTACGCAACGAGCAGCATAGAGGGGCGCGTGGCCGTCGAGTTCTTCGACGCGTCGGCGGAGTCGCAGGCGCGGAAATACGCCTTCAAATGCCACCGACAAAGCCAGCCGTCGCCAGACGGGGCCCCGACGGACGTCGTGTACCCCGTCAACGCGCTGGCCTTCCACCCCACGTACGGCACCTTTGCGAGCGGTGGCGGCGACGCGACCGTGGCGCTGTGGGACGCCGACGCCAAGCGGCGCATGAAGGTGTACCAGAAGTTCCCCGACAGCGTCGCCGCCTTGGCGTTTTCGGCTGATGGCCGGCACCTCGCCATCGCCGTGTGCCCCGGCTTCGAGACGGGCATGGAGGACTACTCGGGCGAAGGGCGGACTAAGATCCTGGTCCGCGAGCTCGGCGAGAATGAAGCACTTCCCAAAGGCAAGGCGAAGTGATAGGTAATTTACATACACACAGACGAAGAAAACCAACAACAAAACCACAAGACCAAGCCCATTATCCATCTATCCGATTTATATGCTTCTATATGGGAGCAACATAAATTTAATTCCGAGTCGGTCGTGAGGCGGCGAAGCATCAATGAAAACAAGACCGAGAACGAAAAATTGATAATATGACATACAGTCCCCACGCACCCGGTCAATCGAATATTTCCGGGAGGTGAAGCAAAGCCGGCGTTATTGGCAAGAGAAAGAACAATAAAAACGTGAAGTTATCTCCATTTTATCTATTCATCTTTTGACGTGACCTGAGAGCAGTATTTCTTGCTTCATACCCATCAGTAATGACTTGAGGATGAGAAGGCGAATGTCAAATCACTACCCCCCAGTGAACTCCCAGTTAGTGTATTAAGTAATTAAACCTCGACCTCCTACCAATCTAACACGGTTTATACATATTCCTTCTCCGTAGGAAATACCAAGGACATTTCCTCCCAGTAGCTCACTAGCATGTTCTCCTCCCCGCCTCAGTCAATCTAGCTATGTTTCTCCCCAGCTTTCATAGAAATATCCCATATATAGCATCATATAAGCTAAAGGGGTTCATCGATATGCTAGCAAATCTTGTTCATCCCTGGACTCAATCATGGCTTCTCGAGCATGTGATGATAGCCGACCGTAATTATAGAGTAAATGCGGATCCCAGGCTTCATCTCCGCAGTTTTTGACCGTAGTTTATGATAAGTTGATGCCAGGGTTGAGGAGAACGGAAGCCCACTGCGTCATGGTTATCGCGTGTGCCTTATTGATTAGTCCCTGGCCAAGACCACAGCTGCTTGAGGGCACCTCCATCTGCGAATCCGGCACTGTGTCCTGCATATCCTCATAGAAGTTGTCTGGGCTATTTTCGTCTAGCTTTTGGAAGCCACCTTCAACCTCTGCGGGTGTGTAAGCATATTCGAAAACATCACTTTCATATTGGCATTCATCTTCCATTTGCGCATCCTGCTGATCACCCTCTTCTTCGTACTCACCATCGCCTGTCTGATCCTCGTATTCTGGTAGGAATCTAGTAAATAACATAGGTGGGTTTTCATCTTGATTACTTTGGAATCGTCGTTTGCCTTTCCCAAGGTTCTCAAAGCCGGACGCCATTCGTTTTAGTGGTACGACTTGCTTCATGTCTGATTTTGACACGGTCTCCCGTTCTGAGTTGAGTGGTGATGTGAAGCCGTGACTTTCTGCGGTGATGTTTCTCGGTTTTCTGTTAATTGTGCTCTCTGCAAAATTTTCTCTCGTTGGCCACACCTCCCTCACTATCGTACTACGAACCTTTCCCCGTGATCTATGCGATTTCTTTAGACAAGCCTGGCCAGAAGTCGCTTCCACATCATTCTCGGCCTGTATCGAGAGTTGACCAAAAGCTGACAGCGACCTCGATCGTTTACGCTTGTGTTTGCCCGTCATGAGGAAAACAAAGTTGGGTGTCGCCTCGTCATCTGAAAACCCATCTCCGGCCCTCCAAGATGGCTCCGGTTGGCTTCTCGACTTTGGGAAACGAAATAGTTCTGGCCCCCGATAATTATACAGCCGAAATACCCCTTTTGTGATATATGATGAGACATCCGGAATGGGGCCATTGGCATTAGATGGCGACGAGAGGTCTACTTGTCCAGAGGGAGGACTCTGGCTGGGTATATGCTTTCGTGGCCTCGAAACGTTTCTTCCCTTGTTGTGTTCTCGACTTTTTTCTCGTCTTGGATGGCAAGGATAAGGTGTAGCATCACGTCTTCGAGTCCGGCCCCTTGAAGGGCTCCTCTGGCTGGACGTCGTTTCAGACTGGGAGCGAGAACGAGAAATAGCACAGGATGAAGAGTTTTGGTAGTCGTCTGTGCCTGGTTCGACGGAATCAAGGTGAGGCAGCGGTGAATTAATTCCGTGACTTGCTTCACTAACGAACTGTCAAGATGGAACACGTAGACCTATTAAATGGTTTGTATACCTTGGATGACGCGATCCTATTTTTGAACGGGAACTGAGTGCCCTAGACCTTGTGCGTTTCGAGTTGGCACGTACAGGCGATTTGGTTCTGCCTCTTGGATATCTAACTTGCTCGTCACTCTGGCCCAATACAACTGTCCTCTGAAAATCCTGTAAGTTGCTATCACATCCCATTGATTTCGTACGTCGGAGAATTGCACGAATTCCCGCGGTCGGAAGTGCAGGAGAGGCAGATAAGCCGATATAGATTGGATCAATGGGGGGCAGGATAGAAGGGAAATCAGTCAAGGATATGAGTTCGGCCATTATTATCGAATGGTAGTGATACTCAACAAGGACAATTTAGTTTGGAAATCAAGCTGGGAGACTGAACACTCATGTGTATATAACCAGGTTCGGACTTGAGGAGCTCTTCAAGCGATTGAGACGATAGAATCAAGCCTAAAATTGAGAGAAGAGGAATTTACAGTCGAAGTGAGAACAGTTCCTACCCCTTCGTCCGATTCATACGTTAAGGCAGAAGGAAAGAACGCACACCACCAGCAATATGAATCAACTGATATAGGAAAGCACAACCAATACATGCACATGTGCCGGCGAGACGCCTCTATGCCAGTATCTCTCAGTTAGGTCGTGTTACGTGAACCGTAGCATGACTGCAAGCTTGAACTTAATACCTAGGCAGTCACATACATCTACACTGCAGCAGAGTCTAGAGTTCTTAATTATACGTTAGGTATCATCGATTGTCTATGCTTATAGAGCAGACTATTGTGAATGCATCTCTCGCAAGTTTGTGGTTTACTCATCACATTGACAAAGTCTAACCCACGCCACGTCAGGTGCGTGGATGGTAGAACTAGCACCTGCATGAGGAATATTTGATCAGGAGTTCACCATGTAGGCCTCATTTATGGTCGAGGGCACTTCACAGAGGCTACTGAACCGAGTATCCGCGGTGGCAGACGTATTGGACTACAGAGACTGGGCCTCATATATCTGTCTTGCTCAATAGCGTCGTGAACTGCTGAACGAAGCTTTTCTACGAATAACTAACCAGAGAGGCTTCAACCATCGATTCTAGGACTGTGAGTCCACCCTACGAACGTCGAAGTAATGCAAAGACATGTTTGAGAAAACAATATCCTAAACAACGTCAGCGCCGCCGTCCAGGGGTTGGCATCACGTAGATGGGCCAATAAGGTAATCAAATGTTGCCTGTCAAATGGCTTGTAGCCTACTGCAATAAGCATCCTGATTCAGCCTTATCCTAGCCTATTTTCACTTAGTAGTTGCTTCCAAAATCTCAGCTCTCGTCAGCTGAAACAAGCTGAAGAGGCAGTGTCAGCCTAGTTCCCTCATGTAAAAACCCCCCATTTTCATGGTAATACGTTGAAACTTCAGCATTGGAAGAACCTTCGCGACATTGTCAAGTTGCAGCGCCAGGTCCGTATTGCCAAGTGGGACTTGAGCAACTTAATAGAAAACGTAGAATCTCTTCCTATTGCACGAGGGGATAATAGTTCATGTCGACTAGTTACAAATGACAAAATCTGCAAACAAGCGTAGGTAAGAATGACTTGGCAATGTTTTCAAGATCAAAGCATGCAAAGAATCTTATAACCTGATCTGCGGATTCTTCGGATATTAAATCGCCCCGTACCTGACGATCTTTATCCTTATTGACGTATGCAACTTGTTTTTACCGTTGTATTTGACTCGCGCGGTCATCGTCATCGTGGCTATGCTCGTAGCCGAAGATATGGTACGGTAGCATGAAGCACCGATCAGTTGGAGAAAAGTCCGAATTGGGACACCTGCGAGACTCTCATTGGTGCGTGATAAATTGGGATACGCGCAATCGAGGAGCAAAGTTTTATAGTTGATAGCTGCACAGGTGTGATGGTGTTACCAACGACCATCCTATTGAAACTATTGCACTAGGATTGCTGGACTGTACTGATCAGTATTGCTTCCAGGGTTTTGCTAACAAATTGTTGTAGGCATTTTTTCGGAACGTGCGGCAGCTTGCACTCAATTGAAGCAATCGCGTTTGAGTTAGCGAGCATCAAAACGCTATCCACATTTCCGCAAAGCGAACGGACAGAAGAGTCCTAGGCCAGGGTAACTAACTACTGTTGAGAGGACTTGTAAACGAAGAGAGGTTTGCAATAAAATCCGAGCCCAGGTACCAAATTCTATGTTTTCGAAACCGCCTCTATTTCCAGGTTCAAGGCTTCAACATAGTAAGCTCGCAAGAACCAGAAGACAGGCCATAAACCCCGGATATTTCTCATTCCCTGCGCTTGGACCCAACGTCCCATCGTACGGACCGGAACAGCCAAGCCGCTCTGGAGTTGTTTTCGGTACCACTGTTCGTCATTTGGGCGCATGTATAAGTAAGTAGGTATTTGTGCCGTGTAACCCATCACGCAATCAAGTATTCCACATTCTCCGTCGTGGCGGTGAGACACCTATCGGAAAATTATCCACAGAGTTGATGTTTCCATAATTGTACGTGAGTCCAAGTCACTTGAAAACCGGGCGAAATGCCAGTATCTGTCGTAATATTTAATGACATTTCGCTGTCAATTAACTAGGTAAGTAAGTACTGAACGATATCTGTATCTGGACGTTGAGTGCAAACGTTCAATTCTCTTCTGGCGGTAAGGATCTTCACCGCCTGGCCAGTTCCTGATTTGGCTCCTCGGCTCCCATATGTGCTGTAAAAAAATGGGGACCCGAACCCCTAAAACCTGTGCTGTAGCGTCTGCTGGCGCTTGATCGTCGGCCAAAAGCTGGTAATGAATAGTGCCAACGGGGCTTGCAACAACCCAGAACGGGCGGGGGGTCAAGGGGCTAATTGTGGAGACAGACCTCCATCTGCAGCCTGCAAGGATTAGGATACGAAGGGCGAGAACACGAGATAATAATAACAACAGCATGACATTCAAGCCGTCCAAGGGATAAGACTTGCCTTACCCGAAGATGATGACTTGTCATTTGTGTTGAGCATGCATTCTCACAAACATAAATCGGCATTGACCAAGAACTACGTAGTTCAACCGCAGAGGACGGCCTTGAATCCTTCATATGGTCGGTCCAAGGGAGTATGGGTTCGTATTGTTGACGCCATTGCCGGCCCACGTTTCCTCGACCCGTATCCCTTCTACTTATACACTAACTTACCATTGTGCATACGCCTCCGTCCAAAAGAGAATGCTTACAGCATACCCGGTAAAATCGGGCTGATAGATGATACAATTAGACTAGGGCCGACTTGGCATTCTTGATGTGTTTGAAGAGACGGACAGAACCTTCTTGACAAGAAACAATGTCCTAGACTAGTTGTGGTTTGTTGTTTTCTACATTGAGGTAGCTTGCACGTGCTAAAATACTGTAAGTAGGTAGATGATCACAACAGCTTATTCTGTACTGTACTAGCTACATGTAAGCAAGGCAACGAGTATGGGACACTCAAGTAGCTTTTACGGGCCAAGCAATAGAACCCATAGGTCGATCCCCCCCTTTTTCAGCCGCAGAACGGCAGTTTGACCTTTTTCTCTTGACTCGTTAATTCGTCATAGTCGTGCTCCCACAAACATTACCTGCACTAACTTACCAACGAAACAACTAGAAATGGCGAGTTTGTTTATGAGACTTCCTATCAGGTAGTAGTCACATGTTAGATCGATACCTGATACTTATACATATATATACGGAATAATTATCCAACACCGCCTTTACAAGTCATCAGTACATGTATATGCGGGTACCTACCTGAGTAGTTCCATATTATCCCAGATACATCTGCGTATCCGTGGATCTGACAGGCATCTCAACCCCCTCTAGTCTACCTGGCTCGCCTGGTAGTTGCACGCTATCCAAATAATACCAGCCCTGATCGTTGGTGGCTTGCAGCTTGCAGCTTCCGAGGCGCGGCAGCTGCATAATAGGCGACTTGAAGCCGCGCCATCCCTTGGATTTCAATTCATAGATCGAACTAGAGTGGTCTTAGGTACTCCATACATCGTACTACGGCATTTTAGGTACATAATACAAATATACACGTATATGTGTCGACATATTCCCACCTCGATTTGTTCGCTGTTTCTCTTCTCCCGAATATTTGATTGATCTCCCTTCTTCCTCCTCTTCTTCCTCTTGCCCGCCGTTTCTACGGGTCGCAGATACTCGCCTAATAACGCTAGCCTTCAAATATAAAACGCCTCTTACATCTCGTCTTCCGCCTCGACCTTCACCACGGCCAATTGCTTGATCGCGTGACAACGTTTTTACTGCAGCAATTCCACAACCATAAACCATACATTGGACTACTTTCGGAATATGAGCAGGAATCCTTATCTAAGAATAGAGTTCTGTATCCTAGCGCCTTGAAAGACAAAAATCAAAATGGGTCACACCAAGAGCTTCTCGGTAGCACCGATGGACGACGATTTCGAGTTCGACGAGAGTTACTTTAGGCAGTTCTATAAGCCGTTGTCCAATTTGCCCACGCCTCCACCTTCCACCCGCACCTCGTCCGCGAGCCAGAGCCCCAGACTATCATTCGATGATACTGAGGGCCCCAATTCACAATTTTTAGGTCAGTTTACGTTACACTATATTCTACCAAGCGCTTACTCGTTGGCCTTGCATGAACTGACTTCTAAATAGGGCCAGCCGCCCATCTCGCGAGGATGTTACCTCCGGGAGCTTCATTCATCACGCCATCTATTCTCACGGTGCAGCAAATGCTAGCGAGAGCCAACCTGCCCATGGACATCATTGCCCTGGCAGTCTGCATTCTGGACTCCCTGGACTCCAAGTTCTCACGGAATTGGCGGGTGGCGTTTCCGCTGAATCGCCAGGGTCAGCCGACGTCGAAACGACACACGCTCCCCTCGGCCCCGGGCCATGCGACACACATAAACTCCGTGTTTCCCGAGATCATCATCCTGGCCGCGTTAGTGATCGCAGATAAATTCGTGGAAGATATGCAGAGCCCGACGCAGTACTTCGCCTCGAGCTGGGGGAGCAACCTCTGGACGTGCGAGCAGGTCAATTTCACTGAGCGTTGCATCATGGAGAGCCTGGGCTACCGGATCCTGCCGTTGTGGGATCCTGCGCTGATCAAGCAGGCCAGGCATGATATCGAGATGGCTCGACGGGAGATTATCCAGGAGAGGAGCAGCAGTAGCACGGGGGGCGTCGTTGGTGAGGACGGCAGGCAAAAACACTTCAAGTCGATGAGCTCGGGACATGCCGTCCTAGGTCTAGGCCTGCAATTGACGCCTGTAGCTACACCCGACACAGAACGAGCCACATCCTTCGACGAAATCTGAGTAGACAGGGTTGGACGCAGGCTGACCGAGGCGCTTCGAAGGTCGGCTGGATCGTTGGGGCTGCATATCCGACCGCATTCACATCATCTGCATCCCTCTATACGCAATCCTCTTGCAGTACGACAAAGGGCAAAAAAACATCAGAGATTATCCCAATGGCGCCATTGTTGGTCACTGTCAGCGAGCAGCGGCGTCGTCGTCCTACCTAATTACTTACATACGCGTTTATTAATTGGACATGGCTGCATGACAAGGCTCGCTTGTATTGGGCCTGGCTAGGCTGGGCTTTGCTTTGCACTTTTTTTCGGAAAAACCTGGAGAGGGTGGAAAATGGTTGGCCGGAGTTACATTCGCCTCATTTAACGAGAGCGACACCGCTTCTTGTTTTTAATATTTCACACGCGATCTTGCATATCGAGTAGTACCGCTTCCCCAACGCGCGGAATCTACGAACTAATATCTCCGGACCAAAGGAATCCAGAACAAGAGCGAGTCGCCACCGATGGGAGGAGAATTTATTGGATCGATTGAATCAATGGGTTTCATAAAAAAGATGAAACAGGCGTATTTGTCGAAATGTTGCTTTTGTCTACATATTATGTGAAGAGGAGGACATGTGCTTTCCGAGTTCTATACCCCTTGATAATCGCACGTTGCAGTTTTTTTCTCTCGTCTTCTGCGAAATTGAAGCCCACTGGACTTTGCTGGGTCTGATACATCGTGAATGAACGGAGCATTGATGTACCGAGATGAGAGGAAAAGACGCGTACTCGATTTCCGTCTTATATTTACTAAGCATACAGGCTGAACTTAGCCAACGTCGAGTGATGTCATGCCGTCTCAACAAACGGCGAACAGAATCGGGCCGTGTCTTCCTCTTTGCTGGGTTCCTCCTATACTGGTTGATATCCAGTGTCATATGCACGTGCCGTATGCAATGCATTGCAGTGTCACCAGATTCCGTTACGTGCTGAAAATAGGGATAGATGAATGTCGACGGGGAACATGGGAGGGAAAGCAACAACCAACATCCCGGGATACTATGCCGCAAAGGCCCATGCTTTGACAGTACATTAGAGTTTGCTCTCGACAGGGCCGTTCCTGGCGAGGCATGGGCAATAGCCAGTCAATTGAGTTAAATCGAATAGATTAAGCTTTCCCGTCCCATGTCAATTTGACGGCGCATAGGTACCTTGCGTAAGATCGAGCAAATATGTAGATTTCCATATCTCAAAACATCTTGCCATAATTATCTCACTATTTCGTCCAGGTCGGACATTCTAATGCTCCTCTTAGTCTATGACAAAAAGACGAAACCGCTGACGACGATAGCTAACAAAGATGACGAATACCTCCTATCGTACCCCCCATGTACTTACTTCAAGCACCACGCAACAAGGCGCGAGAAAAGAAACTATCTAGACTTAGTCTCGGCCGGCTAAATAATCTCTCCACAAACTAGTCCACTACTACTACACTTCGATTCATTCCGTACGGCCGCGTTCGCTCACCGTGCCAACATCCATCCAAGCATGGTGGTGGTATCATCTGTCTATCTATATGTCTGTCTGACAAGACGTGAATATTTCTTTCTCATACTTCTTACCTAAGAGAAACTCGTCTCGCAGCAATGCTGTGGTATCGGGGTTGCTGTAGGTTGCACAATGGGCCGAATAGCCGTAGACAAACGTGGGACATAGACAGGAAGCTAGATTTAAGAATGGATGAGTCGGCACGGCAGTTGTGAGGCCTTTTTTTTCTTTCTCATTCGTAAATTATGGGGTCGTCGCTCTTGTTCCCGTGCTCTTCGCCATTCACTCGGCGTGGGCTCTCGGATTTCTCTTGTAAACAACTTAAGAGGCTCATTAAGTACTTAAGATATAGCAGTCATTATTGAGTCCTTCATCGCAGCTACATGAGCTTTTGTGTTTCTAGTACATCAAAAGCTTCATGGAACTAGAGAGACGATTAATCTTACTATTTATCGTAATGCGCGGTGAGCCGCAGAGAATTTGGTAGAAGCAAATGCTTCAATCGTTGAGTACTGCTGGGGATTCATGAATTGAACTTGAACATTAGGTACGCCCTGGCATCCGTTTGTAAATTGAGCTAGAGCCTACTTCAGCTTTACGAACCAGTAAAATTTATGCATCGACCCTCGAAGCTACTAAGACAATATTACTAGGTACTGACACTCAAATAATTCATTAATAATACCTGTCACGTAAGAAACGGGCTTGGCTGTGCTGATAAAATCTGTGAACTGAATCGAAATAACTAGCCTTGATAACTATCAAGCATGAATGAAGCTTGAATGAGTAAAGATGCTTATTGGGAAGCTTTTATCAGTCCCGAATAGGATTAGTGAGGGGCATACGGTAGAATTTTTTGGGTACACCGCTTGCTTCCCCGACATCCGCTCCCAAGCTACCCCCGCTACAATCCAGTCAGGCCATTAAACTTTTGGTTGTTCGCGAATCATTACTTCCAATCCAAGCGCACTCATCCACCATCGGAATCTACAAAACACATTATATCAGCCATGGCGAAAAAACGAGCGAGAGAGGCCGATGGCGCAACTGAAGCACCCGACAAGATGGTGGAGGATAGCGACAGCTCAGATGACGAGGTGAGCAGAACACACCCCTCCGAGACTGTTGCTGGGCGTTAGAAACTCACGAGCCGACTCTAGGACTTCGACATGGTGAACGTAGATTTCGAATGGTTCAATTTCAACGAAAAGATCGACTTCCACGGCACGAAGTCCCTGATACGGCAGCTCTTCGACGTGGACGCGACGCTATTTGACGTCTCGGCGCTCGCCGACTTGATCCTTTCCCAGTCCTCCATCGGCTCGACCGTCAAGACGGACGGCGAAGAGGCGGATCCATTCGCCTTCTTGACAGCGCTAAACGTGCAAGAACACCGAGAGAAGAAGCCGATGGCTCAGCTCATCTCATACCTGAGCGAGAAGGCGAAGGGCGTCGAATCGCTGGCCCCCATCATACCCGAGCTACTAGCATCGGGGCAACACGTCGGGCTCGTGCTTTCGGAGCGGCTGATCAACATGCCGTCCGAGATCGCGCCGCCGCTGTACTCGATGCTGATAGAGGAGATCCAGGACGCCGTCGACGACAAGGAGCCCTACGAGTTCACGCACTACCTGATCGTGTCGAAGACGTACCACGAAATAGAATCGACGCTAGTCGAGGAGAGAAAAAAGAAGAAGGGAAAGCAGGATGGTGCCACGCTCCACTACTTCCATCCGGAGGACGAGGTGCTGCAGAAACACGCCGTCGCGCATGGCAGCTACTCGTTCACCAAGATCGACGACGCCGTGGCGGATAGCAAGCGGGCGTTTCAGGAGATGGGTGTCATGCCCATGGGTTCTATGATTTTGATTGAAGCTAGCAAATTTGCGGATGCCGTCAAGGCGGTAGGCGAATATCTGAGTCCTCCTTCATGAAAGCAATTTTAAAAGAAATAAAAAAAATGGAAAACAAGATATTCGTCCTATCCGTCCAAATTCGTGCAACCGCTTACGCATTCTGCTTATCGCTTTTTCGCTTTTTCCCATGCGTATGCTATACCTATGAACGCCTTTTTACCTGTCCGTATGCCGAATTTTTCAGTTTAATCGTTGCATGAGGTACTCGACTTCGACCTCCTTCGTTATGGGGATGACGAAATCCCTGTACATCGACTCCACGGCATCGGCGTTGATCTTGCCCTTACCCTCGGTGTTGGCCGAAGACGGATCGGTGCCATAGGTCTGGGCCTTGAGACGGAGGCGAGCCAACACTTGTTTCTCGACAGCGGCGTTCGTTATGGACTCGCCGATGCCGTCACGATCACCAGCCTTGATGAGTCTCTTGTACAATTCGGGGTCGGACTGGAACTTGGACTCGGCGACGAACTTGCCGAAGTGGATGCGGCGCGATATGGCCTGTAGGCAGGCGATGTCGCAGGTAGCGGAGGATCCGTAATTCTCGTCGGATTCACCGCTATCCCCTCGGCCGAAGTCGGGGCACACGGCGGGCAGGAATTTGTCGACGTAGAAGCGCTTGATCTTCTCGTTCACGTTGACATCGTTGGGGTGTAGGATGCGTGGGTAGTCGAGAGGCTTTAGAATGGGCTTTTGCAGGGCGTCGGGAAAGAAGGGGTACTCGTCGGGCGCATCATATCGCCTGATCAGCGATTGCAGCTTTTCCTGCTCTCGCAGGTACCAGTCCATGAAGCTGAGGTTTTGGTCCGCGCCCGCCAGGGCCATGGCCCCCGGCTGGTAGATGGTCCTGTTGAGTGGGAATTGGACCCGTTCGATCAGGTGGAATGTGATTGTGTCTTCTAGGCGGCTGAGTAGAGAGTAAGGATGTGAGCATGCATCACACCGAGGTATTGGTCAATATGGCTTGACCTAATAATTAATCACTTACATGAGCTGGAAGCGGATGTTGGAGAGATCGAGAGCCTTGGAGGCATCTTTGAGGTCTATAATGGTATCCATGGTGCTCGAAATATTCTTGTTGCTTTTTCTTCGGTGTCACTCTGCTTATGGTGTTGTGTTGATTTTTGTCGGCCCTCCAAGATAGGTAGATGACCTTCTCTAGCGAGTGCATACACCTAGGCCGAGGATCGGTCATGTGGATATAGGCAGCTTACAAAATAAGCTTCAGTGGGGTATGTAGTAAATAGGAGAGCGGAGGGGAGGAGCGAGGCGAGGGTTTGCTATCTAATCGTATGCCTAGCCCCTTGGCGGATGCACGAGCGCATCATACAGTTCATGCACTGTCCAGCTGGCAGCAACCAGCCATGGTGTGGCATGCGACTTCGTGGCTTGTGCAGCTTCTTGATTTCTCAATTTTGGTGACATCGCCGAGCTAAAAGCTACAATTACCCTCCAGTGTGACAATTTTTTGCGACGAGATACATGAGCTACGTTCAATTTATTGTATAGAATCAATTAACGAAGAATATTCAAGTTCACAGCCAGCCAGCGACCTCTTAAATTGCTTATTGAATACATGCGCTACTTCACGGCAAATATCCATCGCCACTGAGCGAAGCGAACCAGGAAATAGACTCGGCGACGGAATCACGCGCATGGACGATTCAGACCTAAATAATGCCTTCCATGACGAAGCCCCCGTGGGCGAGGACTCTATACTCTCGGTAAATGATTCGTCTTTATTGTCATTAAGTTTTTTCTTTATTTTTTTCCTTTATTTTTGAGGTTCCCCTCCAGCTTCTACTGTCATGCGCCGATCATATCTAACCGAGGATACAGTCGCGAGGACTAGAAGCTTTTACTCGAAAGGTTACCACCACCGCAAGCCATCTTACCGGCCACGGCGTCGATGCTGGAAACCCCTACCACAATGCCATGGGCCAGGTCCACAGACAGCTCGCGCGGCCCGTCATACAGCGCAGGATGTTCTCCATGGCCAAGACGTCGCCTACCGATCTTGTCCGGTCCAAGTTCTCCGCCTCTGAAATACAGTCCCGCGCTCTATCCTACCTATCCGACGATATGCTGCAGAACATACCCGAAGACGAGAACGCATACTCTCTCTTCCAGGGCTTCAAGGCGAGCTTTCCCGAGCTAACAGACGATGGCAAGCGAAACAGGAGGAGGTCCTCAAGGGGAAGGAAGATGATCGAGGAATCACCGAGTACCGCCAACGGTCCACAGCACTTGCACAAGTTGAAGAAAGAGAGGTCTACGTTGATGCACGAGCTGGAGATGCTGGGTATAAGAAAAAACATGGCCAGTAGCGAGATCCGCGAGATCGACAACAAAATCGCAAATCTCACCGGCATGCGCAGAATTATTTTGGACCGATTAGCAGGTCTGGAGCAAGAGGAGGCATTGTTAGAACACGATAGTAAGGGTGGTGGTCCATGAGTGTGCTTGTTGTTTGGTGCTAACCGATCGTGATAGTTGGTGATATGGAAGGTCGAATAGACGTAGCACAAGTCCTGGTTGACGAAGCCGAGTCTATAGCTGCTGCCACGGCCGCAGCGGCAAGGTCAGACGACGATGATTTGGTAACCGACCAAGACGTCGACGAGTTCATGTCGAAATCTATCTATGAGAAGATACCATCCGCGTCGAGCGCGCCTCCTAAAAAACGACACAAGCACACACGGCGGAAATCCATGCCTATATTACACGAGCATTTCGACCCTGGCTTCAACATTAGAGAAATTAAGGCCCATACAGAGCAGATAACAGCACTAGATTTTGACGTCCCTTTCGGCACCATGGTATCGGCATCCCTCGATGACACCATTAAAGTATGGGACCTCAATGCGGGACGCTGTATAGGTTCACTCGAAGGTCACACCGCATCCGTACGGGCTCTGCAAGTGGAAGACAACATTCTCGTCACGGGTTCTGCAGACGCCACTGTGCGGCTATGGGATCTAAGTAAAGCCCACTACGACCCTCAGGGGAGTCGCTTCGGACGTGATGACGAGGAAGACGACGGAATAGCCTTCGAAAATCCAGACGATCACGCAGTCGACCCACCAGAAGGGAGCATGGCAGATTGCCCTCTGTTTGTACTCCAGTCACACATGGACGAGATCACCGCCCTTCACCTTCGAGGCGACGTGCTTGTCTCAGGCTCGTCGGACAAGACGCTACGCCAATGGGATCTCGAAAAGGGTCGTTGTGTGCAGACACTAGATGTGATGTGGGCAGCGGCGCAAGCTTCGGCCTCTCTTGGCTCTGGCGAGGGGACCTGGAGACAGACCTCCCGGCAGACGTCGGGCGCCGCTGACTTTGTAGGGGCTCTCCAGGTTTTCGAGTCGGCTCTCGCCTGCGGTACGGCGGACGGCATGGTGCGGCTTTGGGATCTGCGCAGCGGACAAGTCCACCGCAGTCTTGTCGGCCATACTGGCCCAGTTACCTGTCTGCAGTTCGACGACGTTCATATTGTGACGGGAAGCTTAGATCGCAGTATACGGGTGAGTTATATATATCTATCCTTCTGATTCATACTTTCTTATTCCCTTTCCCATTTTACGTTTCACTGATAATCCATAATAGATATGGGATCTTCGCACAGGCTCCATCTTCGATGCTTACGCATACGACAACCCGATCACAAGCATGATGTTCGACGACCGACGCATCGTCAGCGCCGCCGGGGAGGACGTCATCAAGGTCTACGACAAGATGGAGTCGCGCCAATGGGATTGCGGCGCGGGAATCACGGAGTCGGAAGACGGCCGCACCCCTGCCATCGTCGAGCACGTGCGCATCAAAGACGGGTACACGGTAGAGGGACGTCGTGATGGGATTGTTGGGGTTTGGGCTTGTTAAATGGGGAGGGGGAGGGGGAGGGGATAGAGTAGGTAGCTTTAGAGAGAGGGTAACGATTGTATATACGTGTATGTAGAGTTATGAGGGTGCATGGGTTAAAAGCTGAGTGCCTGCTAACGAAAAGTACTAACGAATTGGCTGCCTAGCTTTATGAGAGGACTAGGAGGTGTACTATTGAATGTATTGCATGAACCTGTCATTGTTGGTTTCCCTGCTGTAGTCTATGTTGACTTTGTCTTATGGTTCTTTTCATGACCCATGGTGAAAGCATGAATCTGTTTGGTAGTCTTTCTAAAGTTGTAGCAAATAAGTGTTTCGTCGGTATAGTGATAATAAGCTAGCTCATAGCTAGTTGCCATGAGTATTCGCGAGGACTTGCGAAAGTGCCGAATCAAGTAAATAGATTACCAAATACTTTTGTGCTCGTCTTGCCAGTCGTATTGATCAATAAGTATCTTAAGCTCGGCGATAAAGTAGCAAGGCAACCGTCTGTCTCTCTAAAGATCCATATCGATGTTCAGAATTAATCCAAGACTTAAGTCGAGTTGAGTTTTGAGTTGATCGTACTACTCAGATATTAAGGAATTGCCTCTATTCCTTGATGTCCTGTGCTTAGAGGTTACGTAATAATGTATTAGTTACAATAATAGTTATTATAGCATCAACTTGACATTTAACATATTTCTCTTTTAGAAATAGAATCTCTCGCCAACCTTTGGGGGTGAGAAGTCGGGTAAGTAAATAAGAGATAGGTAAGTAAGCCATACTATGTCATGAAAGCGTGAAGGGTATTCGAGTTGCAACGATTTACTAGGCGTCAAGGTGGCTATAAAAGTCTAGTCATCCCTTTCAGCCCAGGCAGCGATCTAGGTCCATATGTGTGAAAGTAAAGCTTTCGCACAGGGAGGTGGACATGTTGGTAAGCCGGTATGTCTGCCGAAGGCTATCTTTCATGTGGTGATACTAATGATCTTAGTACTAACTATACGAATGGAGAGTATGATTGAAACTACTAATTTCTTAATAATCTTATTGACCAATTAGTAATTGCTATATATTTATCAATGAAATAAATCTCTTTTGATATAATTAGTGAATCATCTTAACTTTCATTATATTAAGACTAGCAGACCAACATTTTTAACTTAACGATTATCGAGTATACGTTGGATTTAAAAAACTCCGAGATATTTCAACATTTCAGTAAACGTCAATTCCTAATCGAGAAGGATACTTCTTCTGAGCGAGTGTTATCAATAATTTATCGATTACTAGATTTAATTCTCTTGTTTCGTGTCCCGACCTTGCGGCGGCTCTGTATATCGCGGTCCCCGCATTGCCCGTCTATGTTGATATCTAGCGCTTCAATTTACTCTACAATAATTTGTTGTTTCTTAATATTGTTAGTAGAAGTAAATTTACGGGATATAGCTTGTACTTCCCTTGGGGCTCCGATGAGTTATCGCACTTGGATAGGGTACTACATTTGTACCACCCTTTCTGCTGGTGCTTCGCTATTTACTTACTAGCACCAACCTAAGTACTTATGAGCGAACTAGTTCCTAGTTGCTAGTAGAGACTGTGCCATGCAAGTATGTAAATAGATGAGAACCGAATAAGAGAACAGCAAGTAAATGAGCAGACGTTCTGTCTGCTGGCCGATTTGCCTGTCTATGTATAAGTGAGGAAGTAAGCAAGGTCAGGTAAAGCGAGAAAGGCGTTCTAGATCGATCTCGGCATCTCTGTCTGGCCCCTTCTATCCGTGCGGCTCTTCTCGGCTACTTGTACGCCTTCGCTTTCGATGTTCATATCAGAAGAACTCATGGGGTCTGTTACATTTCTCCACGTTGCCAGTCCAACCACAACCGAATAAATATATCCTGAGTTATACCAGACCTATGGTATTACTATACCTGCATCTCGTTTTCATTACGTCTATCTATTCCTTAAAATATTGCTTTGCATGTCTTTATTTGTGTATTATCCCGTGTCTCTGTATGCGCACACAGGCGCGTGTGAAGCATTGAAATGTACCACGAGGCAGCGTGTCATCCGCGTATTTGCCTAAACGGCGAACTCGTTCTCCTGATCCGTTGGGACCTGAGCTGATCCGACACGTCGTTTTCCCTCTTTCTGAATGTTTGTGTGACAATAGGTAGTCTGACTTTCGTGGAACATCTGTGCGTTCTGTAATATTTGGTTCGCCAGAAACTAGTTTCTAATAGTGCGCTCCGACGTGGGAACTTTTGCATAGCAATGTGCCACGATACCTACCTTGTGATTCGTGGGCATGAAAAGAGGGTATATAGACCCGATGTTATATATGTGAATTGTGTGTTATATGTAATTAGGAAGGCGTTTGTGTCACATCGTGAGATATGTATACATGAAATGGACTTGTGTTATACTGTTAGGTGGATATGTGTCTGATATGAGATGCAAATTCTCTATCTCTCTGGGTGTATTATATCTATATCCTCATATCTTATTCACGACCCATAATGTGATATCGTATCGCAACGGCGCTGCAGGTGGCCAGATGAAAAGGTAGGTAGGTACAGCATCGGCATGTGGACGGCGCACGGCCATAACAAATCTTGGCTAAGATCTGTTCGTTTGGGGGCCGTTATGACATATCGTGACATACTTCTTCTTTTTCTTGAAATTCCTACGTAAACGGCATGCCATGGTATGGTATCTAATGGTAAGCCAGTTGGTGTGTGTCACTTCCGGTGGGCATGATGAGGTGCGCACGCCTCGGCAACCCATTGACAAACATGATTTGATTATGTCAAGAGATTCGTGAAACAATGACGTGCAGACCAAGAACCGAACATAATGATTTGCTGGTCAGTCAAGTTGCGGATCATCGAATCCAGGTCGCGGCATATTCGTGGCCTCTTAGACGTCAGCTAACGTTGGATTCGGCTGAGGCACAGACGTTGAAGCGTTGGGGCCATTTCCACGGGACTTGCAGGTTGCATAAGACATGCTGCAGTGAGTAGCAAGTTTATTTATCTGGGAACTTGATCGAGCCCAAATTTATTCCTTGAAATTGGGCTAATTATGAACGCTTGGGGCCAGAATAGAATAGTAGTACCCTTTTTTGTCTGCATGCCAATGTAAAACTTTATTCGTTTGCTAAGGTAGATGTTCATAGGGCATTGTTCACACGGGACCATTCTCCTCACTCATCTCACTGCTCTCAGATGCCAAGAATCGCGCGACATAGATCCAGTTTTCTCGTACTGTAGAATATCATGAGCGATGTTAACTTACCCTGAGGCTCACTCATTCACCATAATGAAGATGGGTTTCGGGCCGAACCGGATAGTAATCGTTCGACAACGACCCTCATCTCCTTCTTGATCACGGCGTTCAAGGCGGTTGAAATGGAGGCGTTCAAACTGTCAATGCCCACCATCATGCGTACACGCTTTTCTCCAAGCCTCATGTGTCGTCGGTTTCATTGAATATTTCTTCTCAGGCCCTTATCAGACAGATCTGTAGGTTGGCGATCTTGAAGTGACCACCTGGGGAATGCATATGCGTGTTCTCCAAATATCATTGAGCGCTTCACGTGGTCAGCGAAACAACCTGTCAACACGCAAATAACTCTGCTACATCAGAATGGGCAAATTTGGAGTAGTCCATTCTCATCCAAGATATTAACTTGGATGTCGCTGGAAGCTCTCGATCTCGTGCCTGATCGGCAGTAACGGTCATCTATTCTTCCTCTTCAAGCTCAACGGCCGGGATTTGCCAAGTAAATATAAGCCTTCACCTCGACCAACAACGCTGAACCCCCTTGTCTGTGATGCGACCAGATACTCCGAAAGTCGAGTTCCCTTAATATCCGTGCCGTGTCTGCTCCACAATTTACTCCGCATTGCAACCCTGATTTTCTAGTTGTGGTGTGAATAGACGAAGCTAGTTGCAGAAAAAAAGGCGTTTTGATAGGTTTTAGGTATATGCTTTTCAGGTATAGTCTCCTTCTCCCCGTTATGAGACTTTCGAAACCTACACTAAGCTGACCCTTATGCGAAACGTAAGCCGTCTTTAGCGTCGATATCTACACCTTTGTATTTAGAAGCCTGAGCGCGGTGAGATCCTTTTAAGATGCGCGTTTCTCCGCAAGTAAAGGGACCGACAGCGGGGAAACCTTGGAATGCTCAGGGATGTTCCGGATAAATTCCAATCCGTCTTAGAAGAAACAAGACGGCCCACTTGTCCACTACACCCCTGTGGACTTGTGGGCGGAATCTAGCAATCGGTAATACCTGCCAACTGCTTTTGGGAGGAGGGCTTGGACAAGCTATGCCGTGACGGAAGGTGAAGACTTCGTTCCAGATGAAGATCGCCGTGAGAGCGCCCGAGAAGAGCGGGAGTGCTGGCTTAAGAGTAGTAGCTCTTGGGACGACGTGTCTGGCTGTGTTTCTCCTCCTCTTCACCACATTCCATCGGAACTTGATTGATCTTGTTGGCCACCATCTGTACCTAGGTCCTTCAGCTACCAGTATGCGGACAAGTAGTGTCTTCCCCGCAGCAGCAGGGCTGCTGGCCGGATCGACGTCCGCCACCCGCCTGTACGTGACTTCCTATGCCGGCACTGTCACGACTCTGGACCTGGCTGAGGGGGCCACGTCCAAACTTGAAACTGTTACTAGCACGACGGCATGCGGAGCCCAGCCTTCGTGGTTGACCCTGGACTACTCCAAGTCGTTCGTGTATTGCTTGGACGAGGCTTGGGGTGCGCCTACCGGCTCTATCACGTCCTTCTACACGAATGCTAATGGCTCACTGACGCCACTGGATACGGCTACCTTGATTGCTGGCCCTGTCAGCATAGCTGAGTTCGGCGTAGGAGGAAGTGGGCTCGTCATCGCCTCTTAGTAAGTGCAACCAATCCAAACTAACATCAAGCTACCAGGGCTGGGCTCGTGATCTGGGTACAAATCCAAGTTCATATATGGGTCAATTATCATGCTGTGTTACTTGGTGCGTAGGGCTACCCGTTTGCTAACCACGTAATCATGCTTCTAGCGCTGGTTCTGGTGTCAATGTCGTAAGTCTGGCCCCAGAAGGCGGCGTTGAATTGGTCCAGAACTGGACCTATACGCTTGACCATCCGGGCCCCATCCCTGACAGGCAGGATGTCCCTCACCCGCACCAAGCTATACTGGATCCCACTGCGAAATTCATTCTTGTTCCAGACTTGGGTGCCGATCTGGTGCGGGTGTATCAGGCTGATGCAGGCAATCTGAAATTGACGCCTATCGCACCCTTGGAGGTTGCGCCGGGATCGGGCCCGAGACACGGGGCCTTCAAGACGGCGCTTAATAAGACATACTTCTACGTGGTCACGGAGCTGGGTAATACTATCATAGGGTACGAGGTTCTATACAATACGAACAATACCCTCGGTTTCTCTGAGTTATTCACCATACCGAGTCACGGAGATAATCGAACCCTTCCGGCGACCGCGGCAGCGGGCGAGGTTGTTGTAACGGTAAGTGATGCAAATTCCCAGTCCAACAGGGAGGGCCTTAGCTAATGATACACCGTGTGAAGCCTGATGGGAAATTCCTAATCGTTTCCTCCCGCTCGGAGGGCTCGCTAAAAATCCCAAGTTTCGACACGAGCAACAGCACGGAAATTGCCTCAGATCCGCTCATCGTGTACTCCATTGACAACAAGACGGGATCCCTGACCAAGGTCCAAGAGTTCCCTGCCGGAGGTTTGGTTCCACGACAATTTTCGAGTGAGTTGTTTCCCGAGATTAATATTTCCTTCTCTAGCCGACTGGCATTGAAAAGCCACCTCCTTTTCAAACTAGTCCTATATAGACAACACTGCTTGATCCCGAGTATCCATATTTCTTGTCAAGCGAGTGGCTGCTAACCTCGTACGTTTGTCAGTTAACGGCGACGGTAACCGCCTCGCAGTGGGTCTGCAAGGAGACGGCCGCGTAGTGATCATCGAGCGTGACGTCCAGACAGGAGAGCTCAAAGACTTCGTGGCATCAGCGGACGTCGCGGGCGAAGTGAACGCCGTCATCTTCTACGAGGATTATCACGTGAAGCGGGGGAAGGCTGTCTATTGATATTAAACTCGGCTTGTAGTCGTAAGTTTCCCTGTACATAGAAAGGCTAGAGATGCGTTGGCAATATCAAAGGAATAGAAACCTTGGTTCTTCTCTAAATAAGGGCATATAAGCGATGACTGGTCGTTCGGATTCGACCGTGACCGTCCTGGGCAATATATTGGACAGGCTTGTTTACAGCCAATCATCGACACTACTCACAGCGTCGATGCTGCTCACATGCTTACCTGCAGACAAGGTTGCTTCTCTAGATCCCGTTCGGTGGCGTCGAGAGCCTCAGGGCCTTGAACTTACACCTGGGTAAGCCCGCAGGTGTTTGCGGGGTTTTGCCCCCTTCATAGTCATATGGTTGGTTCTATATTGAGTACGAAGTCGATTGTGCGGGGTGGTGGTGGGTGAGTGGCCAATACCAGAGTTAGGAACGGTCGATGACTGCATTTGATACATATTAATTTGCCACCCTACGATCGACTCCCGCCCGGAGAAGTAGCTATATGGTGCGTTGCAAAACCAGGGCAATAACCAGGACGAGTCAGCTACCTGGGCGGGTAACCCCCGGATTGCAATAGGCTTTCATATGTGATATACGAACGAGCGTTGGTCGAATGTGACCCCTGACGATGGTTCGGATTCTATATTTAATCTAATGATTGGGGAAGTACCAGGTGTAGGGGCCGCACGACGAAGGATGCTATTAATACGACAGAATACTGTATAGTGTATGTGAATGGTTCTTGGGGTTGTGTTCGGTCTGTCCATATTCCCTCAATATTCATAGTTATCAACGAAGCACATGAGTAGCTGCGCGCAATGCTACGCGCATCATGTAATCACTAGGGTTTCCTAACTTAAGTTAGATCTGAATCAACGCTTTTGGAACCCTGTTAGACTTGCAATGAGATCCGATCGCTCAAGTTAGTTCGCTAAGTTTGGCCAAAAAAGTAAAATTGAGTTGACGTTGACGTTGCAGTCGCTAGGCTCCTGCCGACGCACGCACGGTCTCTGCAAGAGTTGCCTACGTATCTCGCAGGTATGCATAGCATAGTCACATTTCTGTACAGTTCCTCTTATGGAAGAAGTACTGTTGCGGGATACCCCAATCGGTGGTCTACCGTGCTACCGTTTCCTTCTTCTACTATATCTTGCCTAGGTTAGTGAATTGCCAAGGCATATCTCGTGAGGAGACGGTCTGTTGGGAGAAGCCAAGGCGTGATGACCACCGACAACCGCTGGTTTTTGTAAGACTGCGGTCTCGTGACAATGCACGAGAGTCATCACCTCATAACAAATGTGACTATAGAAGGCGCCTCGAGCAGAATATTGTACATTGCGTAAGGGAGCATAATTGGAATAGAACACAGATGTGCCTGGTGGTGAGGATTAGGATTCAAATTGGAATTAGGGTTAGCTGAACGGCACGGCTGGTGATTTAAACTAGGTACCTGGTGCATTACCGGTCGCAAGCTGCAGTTGTCAGAAGACCTCACGGTGGGGGTTATATCAGGTATGCTAAGGCTTGGTTCCGTTAACATTTAGTTGGCTACGATGTTCTAGCCTTTCTACTCAGGAATTATAGACGTGTTAGAGCTGGATTGACTCAGTGACATCGGTGTAGAGCTGCAAACCTAAGACGCCTCACCTTTAATAAAGGAGCCGGCGATGATTACAACTACTCGCACCTCCTGCTTGGTATAATATAATTATGGTATAATAGAAGGAGACAACGGCTTGGGTGAGGTACTTATTGCAGTCCCCAGCTTCACGAGCGAGAGGCCCAGACTCAATCGTTTTGGGCTTTCTCCGGCTGTCAAGCCCGATAGATGGGGGTCGTCCTCGATAATCGACGGGTAAGGTGTGGAATCTTGGTCCTAATAGCGGCGGCTAACTCTGAGTGCCGTTCTTGTGAATGAAATCTGGGTCTGATTGGAGGTTGGGGTAAGGTTACTAACTGTTCGCCAAGTTGTAGCACTTTATTAGTATTCGGCCCGCGAGGCAACCCACCTGTCATGTTATATAGCTCCTCATATGGTGCCGTGCTGGGCTGGCGACAGCTTACCAGTATACAGATTGAGGGCGGGTGATTCGGGTTTTCCAATCCTGTTTTCGGGAATGAGGCTTTAATATCTTTGCGAGGCAGCTGTAGGCAAGTTGATACGAGGCTCAGCATCTACCCTATCACGTCCAGCCCGCCCGTTGTATGCACAGAACGACGCCGTTGTGCGGTGCATCCCATTTGCATCCCATATAAGAATCTGGCCGAGTCTCAGTGATATTTGTCAAGATATTGAAAAGACGCAGTATACGAAGTAGGTGAACCCGATACTGGGTATCCAGCATTGACCTCTTCGGTTCGCTATGGGTATGTGGGTAGGAACCAGCTAGTATTCATTCTAGCGCTCGATAGGATTCTCAGCGAGCCTAAGCGAGCATATTTAATTAACTGCCCTTGCTGATGTATCATTATAATCGCTGTTACAGCAGCATGACCGAATCTTCACGGCATCTAGAAAGGAAGGTCAGCGGCCTATGATAGATACCTAGAGCATGAAGTAGTCATCGTAGCCGCAGCGCGCTTGGTGATAAGAAATCTCGTGACCTGCTGATGCGGTAAACCGTACTGTGGCCGCGCTACGTTTTCACGCACCACACAGCACGTCTAACGGTATACGCCGTGAGGAGAGCAACACGTGTAGCTGGCCAAGACTCGACGGCAGATCATCCCCATCAGCGCCCAGCCGCGGAATCGTCTCGTCTCAGGTTAGGTATTCTCTTTTAGGGCGTAATCAGCCATAAGCTAACGAGAATGGTTTTGTGGGAACTCGAAACCAGAACAGCGGAGCTGTGGAGAGCTAATAATTACCCCAGGGTATGCAGTTCAGTACTTATAGAGATCAAGCCACGTTGTGACGTTGGTGCCTCATCGATGTACGATGTTGATATCGTGTGCCGCGCAGCAACAGAGAAGTTCTGGTTGTAGGTAGATGCGAACGCATGAGCATGTGAAAGTGTTAGAGAAGTTCTGTTGTATCGTATCTTGCTCGCATCTCTCTTCACTAACTGTAAATGTAAGGACTTGTTCGACCCACTTACTCAACAGGGAGCTTCGATTCCTACCCTAACCGAGGTTCTATTCTGCCGTATAACTAGTGTACATTACTGTATACGTTTTTTTTTCTCTCTTTGAGCGGCCCTCGGATACGTTCGATAGCCAACAATACTGAATGTAACAACGTCGGGTCACTTGACCAAATAGTTCTATCCGACGCAAGGTAAGAAATGAGAATTCGATCCCGTACAAGTATCAGGGACAAGTCGTCTCAGACGACCAATGCGGCGGCAAGGGTTCATGCGAACTGGTCGAATCTGAGGACTATTACAGTGTTTAATTACGAGTGACATCGTCTTGGTAACGGGCGAGAGCCTCTCGGCGTCTTGGTATAATTTTGACAGTATGCATGGTATATATACTCTTATCTATACGTAGTAGGATACATTGGTTTGGAAGTGATAGGGTAAACGTTAACAATCCATCGCTTCCTTCCATTCATCCAGCTTCCTCCAATCATTCTACATAAGCTAACACTAACTTCTAGTCTATACATAGACGAGGTGTCCGGCATTTGCACTTCCTCGATGATCACCTAGTCTCCTATGATGAGGGGCTCACAAAAGTAGCATGTGGCAACAAGCGGAGGCCAGCCAACCAGGACTAGAACAGCAGTTCGCATGTCGTTCACCACGATACTTGCCTATGTGGGTTGGTGCTCTTTTCACACTTTTGGCGGCTATGATGGAGCTTCTCTGTGAATACATGCATGATGCGGGGATGCGCTTCATAGGCTCGCTCAATGCTCTTCAGGTGTAGCCTTAATAGTCCCATGACTTACTTGCTTACCGATATATCAAGTAGAGGGTTAAATAGGGGAGTATCATAAATAATTCGCAATGAATTCGCAACGACGATGGGGAGACTTACTGATATGTTTTTGGATTAACTGACTACTCCCCAGGCACTCATCTATGTCTAATAAATATGTAGGCCTGTCAAACCGGCCCTTTGGAAGTTAGCGCGTACCCTGCGGCTCCTCCGCACACCTGGGTGCTTATAATAGCCTTACAGCATAGATAAAGTTCACTAAAGACATGACAACATGATGGACTCCAAGACACCTGATACAACTCTATGTATCATGGTGAAAACCCATCACCTATCGAGAATATACACTAAAATACCCGTCCCCGAAATGAAGGTACAAGGTCCCACAGCAAGATGTCCTGCATTAGTTACCTGGCGAGACCATAAATTCCACTCAACTTAATGTAGTATACTTACTACTGGCAGTTGCTGGCTTGTGGGATACGCCACACCAGCGGCTTGTGATGGTATGAAGGCTAAGAACCGTTCCATGTTTATAAGTACCGCCGTTATCACGAATTCGGCACCAATTCCGGGAGGTGGCACACAACGCTGACGCTCACTAGTCTAAGCCGTGATAGGCAGTAGTTTTCTGGGGAATAATTTTAGCGCAACATGGCGATTGTGGAGAGGGCCCTCACGGATGGGACTGGGGGGGCATGTCAGGGTTCAGCGATCCTCTCTATTGCTGGTTGTCTGTCCCGCGTGTGCAGCAGCTATGGCGGTTTCGGTCGTCATGTTATTCGGTTGTGTAGACGTGCAGTAGACTAGTTCTAGTGTAGGGTAGGGTAAGGATCCCCCCCTGGGGAAGCCCACCAGGGTAGGACGGTCGGACTGCTGTAAGTAAGCATGCTCATACAACTTACACTACAGTACGTAGTGAAAGGTGCCGGGTGTCCTACAGTCTAGTTACTTTGTTAAGTACCCCGGCGGCGCCCAGGAATCCCATCTCAGAACATAATAAGCTCTTATACCGTGCCTTGCAGGCGGGTTGAGACCCTTTCTCGATTTCCCCCTCGTCACACTCTTCGGCCTCGCCTGTGAATGTTCGGCTCCAAGGTTAAATGCGAGTCTGATTTGAAAGAGCTGGCTATCCGCCCTTGGTTACACAGCTTGACCCTTGGCTCATCATAGGAAAAATAACTGAACGATCAGGTTGTCATCAAGTACCAGGAGCAGGGTAGGGAGGCTTGCTGTGTCGTCGCCCAGGCTGGGTGTTCTGTACTAGAAGATGCCGACGTCTTCCACCGGTGATTCTCCTTTGTCTGCTGGAGCTGCAAGCTCCTCGGGACGACCGTTCCCTTTGCCTTCTAGGGATACGTTCTCAATCGATGTCTCATCACCACAACTAAATGCTATTAACGGGTCGTCGTCGGTCAAGTCACCAACGGGTATCAAACCTCAACGTAATCCAAGCTTCAGTCGGGAAGGAATTCTAGGTTCAGCGCAGAAAGCACGAAATCTATCACAAGCGAATGAGCAATCTGGGTCGGCTACTCTCGGTACCAATGGAATGCAGAAGTCACCAAGTGAAGAGGGAACGATAAATCCATTAAAACGACGGAACACAGACGCGACAATCGATTATCCTCGTAGAAGAGCTACGATCGCGGTAGGCTTCCCACGGCGGTTGCCTCGATTTCGAAACCTGAAACTGATTTCCTTATAGTGTGAAGTATGTCGTTCCCGAAAGTCGCGGTGCGACGGTACCAAACCAAAATGCAAGCTTTGCACCGAGCTCGGTGCAGAGTGTATCTATCGCGAGCCCGGGATCAAACTTGATGCTGGGGATAAATTAATATTGGAGAGGCTGAACCGTATAGAGAGCCTGCTCCAGATCAGCTTGGTGAACAACCACCCAAACGCGATGCAGATCACCCACGACTCGCCGCCAATGAGCAATGGCACGGCTCTCAGCGGTGACAACGTTATCTTACAGAACTCGTCGGGCAACTTCGTGTCAATCATCCCAAGCGGAGGTTTAGGGACTTGGACAAGCCATACACCAGGAACGAATATTTCCACGATGCCCAAGGTACACACAAATGCTGCCTTGCATCTATTACAGTGGCCCTTAATACGAGATCTCGTCCAACGCCCATATGATCCCCAGATCATTCTACAGCTGGAACTAGCCAGAGAGCCTCTGCATTCTCTAGCGAAGACCCCTTGCGTCGACTTATCAAACACGAATGCTTATATTGAGGCATACTTCGAAAGAGTGAATGTCTGGTACGCCTGCGTCAACCCATACACATGGAGAAGTCATTATCGCACCGCCCTGTCCACTGGCTTTCGCGAGGGTCCAGAAAGCTGTATCGTTTTGCTAGTACTGGCCCTCGGACAGGCCAGCTTGCGTGGCAGTATCTCTAGAATTGTACCACAAGAGGATCCGCCTGGGCTACAGTATTTTACTGCTGCGTGGTCACTTTTGCCCGGGATGATGACCGCCAATAGCGTTCTGGCTGCCCAATGCCACCTTCTAGCTGCGGCCTACTTGTTTTACCTAGTGCGACCTTTAGAAGCTTGGAACTTGCTATGCACGACGAGCAGCAAACTACAACTGTTGCTAATGGCGCCAACTCGCGTGCCCGACGATCAGAGAGAATTGTTGGAACGAATCTACTGGAACGCACTACTCTTTGAGAGTGATTTACTCGCCGAATTAGATCTTCCACACTCTGGCGTTGTTCAATTTGAAGAGAACGTTGGTCTCCCTGGAGGCTTTCAGGGAGAAGAATCTGAAGCAGTCGGCCGAGATGATTTGTGGTACTTTCTCGCCGAAATCGCTCTCAGAAGGCTCCTCAACCGAGTTAGCCAACTCATCTATTCCAAAGATTCCATGGCTTCTACAACGAGTCTTGAACCCGTTGTGGCAGAGCTCGATTTCCAATTGACTCAATGGTACGAGAGTCTCCCGCTTCCCTTACAATTTCCATTCACCCGAGCGACTCTACCCGATCCAGTTCAGACTGTGCTACGATTACGATTCTTTGCTTGTCGCACTATCATCTATCGTCCATATATTCTAGCAGTTTTGGACAATGAACAGGCCGTCCTCGATCCCTCAGTACGAGAAAGTTGCCACAAGTGCCTAGAAGCCTCTGTCCGGCAGTTAGAGCACATATCTGCACAGTAAGTGGCCTTGCCCTATAGTCATTAGCTTACAGATGACTTCCCCTTTCCCCCAAATCCCGGGTTTCTAATTTGCCCCTGATCTGACTATTCGCCCGTAGTCATGCCGGACATATGCCTTACCTGTGGCAAGGCGCGCTTTCTATAGTGTCCCAGACGCTTTTGGTAATGGGAGCCACCATGTCACCGTCATTATCGAATATCCTCTTGACATTAGTGCCACATAGAGAGGCTCTAGATCAGATTATCAACGACGTAATCATGGACATTGAAAGGATGGCGATCTTGGCACCTAGCCTCAGCTTGGCCGCTGAAATCATCAAGGAGGCGGAAGTACGCCGACGCACGTTTCTCAATAGCTGATGAGCTAATTCGCCTCAATGGGACCTCTTATTACTTCTACCAACGACGTTCTCCGTCCGTCCGAGAATTGCGTAGACTAAGCACCTAACTGTCGGACGTCCAAATCTCCGTCCGACTTTAGTGCGCCTGGAGGTCACTTTACACTGTTTTTCGACGAGGTGACGTTGGCCCACGTACTCGGCATCGTTTACTTCCACGCCAGTCTGTCTTGTCCACCTTGCAGGGAACTGCATCACTATCCTACTCGGTTATGCTCGGATCACCGGGGTCTCCCTTTCAAGCGAAGACTTCTTCCAGATAGGCGTGTCTGCGATGTGACGCTCGATCCTGGGAGATGACATTTACGGGTTTTTTCGCCGCTCTTAGGTCTCTTCAGCCTTACCGCATTCACGGTGGCGTGCAACCACTTCTCAAGCCGGCTTCACGAGCCCGTTAGTTCGCACAGCCGTTCCATTTTGGTATGCAGCCACGATCCAAAGCAAGCCATTCCGGGTCTCGAGTAGCCATAGCAGCCATGGACGTGTTTCTCTAGGTTGCACCCGAACGGCCGGATTTGCAGCTCAAGAAGCAGGTGACGACGTGTGGTTGGGCGGGGAAAACTCGTGGGTGAAGGTGACGGTTAGGCAATGCGGTCCGGTGTGCCGTAAACTCCGCCAATCTCTTCCCTATTGCCGAACCAAGGCAGGTTGAGACCTCATAAGCAAGCATTGGATCCCATTTCCCCAACTTTACCCCGGACTCGTCAGGAACCAGATGCTCAATCACCAGCATTGCATATGCGCTACGTCACGCACGCCACGGAGTTCACTCGGCCAAATTCTTGATTATACTAATCTTTGCCATATTGCTTACACATTCATTCCCCTTTTGACGACGTCCACGAGCCCTGAACGCATTGAGGTTTATTAAATACATCGGCTTGGCTTGGAAACAAAAACGAGAGTAACAGGGCTAGCTGGCTAGCTGTTCTTGGTTATATTTTCCAGCTCTTAGGCTGGCAATCTTGTGTGTACCTTTGAGTTTTCGGGAATTCTTGTCTCCTTTCTTGCAGTCACGGCATTTACCAAACCGTGTTCATTTATATACCCTAAGGTGGCAACATCTACAATTTGTTTTTGGCGCTGGCTAGGGTGTTGGCTGCATCCACCTGATCTACAGAATTGAGAATCTTAGTGTGCCGAGTATTCTCGTATAGTCTAGCTATGATAGCGAGAGCCCTTGTACTCTTTAATTGATATCGACGATTTAACGTCGTGTGTTTTTACCATAACTCTAAGCACCGCTACAATTGTAACTCGCCTCATAGGGTACCTGCCCAACACAATTACAAACCCCATGTTAGAATTTCGGGTTACTTAGTCATGATCCAGGTCCAACATGTGAATCACTATTTTGAGCTTAATTCGTGGGTTAGGGCAGCAAAGCAAGCGTATCGATTTAGCGATTCTGGTAACGTCCCACTCGGACGATAAATTTCTATCCCATCCCGAACTTTGCGACTTTCAACACTGCGGTCTTAGTCATAGAGCGCCTAGCTTTTTAACTTAAGATCTACGCCAGGATAAGATCATCGCGTCAAGGCAAGATGAGACGAACAGGATTTCCACGTCATCTAGCTGCTACGAACCGTGCTTCAATATTATTACGAAGGGGTGAATGAAGACATATTCCATGAATCCGGAGTCCACACTGCCCCTCATGGACATTATCGTCGTCCCCCGGTGTGCGACAGGTCGGGCGGCTACCAGAGAGTAGCGCTAACGTCTTGGTGTTGTTTTGGTATATCATTTGCCGGTAAAAACAGTCAAGTATCAACCTCTCTTAGGGGATACAGGTGACTGGTACAACAGACTAGGGTCACTGTTACTGTAGAGATGAATTCATGCGTCACGATATCAGCCTCGAGCCATTTCTTCGCATCATGATATATCTACTACCCAAAATAGTGCAGACAGCTACCCCTGTCACCCCGCGTTTTCGCTTACTAGGTCGTGTCCTCCACC